>JAKSZU010000009.1:88705178-89141680 GCA_026018925.1 Tupaia tana
AGATTGGCCCAGCTAAATACTGCTCCACAGACTGGGGCCACATGGGAGACCCAGGTTTGATTCTCAGTCCAACCTAAAGGCAAGTGTGGTGACACATGCCTGTAGTCCCTGCTGGGAGGCCAAAGCTGGAGGATTGTGACACAGCAATAACTCCATTTTTTAGAAAAGAAAAAGAGCATTGACCATGTTCAGCAGAGATGGGAGCATGAAGATGATTCTGGGCAGGCAAGATGGACTTATTTTGCCAAGGAAAACACAGCTGTTGTATTCTGTTTGCAAAACCCATCAGTATTCGGGAATGATTCTGATGAAGATGACAAGTAGAATAAGATTATTACAGATAAAACTGAAAGAATCCAGACTATGAATATGGGATAGGACTTCTGTAAGTGAAAACCTTCAGCAGGAAGCTGCTAAGAAACAGGCCATAAAACAGACAAAACTGGAAATCCAGAAAGCCCTGTGGAAGATTCCACTGTGCATGAATATGACAGTACTTATGATGAAATACAGGGGGGAAAAGGAAAATAATCCCAAATGCCTTTCGGGAAACGATCAAAAGCCCAAATGTATTCATGACTTACCAAAAGTAGTTGTAATCAGGTGAAAAGAAGAGGAAAAAAGAATGGGAAAAAATACAGAGAGAAAAGAAATGGAGGAGGGAAATTGTGTTTATAAAGAGGTACTTGTTACATCTGCTTGTAAGGAAAAATTGGAAGATAGAGCTAAAAAGGAAGAAAGAACAAAGATGGCTGCTGTACTAAAAGCACATTTAGATGTAACCAAACAGAAAGATCTCAGTGGATTTTATAAGCACCTATTAAATCAAGCAGTTAGTGAAGTGGCCATACCCAAATGCAGCTTTTGTGAAGCCAGGGCTGGGATAAAGGGGGAAAAAAATCAAGCACTTACTCCAATGATGTGAGTTCAGAAAACAAGTTATCATATAAGAAACACAGTACCTTTGGGACCAGCACTTGGCATAATGGCTATGTCACTGGAGTCCCATGTAGTCAACCGCAGTTCGAGTCCCGGACCCGGTGGCTTAAACTCACGCTGGGTGCATGTGCGTGCATGCCCAAGATCCCGAGAGGAGAGTGGAGGAGAAGGGATGGCGGTATGGCCATCCCCCCTGAGGGGGTGATTTCTCGCTTTCTGTCTCTATCTGTCTTTCTGGCAAGCACATGTGCCCTATAGCAAAAACCTCTCCAACAAAAAAAAAAAAAAAAAAAGAAAGAAAGAAAAGAAACACAGTCCCCAAACTGATGTGGAGGTAGAGGGAAACCCATACACAAACAGTGACTTGGATGCTAAGAGCAGCAAAGAGGATGAAATGAAAGAAAATAAATTACTGGGCAGAAGGGAAAAGTCCAGAAACCAACAAAAATAACTCCAAGAATCAAACTCACTCATGGTCAAATCTAAAAAATAAAATAAAATAGCAAAATAAATATTTTATGTTTTGAAATTTTACACATGAAAGTGTAAAATGTGGCTTAAACGAAAATAAAAACAGTGCCATGCTTGGAATGATTTTATTTCTCCCTCCCTTTTGAAGGACAATCTTGCCGGGTACAGTATCCTTGGTTGAAATTGTTTTTCTTTGAGAGCTTTAAATACATCATCCCATTTATTTTCTTGCCTGCATTGTTTTGGTTGAGAGGTCTGCCATTAGTCTAAAGAGATAACCCTCATAAATGACCTAGTGTTTCTCTCCTGCCACTTTTAGAATATTATCTTTGTCTTGAATTTTTATTTGTTTGGCTATGATGTGTCCTGGAAAGGATCTTCTTATATTAAATCTATGTAGAGTTATTTTTATTTCTTAAATTTGAGTATCCGTCTGCCTCCCCAAGTTTGGGAATTTTTCAATTACTATATCATGAAAAAGATTTTCTAAGCCGTTATCCATTTCTTTACTTTCTGAAATATGGATACTGCAAATAATTGACCGTTTAATGATCTCTAGGACTTCCCATATGTTATCCTTATTCCTAGTGGATATTTTTACATTCTTCTCAGGTGCTTGGAAAAAAAATAAGTATGGGCTTGGATGTCAATATGCTCAATGGAATAAAGCTAGAAAGAGAAACATTGCATGATCTCATCGAATGAAACAGTAGTTACTATGAGTGGGGAAGGAGAGAATATGGGGAGATGTAGGTTAAAGGATACAAAATACCAGATATATAGAATGAACAAGTCTAGCATATACAACATTAAAATTGTAGTTAATGAGGGACCAGCAGATGGTAGAATAGTTAAGTAGTTAAGTCACTGGAATCTCACATAGTCAACCACAGTTCAAGTCCCAGACTCGATAGCTTAAAACTCATGCTGGGCATGTATGCATGCATGCTCAAAATCATGAGAAGAGAACAGAGAAGGAATTGTGGTGTGGCCATCCCCCCAGGGGGTGATTTCTCATTTTCTATTTCTCTGTCTCTCTGACGAGCACATATGCCCTATAGCAAAACTCTCTTTAAAAAAAAAAAAAAATTGTAGTTAGTGAAATTGTATTGCATTTGGGATTTTGTTAAATACATAGAATTTAGCTGTTCCTGTCACATATAAAATAGTAACTATTTGAAATAATACATACATCAATCTGTTTCACCACAATAACCATTTTACCTACATGTATCCCATAACATCAAGTTGTAAACCTCAAATATATACATACATACAAAAATATATATTAATAAACAGTGCTGGACTGGCCCACAGCATAGCAGTTAAGTGCTGTGCAAAGAAAGATGGATCCCACCTGGTTGATTGCTGTTCAAGACCTGGCCCCAGCAGCTTGAAAAACATCTCAGGTGCATGTGCATGTGCATGGATGTCTATAATCTTCACACAATGGAGAAATGGAGGAAAAAGAATTGCAGCTTGACGATGATCCACTAGGGGGTGCTCTTTCTCTCTCACTAGCTTACACGTGTAAAATATTTGTTATTTTAACTTTTTTTATTTTTTTTTAATGCTGCAAGTCAGAATGTAATGTTTTTATTTTTATTTTTTAAATGGTATGTTATACAAAAAAAAGATACAAAAAATCACAAAAAAGGTATAGCTTACTTCACCAAGTAGTTGTATCACAATACAGCTCTGCACTGTTCACATAAATAACCATCATCTCACCTTTCTAGTCACCACTACCTTGTGCTTATCTCATAGTTTATTATGATATCTTTTATGTCTCTTTTACTTTACATATCCTCCATTATTTTCTTTAAAATTTTATCAGTTAACGGAACCCAGAGTATTCACGCTATAAAATGTTAAGGTCTCGGGTTGGCCCCATTACACAGAAGTTAAGTGCTCTACATAGAAAGCTGGATTCCACATGGCCAACCACAGTTTCAGTCATGGCTCAGTAGCTTGGGAAGCATTCCAGGTATGTTGGCCTATGTACCCCAAATTCTGATAGCCTGGAGAAGTGGAGGAGACAGGACTGCAGCATGATTGTTTCCCATTGGGAATTTCTCCCTTTCTCTTTCTCTGGAAAGTGCATGTGCCCACGTTTTTCAAAAATGAATTTTACATCGCATGTCTTTCTGACATGCTTTTCTTTTTTCCCTTTATTTTTATCTTATTTCTGATTTACATATAATTATTATACATCTTTGTGGGGTACAATGTGATTTTACAAAGCATGCATGCAATTTGTGATGATAAAATCTAGGATATAAACTTATTCATCATTTTGAACAAAGAACATTACATTATTTTGGGTACCTTCACTATTTGTTCTATTATGTTTTTCGGGGGGTGAAGAGATGGTGGTATGTATTAGATCAATAATTCCCCTTCTTTTTAACTCTGCATGGGGTGGAGTGAGAATTTGTGAAAACATGCTCTTTTTCCCCCTGTATTTCTTCCTTGTAGTACTCTGGTATTATATTTGATTTTCTTTTGCTTATTTTTATTTGTAATTAATTTTCCCAAATGTTTAGAAGAAGATGTAATTTGGGATAACTTTTCTGATACAATTCCCTCTTCTGTTTTTTTCTACAAAAAGTAATGGTCTCTTGTCTTTGAGACCCCGACTCTATTCTGTCCCCCGCTTTTTTTTTTATTTATTTTTACATTTTTCCACAAACATTTACTTTACATAGCAAAAAATTTTAGCTCATACTCCATAATTCTTGACAGTTTACAAACAACTTTCAAGATCTCAAAATACTGAATTTTAAGGATAATGTTCAAAATATGTCTTATAATTTTGTATAATTTTAAAACTCTATAACAACAGAAGCAGAATGGTTTCAAATATATATATATGTATATATATATATACACATTTAGAGTGCAGACACTCGGTATATATTAAGTGGGGACATACAATGTCTCTCCTTCATAGCATGACTTGCTTCACTCAACAGTAAGTCTTCCATATTCATCCACTTCCTTTCAAAAGTCAGGGATTTGTTGTTTTTTATGGATGAATAGTATTCCATTGAGTATATGTGCCACAGTTTTTCTAACCATTCATCAGTTCGTGGGCATTTACGTTGTTTCCATGACTTAGCAATCGTGAAAAGTGCCACAATAAACATCGATGTGCAAGCACTTTTTCGATTAAGTATTCTTCTGTCCTTCGGGTAGATACCAAGGAGTGGGATTGCTGGATCATATGGTAGTTCTATTTGTAGATTTTGGAGGAATCTCCAAATTGTTCTCCACAGTGGTTGTACCAATTTACAGTCCCACCAGCAGTGTAAGAGAGTTCCCTTTTCATCACACCCCCTCCAGCACTTATCATTTTTTGTTTTTTTAATCTTAGACATTCTGACTGGGGTTAGGTGATATCTCATTGTTGTTTTGATCTGCATTTCTCTTACAATGAGGGATGTTGAGCATTTTTTCATATGCCTTTTAGCTATTCGTATGTCATCTTTAGAAAGTGGTTTTTTCAACTCATTCTCCCATCTTTTAATAGGATTGATTGTCTTTTTCCGGAACAGCCGCTTGAGTTCCTTGTGGATTCTGGTTATCAGTCCCTTGTCTGATGCATAGTTTACAAAAATATTTTCCCATTCTGAGGGCTGTCTGTTCACACTAATCACTGTGTCTTTTGCCATGCAGAAACTTCTTAGTCTGATGTAATCCCACTTGTCTATTTTAGGAATCATAGACTGTGCATTGGGAGTCTTATTTAAGAAGTTTTTCCCTACCCCAATGTCTCCCAGAGTTTCCCCGGTGTTTTCCAGGAGCAGTTTTATAGTTTGAGGTCTTAGGTTTAGATCTTTGATCCACCTTGACTTTATTTTTGTCAGAGGTGAGAGGTAGGGGTTCAGATTCATCTTTCTGCAAGTGGAGATCCAGTTTTGCCAGCACCATTTGCTGAAGAGGTTATCCTTTTCCCACAGGATTGACTGGTGCCCCTTGTCAAAAATCAGTTGGCTGTATGTTTGAGCATTCATTTCTGGGGGCTCTATTCTGTTCCATTGGTCCACCTGTCTGTTCCTGTGCCAGTACCATGCTGTTTTGATTACCACAGCTTTGTAGTATATTTTTGGGTCAGGGAGTGAGATGCCACCCACTCCATTCTTCTTGTGCAAAACTGCTTTGGCAATACGGGGTCTTTTATGATTCCAGACAAACGTTATGATTGTCTTTCCTAGATCTGTGAAGAATGTGTCTGGTACTTTGATTGGCATTGCATTAAATAGGTAGATTAATTTGGGTAAAATTGCCATTTTGATTATATTAATTCTTCCAATCCAGGAACATGGGATGTCCTTTCACTTTTTTGTGTCATTTTCAATTTCTTTTTTTATCTTCTCATAGTTTTCCTTGTGGAGGTTTTTAACTTCTTTAGTTAGATTTATCCCTAAGTATCTTATACTTTTTGTGGCTATGGTAAATGGAACAACTTTTTTCAGTTCCATCTCAGTCTGCCTGTTGTTCGTATACAGAAATGCTATAGATTTCTGGATATTAATTTTGTATCCTGCAACGTTACTGTATTCATGTATTACTTCCAGAAATTTTTTTATGGAAACCATTGGGTCTTCTATGTATACAATCATGTCATCTGAAAATAGAGAGAGTTTCACCTCTTCTTTTCCTATTTGAATGCCTTTTATTTTTTCCTCTTTTCTGATTACGATGGCCAAGACTTCTAGTACTATATTGAAGAGGAGTGGAGAAAGTGGACATCCTTGTCTGGTACCCGTTTTTAGTGGAAAAGCTTTCAGCTTTTCTCCATTGAGGATGATGTTCGCTATGGGTTTTTCATAGATAGCTTTTATTGTGTTGAGAAATGGCCCTTCTATGCCCATTTTGCTGAGAGTCTCGATCATGAAGGGATGTTGTATCTTATCAAATGCTTTTTCTGCATCAATTGATATGACCATATGGTTTTTATCTTTCTTCCTATTAATATGGTGTATTACATTTATGGTTTTGTGTATGTTGAACCAACCTTGCATTCCTGGGATAAAGCCTACCTGATCATGATGTATAATCTTTTTGATAAGTTGTTGTATATGATTTGCTAGTACCTTGTTGAGAATCTTCACGTCTATATTCATCAGGGATATTGGTCTATAGTTTTCCTTCCTTGTCCTGTCCTTATCAGTTTTAAGGATAAGGGTGATAGAGGCTTCGTAGAATGAATTAGGGAGAGATTCACCCTCTTGGATATTTAGAAATAACTTGAGCAGAATGGGGGTCAACTCTTCTTTGAAAGTTTTGTAGAATTCAGAGGTGAATCCATCAGGGCCAGGGCTTTTCTTTGTTGGGAGGTTATTTATAACTGATTTGATCTCCTGGCTTGTTATGGACCTATTCAGACTTTCTATATCCTCCTGGCTCAATCTAGGTAGATTATACCTGTCCAGAAATTTGTCCATCTCATCCAAATTATCTTGTTTCTTGGCATACAGATGTTCATAGTATCCCCTAATAATGTTTTTTATTTCTACTATGTCTGTTGTTATTTTGCCTGCTTCATTGCAGATCTGATTCACCTGGTTCTTTTCTCTCTTCTTCTTAATAAGTCTCGCTAGTGGTGTATCAATTTTGTTTATCTTTTCAACGAACCAGCTTTTACTTTCATTTATTTTCTGTATAGTTCGTTTATTTTCTGTTTCATTTATTTCTGCTCGTATCTTTATTATTTCCTTTCTCCTGGAGTTTTTTGGATCTTTTTGCTGTTGCTTTTCCAATTCTGTGAGGCATGATGTTAGGTGATCCATTTGCCTTCTTTCCATGCTCCTCTTATGTGCACTAATTGCTATGAACTTCCCTCTTATGACTGCTTTAGCAGTGTCCCAAAGATTATGGAAGCTCGTCCTCATTGTCATTGGCTTCCATGAACCTTTTGATTTCAGTCTTTATTTATTCAGTAGTTGTGGAGTCATTCAGGAGTAGGTTATTAAGTTTCCATGTATTTGAGTATTTTTGAGGATTTCTCTTGAAATTAAACTCAAGTTTAATTCCATCAGGGTCGGTGAAGATGCTGGGTATAGTTTCTATGCTTTTGAATCTGTAGAGGCTTTTGTTATTTTATTACAAAATAAATACAGTAAAATTGATATTAAAAAAGGGGAGGATACTAATGAGAGTCCTCCAGACCGAAATAAAAAGACACCAGAAATTGGGCCAGCCTGTAGTGCAGTGATTAAGGTGGCTAGATTTCACATGGTCAACTGGGTGGTTTGAGTCCTGGACCTTGAGAGACATGCCAGAGATGTGTGCATACATGCCCAAAAATTCAGAAAGGAGGGAAAGTTGGAGGAGAAAGAATTGCAACATGACCATTCCCCACAGAGGGTATATTCTCACTCTCTCTCTCTCTCTCTCTCTCTCTCTCTCATGAGTGCATGTACCCTCTGCCACTTTTTTTTTTTAAAAAAGGACACCAGACATTAACTTGAAGACATACAAAGAAATGCATAACAGTGATAAAGGTAGATACATAAGATTTATGGGATGAGTTGTGTCTACCAAAATTTATATATTGAAGTCCTAATTCCCTTTCAGAGAAAGGGACTATATTTGAAAACAAGGTCTTTAAGAAGTAATTAAGTTAAAATGATGTCATTGAGGTGGGACTTGTTAAAATAAAACTTCAGAGGGGCAAGAATATGGCATATTAGTTAAGGTGCTGGACTACCACATAGTCAACCATGGTTCAAGTCCTGGACCAAGTGGCTTGCTTTCTCGTTTTCTCTCTCTCTGTCTTTCTCTAGTGACTGCATATGCCCTATAGCAAATTTGAACTAAAAATAATAATAGATATAAATTAAATTAAATAATTATTTTTTAAAACTTCAGACTTTTTTCTCTTTTTAATTAATTTAAATTTTTAAATTTATTTTATAATTTTTTGTGAGAGGTTTTTGCTATAGGGCACATGCAGTCACCAGAGAGACAGAGAGACACACATATGTAGAAAGTGAAATATCACCCCCCAGGTGGGATGACCACTCCACAATCTCTTCTCCTCTAGTCTCCTCTTGGGATTTTGGTCACGCACACACAGGCACCCATTGTGAGTTTTAAGCCACCAGGTCTGGGAATCAAACCACAGTCGACTACGTGGGAGTTCAGCGATGAAACCATTACACCATCTGCTGATCCCATTTATTTTATAATTTTAAATTTACGTTTAATTGTCATACTTTTTTTGTAGTGACACATAGCAAGTTTCAGATATTTATTAAACAGTGTAATAAATATGTATTTCAACACATCAAAATGATTTCATGCATTTAAAGGAGAAATATTTCTTGATTAAATGGAAAATTATGTAGATGGCTTCTGGAAGACCTTCATCATAAGCAGTTTTATAGTGTAACATTTCATTTAAAAGTCTGGACCTTCTTTCTTCGGATTGCTATAATCCACATTCACTGAGTAAAACTGTATTGATCATTGAGACTCAGCTTGTTCCAGGGTTCAGGGTTATTCTTTCTGGTCCAAGAGACATCTGGATTGAACACTGCCAAATATGTGAGATACAATGCTGCTCCAGTACCTCCAGCTCCAATAAATATAATATTTGGGAATCAAACTCAGATGCTTCTTGGCCTGGCTTAGGACCTGGTGGGACATGTTTATGGTGAAGGACTCTGGTCCAAAAGCAGAGAACAAATCTGTCAGGCCAGAGACTCTCCTCCTGCCATGTATCTTTTAAGGTAGCAACTAAAACTACCCACACAGTCAACTTTTTTTTTTAAGAGAGATTTTTGCTACAGGGCATGTGCACTCACCAGAGAGACAGAGAGAGAGAAAGTGTGAAATCACGCCTAGGGGGATGGCCATGATGCAATCTCTTCTCCTCTGTTCTCTTCTCAGGATTTTGGGCATGCACACCAGTGTGAGTTTTAAGTCACCAGGTCTGGTACTTGAACCACGTTTGACCATATGGAGGTCCAGCGTTTTTTTTTTCTTTTTTTTTTTTTCTTATTTTTTTCATTCAGTCATTGTATGTTTTACAACATAGAAAATGAATTTTCCCAGCATGGATACACTGTATGTTAGTCCATGAATACACTGTATGTTAGACCATACACATTGTCATTAACAGATAATTTTCTATTTTAGTGTCCATTGAATATTTTGGTTTTCTTTTTTCCCCTTGATTTCCTCCCTTCCACACATCCCATTTCTCACCTTCTCTCACACTGTCTCTAGTATCCACCATTGGTTTTCATGCTTTTGTACCTTCCAATCTTTCAGTTTCTGCCATAGTGTGCAGACTTTTGATATATATTAAATGGGGACATACAATGCCTCTCTTTCATAGTCTGGCTTGCTTAGCTTAGCATTAAATCTTCTATATTTGTCCACTTTCTATCATATGCCAGGGTCTCCTTGTTTTTTGGGTTTTTTTTTATGGCTGAATAGTATTCTATAGTGAATATGTGCCACACTTCTATCAGTTCATCCATTCTTAGACATTTGGGTTGATTCCATGTCTCAGCAATTGTAAATGATGTTTTGATAAACATAGAAGTCTCAGGGCTTTTTTTTTTTTTTTTTGACTAAGTGTATTTTCTTTTTTTTTTATTTTTTATTATCATCATATTCTTCTTTATATTACATTGAATTACATATAACTTTACAGTGTATTACATTGCTTTTTCAAAAGGGAATGCCATGCATGTCAGTCAGTACAGAGACATTAATCTCCCCACTTTAACATTCAATATCTTTTCTATGTTTTCCCCAGTCATTATTATTATTATTCTAATTATTTTTTAAAACAGTCAATTGCTATTTCTCATTTTGCTTGTACAAATACTTTGCCCATCATGAAATACTTCTCAGACAAATCCAGTTGAGAATACTATACATGTCAACATCAACAGTTAATAAGACATATCTGTTTCTCACTAATGTCCTGCCTCTCTATTGTTCACTTGTTATCTTTCTCTATTCTCTTCTCTTCACTTCCCCCATTCCACACTGTCCTATTCTCGTTAAGTACCTTCACTGCTTTTATGTCCTCCAATTTTTTGCTCTCTATTATAGAGTGCTGATAGTCGGTATATATTGAGTGGATACATACAATATCTTTCTTTCATAGCCTGGCTTACTTCACTCAGCAATATATCCTCCGTATCTGACCACTTTCTATCAAATTCCAGGGTCTTGTTATTTTTTATGGCTGAGTAGTATTCCATAGAGTATATATACCACACTTTTCCAATCCATTCATCAGTTTGTGGACATTTAGGTTGGTTCCATGTCTTGACAATTGTGAATAATGCTGCAATAAACATTGATGTGCAAGCACTTTTCCAACTGAGTGTTCTCCTGTCTTTCGGGTAAATACCCAGAAGTGGGATTGCTGGGTCAAATGGTAGTTCTATTTGTAGATCTTTGAGGAACCTCCATATTGTTCTCCACAGTGGTTGAACTAGTTTACATTCCCACTAACAGTGTAGGAGGGTTCCCTTTTCACCACATCCCCGCCAACACTTATCACTTTTTATATTCTTAATCTTTGCCATTCTGACAGGGGTTAGGTGGTATCTCATTGTAGTTTTTATCTGCATCTCCCTTATGATGAGGGATGTTGAGCATTTCCTCATATGCTTTTTGACTGTTCGAATGTCTTCCTTAGAGAGACTTTTGTTCAGCTAATTTTCCCATCTTTTAATTGGGTTCATCATTTCTTTTCGCATAAGGCACTTGAGTTCCCTATGTATTCTGGTTATCAGTCCCTTGTCTGAGGCATATTTAACAAAAATATTTTCCCATTCTGAGGGTTGTCGGTTCACACTTGTTACTGTGTCCTTTGCTGTGCAGAAACTTCTTAGTCTAATATAGTCCCACTTGTCTATTTTAGGGATTATTGCCTGTGCTTTGGGAGTCTTATTTAAGAAGTCTTTGCCTACTCCAATGTCTCCCAGAGTTTCCCCAGCATGTTCCACCAGTAGTTTTATTGTTTGAGGTCTTAGGTTCAGATCTTTGATCAATTTTGAGTTGACTGTTGTTAATGGTGAAAGATGGGGGTTCAGTTTCATCTTTCTGCAGGTGGATACCCAGTTTTTCCAGCACCATTTACTAAAGATGTTTTCCTTTTCCCAATGGATTGACTGATATCCTTTGTCAAAGATCAGGAGGTCCAGCGTTTTAACCACTGAGCCACCTGCTGGTCCCCAGCCAACTTTATTTTATTTTTTTTTTTAATTTTTGTTTTAGGCACCACACACCCTGTGGTTTTATTCTTTTTGTTTCTTTGTTTTAGAGGCATTTATTTAGACAACTAAAAACAACTAGATGTTCAGAAGCAGTGTACAATGAAAGAGAAATCAAATCAGTTACTTTATCATGTATTCCCACTTCTTTACAACTAAAGAAAAACGGCACTCTCCTTTAAAGGGAAAAGTCAGAAAAATAGGCCAATATATTTTTCTTCTCCATAATAACATAAAGAGCTACAAAGAAATCTAATTGTAATAGGAGAAATTGGATGTTGCCTTGCACATATTCATTAAAAAGACACGAGGCTGTCATACTACAAGAGCAGAACTCCACCTGCCTTCACCTGATACTCTGCAATTTTCACTTACAGGTCACACCAAGTTAGCTATTCCAGTCCTGGAGCTAATTCATATTCCTCATTATTTACTGCTGTGTTTGCCTTAAGGAGAGAGCAACTCTGGAAGGCTGGTACTTTTCTCTGCTTGCTCATTTTAGTCCATATGTTGTGTACTGTCTGTGGCATATGCTTGATGCTCAGACCTTAACTTCTGGAGTTGAAGAATAGATGGAATCTGAATTCTCTGAATCAGTTTCTTCTAGCTCCTCCTCTGTTGTCTCTGGAAAACCGATCTTTGGCTTTGCCAGCTCACCACTATCTTCTTCAGCACACATTTCCAAAGGCCGTATGTCTTTCCCACTACAGTTTGCCATAGTCTCAGAGTTCCATCTTCAGAACTACTGGCATACAGTTCTCCATCAGGACTAAATCTCACACAGTGAATAGGACCAGTGTCCTTTGTAGGATTCTAATTCTTCTCCATTATTATAATCATACTTGTAAAGTTTAAAATCTTGACCACCTGCCACAAGAAATTCTTTCTCAGGATGAAGAGATGCAGAATTGATGGTTGCAGGAGCTTCAAAGAATTTAATTGGATCCAAACTTACTGCACTATGAAAAGCAATAGATCATCCATAAGTTATAACCAAGATCTCTCCCTTAGGAATATTCCGTACTACTAACAGACATATTAAAATTTAGAGACTTCACTTCTGTCATAGCAGTGTGATCCCAAAGGCACAGAGTTTTATCATCAGCTGAAAGAATCTGTTTATCCTCACTGCACCACAGAGCCTCTTTTTATTTATTTATTTATTTTTGGAGAGTTTTTTTTTTTTTGATATGGGATGCATGTGCTCATCAGAAAGAGAGAGACAGAGAGACAGAAAGTGAGAAATCACCCCCCGGGGGGATGGCCACATCACAATCCCTTCTCCTCCATTCTCCTGTTGGGATCTTGGGCACACACATGCACCCGGTGTGAGTTTAAGCCACCGGGTCCAGGACTCAAACTGCAGTCGACTACATGTGAGTCCAGTGACATAGCCATTATTCCAACTGCTGGTCCCCAGAGCCTTTTTAATATCAGAGATGTGACCACTTATTTCCATAGATTCTGCTTCAGGTTTGTTCAAGTAATATATGCATAACAGTTTCTCCTGTCCTCCAGTTAACAAATTATCACTATCCTGTGTGAAATCTACTGTCTTGACAATGTGTTTATGAGCCAGGGTCATCAGCTCACTTCCTGAGACAGCATCCCACACTTTAGCTGTGAAATCTGCAGTGGTTGTAGCTGCTTTTGTGGCATCCTTATTCAATGTTACACCCCAAACAGCACCTTTATGACACGAAAATGTTCCAATCCAGTCTCCTGTATCTTCCTGGCATAGCATAGTTTTACCATCTTTATAAGCGCTGATTAAGAAATACAAATATGGACCTTCATGGCTCCTGCAGTCTAGCCATTTTGGGGGAAACAGAGAGGTGGAGATTTCCCACTGATAATTCGGCCTCCAGCACACAAAACTCATATGGAGAGGCAAAAGGGAACAGGCCTTCTTGAAGAGGCACCTTCATGGTTCCTCCAGTCTAGCCATTTGGGGGAAACAGAGAGATGAAGATTTCCCACTGATAATTTGGCCTCCAGCACACAAAACTCGCATGATTGAACTTCAAAGTTGGGGAAGAAACCGATCACCCACCAGATGACTAGAAATCACTGCAGGACCACAAGAAATATGGGAAAGCAGGAAAAAACCTCTCTGCCAAGGGAAAAGGATAACTCCTCTTCATCCACACACAGTTCAATGGAAATCATGGAAATGTCTGATAAAGAATTTAGAACATTCACAATGGTAAAGCTAACAGAGATGGAAGAGAAGAGAGACAATGAATTGCAGAAGAGGAAGAAGAAAGGAGTTGATGAGTTCCAGGAAGTGAGGAAATTCATGCAAGATCTAAAAGAAGAATTTCACACTTACAAAAGAATCAGATGGAACTGTTAGAGATGAAGGCTATAACACAGGAAGTCAAAATCTCCCGTGGAAGTATTAAAAGCAGACTAGATCATACAGAAAATAGAATCTCAGATGTAGAAGAGAAAATAGCTGGCCTAGAAAAATCCACCACAAACACTGAGAAAATTGCCCAAAAATTTGAGAATAATATACAAGAAACACTAGATACAATCACGTCCAAACATCTGGATAATAGGCATCCCAGAAGGCGAAGAGACTCATAAGGGCATTGATAACCTATTCTATAAAATCCTGCAAGAAAACTTTTCTAACCTAGAGAGGCACTCAAAGATTCAGTCCCAAGAAATACAAAGGACCCCAAATAGAATCAACCCAAGAAGATCTTCTCCAAGACACATTATAGCCAGATTGACCAAAATCACAGACAAAGACAAGATACTAAGATTGGCAAGAGAAAAATGGCAAGTTACCTACAAAGGGTATCCCATCAGACTAACAGCAGACCTCTCATCAGAAACAATGCGAGCAAGGAAAGAATGGGAAAATATATTCAAAGTGCTAAGGAAAAAGCAATTTCAACCAAGAATACTGTACCCAGCAAGATTATTGTTCATTTGGGAAGAAAAGACATGAACATTCCCAGATAAACAAAACCTGAAAGAATTTACCAGCACCAGACCAGATCTCCAAGAAGTTCTGAAGAAGTGTTATGTCAGTAAAATTAAATGCAGACACACAGAAATAAGAGTTCAAAAACTAAGAAAATGGGCAACTTAATTGAGGGACAAAGTCTGGAGTTGAATATTATATCCCAGAATTTAATCTGTCAGATTGAACCATAATAGAAGAAAGATTAAGTACATGAGACTGAACTGATGAAACAGCATTCTGTGACTTGACTAAAATATTGCTGCTTTTCTTCTAAGCTTTGTTGTCTGGTTTTAAGGATTTTTGTCCTGTCTTGAGCTGTCAATAGGTTCATGTACCTACTATTTGAACAGAATACTAACCTGTTTCTAGGCTTTAAATTTCAAGGAAATATCCTTACCAGTTCAAAACTGCTTTTCTTGAAATTACCAGCTGAACTTGCTACTGAAAGTAGTTAGATTACTTATGATATTGTGTGTTCAACAAAATGTTGGGGGAAAAGGAATTGAAAACAACTGTAGACAGCAGAGATAGTGTAACAAGAGAGTGTGAAAAGGCAGAGGGTCAGACATGGGGTAAAAAAATATATATAGGTACTTCCTTCTATCTTCGGTTTTGGTCGGCGTTCCTAAGAGGAGCTACTGAAAAGGTGGTTACACTGCAGTTCTGAAGAAAGGAACAGAACTAAAGTGCCTCCTCTTGAAACAGATACGACGGTGGAAACCCAAGATACAGAAAGAGTCGACTATCATATGGTACAGGAGCTTAAACACCTGTGCTCATGATAAAGAAGGTAATGTCAGAGCGATTGAACTGAATCAGGGAATTGAGAGAGTTAACAGATATGTGCAAGGAGAACTGGCCACAAAATCGAATTACTGAAGTAAATGCAAACCAAGAGAAATTTTCACAGAATGCAGAGAAAGGGGGAAACTAAACCATGATAAAAGAAGACAAGAAGAGACCAAGAGATACAATCTACACATAATTAGACTATCTGGAATGGAAGACAAAACAAGTAGCTGAAAGAATTACTAAGGAACTGTTTGAACAAAATTTCCCAGAGTTGAAGAACCAATTAGATCTACAAAAAGAAAAAGCTCACACAGTACTTTTAAAATTTGACAGAAAGCAAGCAAAAAGTAGACATGTCCTGGTACCATTTTTAAATTTCAAGAAAAAAAATAAAATTTTGCAAGTATCCAGACAGAAAGAAACAGGTTACCTGGAAAGGGCAAAAGTCAGACTGATGTCAGCTTTTTCTCTTGCAACTCCAAATGTTAGAAGACAATGGAACAGTATCTACAGAGTCTTAAGGGAAAATAATTTTGAACTAAGAATTGTATACCTTGCCAAGTTATTTGTGCAGGTAACTGGAAGATATTTTCAAATATGCAAAATTAAAGAAAGTATATCGGCCTAGAACCTTCCCTGAACACTCTGCTGCATGATTTACTGCAGCCAGCAGAGAACATGAATTAAAATAAATGGAGTAGGAGGCAATTGTATGAAGAAACATTCAACCATTAAAACTAGTTAAGGAGCATCAAGTTTAAATTGTTATAAGGTGATAAAAATTAATATAAAAATAGCTTTGTGAGTGGGGCCTAACATTTTTGTTTATATAGTTTTAAACTAAAAAGATATGTCAAATGTTTAATATGTTGTACAAACAGGTACTGTTTTATTCTTAGTATGTAGTGTTGTAGATAAAGATAGGTATTTTCTTATGCTAAACATAATACAAGTGAGTGGTTCTGGACACCAGGCGGACTGAGGCTGCAGGCCCGACCCCCCACTCCCCGAACCTTTGCGCATTCCCACCGTTCCTCCTCCTTGGACCCCAGGTTTGTTGTCTTGGACTTTAAGACCAACTCCCACCCCACCCCACCGCAAACTGGATGGAGCCAGCCAGTGGTTCCGGACACCAGGCGGACTGAAGTTGCAGGCCCGGCCCCCCCTCCCGAACCTTCGCGCATCCCCTCCGTTCCTCCTCCTTGGAACCCAGGTTTGTTCTCTTGGACTTTAAGACCAACTCCCACCCCACCCCACCCGCAAACCGGATCGAGTCGGCCAGTGGTTCCGGACACCAGGTGGACTGAGGCTGAAGGCCTGACCAACCTGGTCCTGTCACTCATCTCCTGGCACTTTCCTACTAGCCTATGGAGTCTCGGGATTTTGGTGATTTGAATAGCGCGCGGCGTGCAAATGCACCTCGTGATTTTCTTTTTTCGTTTTTCTTTGCTCTTGAGGTGTTGCTTATTAGGTCTGTTGGAGGCTCACCACTCCTTAGAAACAGCAAGGACTTTGGGCCATTCAGGACTAGTTGCAACAGTTAATGGTAATTGTGAGCAACAGATAGGCTAACCATAATAGAAATCATCAAATTTCTAATCCTAAACAAGTTTTAACACTCAGAGTTACCTTAAATAATTTAGGAAGCAACATATAGAGTACCTGATGACTAGGAACAATCACAGACGCTCAAGAAATATGAGCAACCAACAAAAGGCCTCTCCCTCAAGGGAAATCATCAAGCCTACAACACCCACTGTCAATACAATGGACGTTGTGGACATGTCTGATAAGGAATTCTGAATATTTATAGTGACCAAACTAACTGAGATGGAAGAGAAAAGAGAAAAGGAGCTCCAGGAGATGAGGAAATCCTTTCATGACTTGAAAGAAGAAATGGATACCTTAAACAAGAACCAGATGGAACTTCTAGGATTGAAGAATGTGATACAGGAAATCAAAATCTCCCTTGAAAGTATTAAAAGTATGTTAGACCAGGCAGAAGATAGAATCTCTAACGTAGAAGACAAAACATCTGACCTAGAAAAAAGTATCAAAAAGATTGAGAAAACAACCATGAAAAATGAGGACAACATACGAGGAATACTGGATACCATCAAGCACCCCAACATCCAGATAATTGGTATTCCAGAAGAGGAAGAAAATAATAAGGGCCTAGATAATTTATTTCATGAAATCCTGGAAGAAAACTTTCCAAATCTATAAAGGCATTCAAATATCCAGACCCAAGAAATACATAGGACCCCAAGTAGAATCAACCCAGGAAGATCCTCTCCAAGGCACATCATAGCCAGACTGGCAAAAACAACAGACAAAGACAAGATACTAAAGTTGGCAAGAGGAAAACGCCAAGTTACTGACAAAGGTCACCCCATCAGGCTAACATCGGATCTCTCGACGGAAACAATGCAGGCAAGGAAAGAATGGGGAAGCATAGTCAAAGTGTTGAGTGAAAAACAATTTCAACCACGGATACTATACCTGGCAAAATTATTTTTCATATAGGAAAAAAAGATAAAAACATTCTCGAACAAACAAAATTTGAAGGAATTTACCAACTCCAGCCCAGCTCTACAAGAGGTTCTGAAGGGAGTACTATACCAGGAAAACTATAGAATCAGACAGACAGTTATACAAGAATAAAAAGCAATGAAAAAAATGGCTAACTTAATGATAAGATCAGGTACGGAAATATTGATAATTACATTGAATGTCAATGGATTAAATTCTCCAGTTAAGAGACATAGACTGGCTGACTGGATAAGAAAACAGAAACCCTCTATCTGTTGCCTACAAGAAACTCACCTTATAGATAAAGACAGACATAGACTAAAAGTAAAGGGCTGGAAAAAGATACTCCATGCACATGGAAATCAAAAAAGGGTTGGAGTAGCGATATTGATCTCAGACAAAAAGATTTCAAGACAAAGACTGTAAGAAGAGAAAAAGAAGGGCATTATATAATAGCAAATGGGGTAATCCAACAAGAAGACATAACCCTTATAAATATCTATGCACCCAACTCAGGTGCACCTAAATATGTAAAGGAAAGACTGCTGGAGCTAAAAGGAGAGATAGGGAGAAATACTATAATTGTTGGAGATCTCAACACCCCATTATCTCCTTTAGACAGATCTTCTAGACAGAAAATAAATAGAGAGATACAGGACTTAAATGATACTATAAATGGAATGGGCTTGACCGATATCTATAGAACTTTCCACCCTACATCCACAACATATACATTTTTCTCACCCCGACATGGAACCTTTTCAAAGATTGATCATATGTTAGGACACAAATCAAGCCTTTACAGATTCAAAGTCATAGAAACTGTATCCAGCATCTTCTCTGACCATGATGGAATTAAACTCAAGATTAATTTCAAGAAACAACCCCGAAAATACACGAACACATGGAAACTGAACAACCTACTTCTGAATGACTTCTTCACTACTTAAGAAATTAAGGCTGAAATAAAAAAAATTATGGAAACAAAAGATAATGAGTGCACAAGTGTCCATAATCTATGGGACACAGCAAAAGCAGTCATAAGAGGGAAATTCATAGCAATTAGTGTGCATAAGAAAAGGATGGAAAGATGGCAAATAGATAACTTATCATCATGCCTCAGAGAATTGGAAAAACAACAACAAACAAACCCCCCAAATGCCAGGCGAAAAGAAATAATAAAGGTTCGAGCAGAAATAAATGAAATAGAAAATAAATGAACCATACAGAAAATAAATGAAAGCAAAAGCTGGTTCTTTGAAAGGATTAACAAGATCGACACACCATTGGCTAAAATGATCAAGAAGAAGAAAGAAACAAACCAGATTAATCAAATATATGACAAAACAGGCAATATTACTACGGACATAGCAGAAATACAAAATATCATTAGAGGATACTACGAGCGACTATATGCCAACAAACAAGATAACTTGGAGGAGATGGACAAATTCCTGGATGCATATAATATACCAAGATTGGATCAGGAGGACATAGAGAACCTGAATAGACCCATAACAAGCCAGGAGATTGAATCAGTAATAAATAACCTCCCAACAAAGAAAAGCCCAGGTCCAGATGGCTTCACTTCTGAATTCTACAAAACTTTTTAAGGAAGAGTTAACCCCTATCCTACTAAAATTATTTCTAAAGATTCAAAAGGAAGGAAACCTTCCAAATTCATTTTATGAAGCCTCCATCATCCTCATCCCAAAAGCAGATAAGGACATGACAAAAAAGGAAAACTACAGACCAATATCATTGATGAATACAGATGCAAAAATTCTCAACAAGATACTCGCAAATCGTATCCAACAACATATAACAAAGATCATTCATCACGACCAGGTAAGCTTTATACCAGGGATGCAAGGGTGGTTCAATATACCCAAGACCATAAATGTAATACACCACATTAACAGAAAGAAAGATAAAAACCATATGATCATCTCAATTGATGCAGAGAAAGCATTTGACAAAATACAACATCCTTTTATGATTAAGACTCTCAGTAAGATTGGTATAGAAGGGTCATTTCTGAACACAATAAAAGCCATCTATGAAAAACCTACTGCTAACATTATACTGAATGGGGAAATGCTGAAAGCTTTTCCGCTAAAAACGGGTACTAGGCAAGGCTGTTCACTTTCTCCACTGCTCTTTAATATAGTACTGGAAGTCTTAGCTATTGCAATCAGAGAAGAGAACAATATTAAAGACATTGGAATAGGCAAAGAAGAGTTGAAAATATCTTTATTTGCAGATGACATGATGGTATACTTAGCAGACCCAAAGGTCTCCATGAAAAAACTTCTTGAAGTGGTAAGTGAATACAGTAAAGTGGCAGGATACAAAATCAATATCCAAAAATCTATAGCAGTTCTATTTATAAACAACAAGTTGAACGAAGCAGAGCTGAAGAAAGGAATCCCTTTCACCATAGCCACAAGATGTATAAGATACCTAGGGATAAACCTAACTAAGAAAGTCAAAGATCTTTATAAAGAAAACTATGAAAATCTTAAAAAAGATATTGAAAGTGACATAAAAATGTGGAAGGACATCCCATGTTCCTGGATTAGAAGAATTAACATAATCAAAATGGCTATTCTACCCAAATTAATCTACATGTTTAATGCAATTCCAATCAAAATACCAGAAAAATTCTTCACAGATCTGGAAAAGACAATCATAGAATTTGTCTGGAATCATAAAAGACCTCGTACTGCAAAAGCAATCCTGCGCAAGAAGAATGGAGTAGGAGGCATATCACTCCCTGATCCCAAGATATACTATAAAGCTGTGGTCATCAAAACAGCATGGTATTGGCATAAAAACAGACAAGTGGACCAATGGAATAGAATAGAGACCCCAGAAATAACCCCCAAAGCTTACAGCCAACTGATTTTTGACAAAGGAGATCAGTCAATCCATTGGGAAAAGGAAAACCTCTTTAGTAAATGGTCCTGGAAAAACTGGGTATCCACCTGCAAAAAGATGAAACTGAACCCCCATCTCTCACCATTAACAACAATCAACTCAAAATGGATCAAAGATCTGAACCTAAGACCTCAAACAATAAAACTACTGGTGGAAAATGCTGGGAAAACTCTGGGAGACATTGGAGTAGGCAAAGACTTCCTAAATAAAGCTCCCAAAGCACAGGCAATAATCCCTAAAATAGACAAGTGGGACTATATTACACTAAGAAGTTTCTGCACAGCAAAGGACACAGTATCAAGTGTGAACCGACAACCCTTAGAATGGGAAAATATTTTTGTTAAATATGCTTCAGACAAGGGACTGATAACCAGAATACACAGGGAACTCAAGTGCCTTATGCGAAAAAAAATGATGAACCCAATTTTAAAAGATGGGAAAATGAGCTGAACAAAAATCTCTCTAAGGAAGACATATGAACAGCCAAAAAGCATATGAGGAAATGCTCTACATCCCTCATCATAAGGGAGATGCAGATAAAAACCACAATAAGATACCACCTAACCCCTGTCAGAATGGCAAAGATTAAGAATATAAAAAGTGATAAGTGTTGGCGGGGATGTGGTGAAAAGGGAACCCTCCTACACTGTTGGTGGGAATGTAAACTAGTTCAACCACTGTGGAGAACAATATGGAGGTTCCTCAAAGATCTACAAATAGAACTACCATTTGACCCAGCAATCCCACTTCTGGGTATTTACCCGAAAGACAGGAGAACACTCAGTTGGAAAAGTGCTTGCACATCAATGTTTATTGCAGCATTATTCACAATTGTCAAGACATGGAACCAACCTAAATGTCCACAAACTGATGAATGGATTGGAAAAGTGTGGTATATATACTCTAGGGAATACTACTCAGCCATAAGAAATAACAAGACCCTGGAATTTGTTAGAAAGTGGTCAGATACGGAGGATCTATTGCTGAGTGAAGTAAGCCAGGCTATGAAAGATATTGTATGTATCCACTCAATATATACTGACTATCTGCACTCTATGGTAGAGAGCGAAAAATTGGAGGATATAAAAGCAGTGAAGGTACTTAACGAGAATAGGACAGTGTGGAATGGGGGGGTGAGGAGAAGAGGATAGAGAAAGATAGCAAGAGAACAATAGAGAGGTAAGACGTTAGTGAGAAACAGATATGGCTTATTACCTGTTGGTGATGACATGTATAGTATTCTCAACTGGATTGGTCTGAGAAGTATTTCATGATGGGTAAAGTCTTTTTACAAGCAAAATGAGAAATAGTGATAGACTGTTTTAAAAAAATAATTAGAATAATAATAATAATGATTGGGAAAAATATAGAAAAGATATTGAATGATGAAGTGGGGAGATTAATGTCTCTGTATTGACTGACATGCATGGCATTCCCTTTTGAAAAAGCAATGTAATACACTGTAAAATTATATGTAACCCAACGTAATATAAAGAAGATTATGATGATAATAAAAAATAATGTTAAAAAAAACATAGTACAAGTCATTGTGGACAGGACTAGTGAAGGCTTTCTAAATGTTAATCTGACAAAACTGGAGAAAGCAGCTAGTAGTTTTATTTACCTTATTCCTAATTATAGAGAGAAAAGAAGGAAGATTGTCCATAATATTAACACTAATAGTATTTGGGAACCAGCAGTTAGCGTAATGGCTATGTCGCTGGACTCCCATGTAGTCGACCGTGGTTCGCGTCCCGGACCCGGTGGCTTAAAACTCACGCCGGGCACGTGTGCATGCGTGCCCAAGATCCCGAGAGGAGAATGGAGGAGAAGGGATTGTGGTGTGACCATCACCCCGGGAGGTGATTTCTCGCTTTCTGTCTCTATGTCTCTCTCTGTCTGTCTGGCGAGCGCACGCGCCCTATAGCAAAAATCTCTAAAAAAAAAACACTAATAGTATAAAACAATTGGACAGAGGATGGACAAAACCTTGATTTATGTACATGTTACACGAAGAAAATGCATACTTGCTATGTCATTTAATAGTTCATGTATATAAATTTTACGTTGAGATATGTCTTAACAAAATAGAATATGTGCATTCTTTTGGATTAGAGGAAGTGGTAAAAACAGTGTACCAAAATAAAAACATTAAGGATACATAAAGTAGATTGAAAGAGGTATAGATGAGTTACACTTGTGTACTGGTTGAGTATCCCTATTAAAAAGATTAATATTAGTTCAGAAACCAGTCTATAACTGATTTGTATGAAACAAAATAAAAGCATTTAAAGATAATGAAACTATAAGTCATAGAAATAGAGTGCAACATTTTTACTAGCATCCACACATATAACAAGGAGTTTTGCACTTTATAAAACAGACAATATGGCATATAACACTTCGAAGCTATGTATTTTTACTGATGTAAAAAGATATATGCATATTTTAAATATTGTGCATTTAGGATTCGTATTTCATGTATCTAAAATTCATAGAATAATCTTTCTGTTTAAAAGAATGTATGTAGGAAAAACTATTGGACTCTGACTTCAACACTTAAAATCTTTGATAAATAAGTAAATGGAAAGTTACAAGATAGGTAAAACGGTTAAGAATTTGTGTGTGATTAACATACAATACTTTGTTACCTTATTTGCATTGTTTTCAAATTCTGAAATATTTCTAAATGATTGTTGACTAGGATGCAGAGATAACTTTATTGTATTCCTAAAAAGCACGAATGACCATGTTGCTAAAAAGCCTAGGAAAGTAAATAAAGTTTAAACACTGGAAAAAATAATATATACATATATATATATATATATATATATATATATATACACACACACACACATATATATGAAAGTAGAAATGGAATATTATTGATGATAACATGCAGTTTATTCTAGAAGGGAAACCACATTTAGTATGTTGTGATGATGCTCAGGGAACAAATGTAAATTAATTTTTAAAAAGTTTCAGAAAAAAAAACACTAAAACTGTTCCTATCGAAATATAAAAAAAAAAAAAATGCGTATTTGATTACTGCAATATGCTATATAGCCCCAGCTAGGTACTACTTTATAGTAAGCTCATTCTACTCTCTGAGGTGTATGCCTAAAGTCAGACTTGGGCTCATGTATATGTATATATCAGCTGCACTTGCTATTGCAAATATTTAGACTAATTAAGTTCATTAGCAAATCAATTAAATGGGAGTGAAAGGCATAGAAAGGAACCATGGATTCCAGAGACAATGTGGGAGGAGGGTGGGACATGGCAGAGGGTGAGGGATAGGGAATCAAGGATGGCAAAAAAGAAAATAAAGCAAAATATACAAAACATAAGAAATGGAAAATTATTTGTTGATAACATGTGTGTTGATATGCTTGATTGCACCAATATACAGTGTATTCTGGATGGAAAATTCATTTTGTATGCTGTAATGATGTATAGTGAATTAATGTAAAATAAAATAAATTTAAAGAAAAAGAAAACAAACAAACAAAAAAAGAAATACCCGTACGGAGTGATGCCACTGAAGGCCAAATCAACCACCTACTGCATGTGGCCGGAGCAGGTGAGCAGGGTCTGCCTCATTGTTATGGCGGCAGCGAACCCAGCGACAGAGCTGGGGGGCTGAGGGTCGTCCTGGTCTTTTCTCTCCTCCACTGCGGCGCCTCCTTCACCTCCAGGACCCCGCCCTGATACAGAGACTGGGCCGAGAAACAGGAAAAGGAGGCCAATCTGGGGGCACCGAGACCAGGAGGGGGTTTGGAAGGAGTCAGAGAGTTTGCAACCAGAGAGTGACATCCGCCGAGGGCCCCTGTGGTTTTATTCTATTTTTTTTTAATTTTTATTTTTTTAATTTTTTTATTTTTTGGCGGGGGCGGGGGGGGGGGGGGGACGGGGAGAGAGGTTTTTGCTATAGGGCGCGTGTGCTCGCCAGAAAGACAAAGAGAGACAGAGAGACAGAAAGTGAGAAATCACCCCCCAGGGGGATGGCCATGTGCAATCCCTTCTCCTCCATTCTCCTTTGGGATCTTGGGCAAGCATGCACACGTGCTCGGCGTGAGTTGAAGCCACTGGGTCCGAGACTCCAACCCGGTTGAATACATGGGAGTCCAGCGACATAGCCATTGCCAACTGCTGGTCCCCCCTGTAGTTTTATTTTATTATTTTTTTTTAGAGGTTTTCGCTATAGGGCGTGTGCGCTCGCCACACAGACAGAGAGAGACATAGATACAGAAAGCGAGAAATCACCCCCCAGGGGGGATGGTCACGCGGCAATCCCTTCTCCTCCATTCTCCTCTCGGGATCTTGGGCACGCATGCACACGCGCCCGGCGTGAGTTCTAAGCCACCGGGTCTGGGACGCAAAACGTGGTCGACTACGTGGGAGTCCAGCCACATAGCCATTACACTAACTGCTGGTTCCCCACTGTTTTTTATTCTGAGGGCAGAGAGAAGAAAGTGGATAAAGGCAGTCAATGGGACAGGAATCCTCTGGAGACACAGGTCTTAGGGGTAAGAAATAGAATCAGGAAAGCCAAGGACCTCTGGTCCAAGTCAGTCTTGTATTACGGCAGGATTCACCAGTCTTACAGCTTCCCCATTGGGTAGACATCTCAATTGTGTCTCCACACTCTTGAAAATTAGGAGCCCTTTCCTGTAAAATCGTCTCTTTACGAGGTGTGAGCATACCACTTGGCCCTGAGATCCAATCACTTTCAGGTGCAGCGCGGACTAGCTGAGACCCCGCCCAAATCAGTTTCTCCTAGGTCTAAGTATTATTTAATATTGGGGCCAGAGAGTCACTTCCTCAGGATACCCTACCAAACAATCACACTGCTTTTTTAAAAAAAATATATTAATTATTTATTTTGCATTCATTCTCTGAACATCATCACAGCATACAAGATGTAGGTTCCCATCCAGAATACACTGTATAGTGGTTTAGTCATTCATACATGTTATCATAAATAATTTTCCATTTCTCGTTTCATATATATATATATCCCCATTTCTCACCCTCCACCATATCTCGCCTTCCTCCTACTCTATCTCTGGTATCGCAGCTGCTTTCCATTCCTTTTTTTTCTCCCACATTTTACTGGTTAACAAAATATCTTACTTGATCTAACTACTTTCAATAGCAAGTTCAGTTGATATATCAATATCTGTGAACAAATGTTTGACTTTAGGCATTAAACTGTGAGTAGAATGAATATACTATGAAATAGCACTTAGCTGAGGCTATATAGCTTACTGTGGTCATTAAATAGGTTTTTTTATAATATGTTTTTTAATTTCAAGAAAGGCAGTTTTAGCTTTAATCAAAATTTTTAAAATGTTAAGAGAACTTTGCTTAAGACTTTAAGCCAGGAAGCAGGTTAGGATTCTGTTCAAATAGTAATTACCTGGATCTGTCAACAATTCAAGAGAAGAAAATAATCCTTATTTCTAGACTACAAAGCATAGAAAAAGATTAGTACTGGTTTAGTCAAAAGCCATAGATTCTATTTCATCAACTCAGTCTCATGTACTTAATCTAACTTCTGTTGTGATCCAAGCTTTCCGTTTAACTTCTGAAAGATAATATTCAACTATGGACTTGTTCCTATTAAGCTGGCCCTTTTTGTAGATGTTTTTTAACTCTTATTTCTGTGTGTCTGACTTTAGTTGTCCTGATATAACACTTCCTTCAGAACTTCTTGAAGAACAGGTCTGGTGTTGGTAAATTCTTTCAGGTTTTATTTATCTGAGAATGTTCTTGTCTTCTCATATGAAAGATAATCTTTCTGGGTATAGTATTCTTGGCTGAAATAATTTTTCACTCAACACTTTGAATATATTTTCCCATTCTTTCCTTGCTCACATTGTTTCTGATGAGAGGTCCACTGTTAACCTGATGGAATATCCTTTGTAGGTAATTTGTTGCTTCTCTCTTGCCAGTCCGAGTAGGACCTTCTCTTTGTCTGTGGTTTTGGTCAATATGGCTATAATGTATCTTGGAGAATACCTTCTTGGGTTAATTCTATTTGGAGTCCTTTGTATTTCTTGGGACTGGATCTTTTAATGCCTCTCTAGGTTTTGGAAGTTTTCTTCCAGAATTTCATGAGTAGATTATCAATGCCCTTATTAGTCTTTTTGCTTTCTGGGATACCAATTATGTGGATGTTTGTATGTTTGATGGTATCTAGTATTTCTTGTATATTATTCTCGCACTGCACAAAATGACTAGTTCTCAGCAGCAATGGATGAATCTTCTTCTGAATGCCTGCCCCTTGCCTCTCCTAGAGGGGAGGGAGAAAGGGGATTCTTAGCAAGTTAAAGGAGGATCTGAAAACCAAGAGAATACTTTACCTTAAACAAATTTAAAAAGGAAAAATTTAAAAAACATGAGAAGACAGAGAGAGGCAGAGAGAGACAGAGACAGAGAGAGAGAAGCATATAGGGGTGCCATACTACTCGAGACTGGGGGCTGGAGGCTAAATTATCAGTAGAAAATCTTTATTTCTCTTATTCCCTGAAATCAGTAGTTCTCAGCAGCAGTGGAGGAGTCTTCTTCTGAAAGCCTTCCCCTTGCCTCTCCACTTGAGACTAGGGGCTGGAGACTAAATTATCAGTAGAAAATGTTCACTTCTTAGTCCCTGAAATCACTAGTTCTCAGCCAACTTTATTGATATATCATTACAAACAGTCTAAATTTAACACAGCAATGTTTTTACAGAAAGCCAATATTTGAACAGCTTTTCATCATTCAATCAGTATTCTGTAAGATAAATGGTTTTTACTTTCTAAATAGGTGTTATTTACATCAAACAGCTTTCAAAAGGTTAGAGTACAATAATTGTTAAGACAAAGGGCCTTGTTCATGTTTTTGGTGGAGAGCACAGCTGATCCTGCAAGCACTGAAATACCCAATTCCTGAACACAGTTCATTGGAAAGCCTTCATTAGGATGGTCTGACCTAATGGACGTGAGTGAAAATCAATCCTTCTTATTTCACTAATATTGAGGAGAAAAATAAAACTACTGTCCAACCACAATGGGATATATCCGGAAACATGAAGTATCTTCTCTAAAGGTTTCAACACAAGGTGAACCCAAAACATATTTCTGGGTTCCTTTTCTATTCTTCCTAAAAGTTTGGCAGTTTACCCAAAAAGCAAAGAACTGCATCAGTATCATAAACAAAATCTCTTAAAGGGTTTACTTATACAGTCTTTCAGCAAGCATTCAAATATTCTAAAGGCAAGACAAAGTTCCCCATGAGAACTAAGATCTAGTGCTTTTGGGGAATAAGAAATGAAGATGTTTTCTGAGAAGGCACCCTGGTAGAGCCCCCTCTATCCTTCTCTCTGTGTCTCTCTGTCTCTTTCTGTCTCTCTGTCTTTTTTAAATTTTCCTTTTTTAAAATTCTTTAAAGTATTTTCTTGGCTCTGAAATTCTCCTTTATCTTGGTAATAATCCCCTCCCCTTTCTCCCTTCCCATTTAGGAGAGGCAAAAAGGGCAGGCCTTCAGAATAAGACTGAGTCTTCCATGAGAGCTAAGAACTACTGCTTTTGCATGGCGAGTGAGCGCACCAAGTGGTTTTCATTTTTTATTTTGCTGCACAATCTCCATGCACTGAGTGTCTGGACAGCTCTAAGTGAAATGTAGCCAAGCATTGGAATACTATTAGGGTCAATGTATTCCTAATTCCCACTGATGAGCAACAAAAAGAGAGAAAAATGGAATGGCAAAGAGTTTGCAGACCATCTCTTCCTGTGCGCCTCTGAGCACTCAGATTGAACTTCTAAAATTTAGGAAGAAACGAATAACTCATCAGATAACTAGAAATTAACACAGAGGCACAAGAAATATGAGAAACCAAGAAAATACCTCTCCCCCAAGAGAAAAGATAATTCCTCTTCATCCACTGACAGTACAATGGGACTCATAAAAATGTCTGATAAGGAATTTAGGATATTTATAGTGACAAAGTTAACAGAAAAGAGAGACAATGAGCTCCAGAAAAAAAGAACTGACTAGTTCCAGGAGGTGAGGAAGTTCTTGCGAGAGCTGAAGAAGAATCAAATGGAACCATTGGAGATTAAAACTATAATACAAGAAGTCAAAACCTCCCTTGAAAGTATTAAATGCAGACTAGATCATACAGAAAATCAAATCTCAGTTGTAGAAGACAGAATTGCTGGACTAGTAAAATCCACAATGAAGACTGAGAAAATAGTCCCCCAAAATGAGAATAATATACGAGAAATGTTAGATACCATTAAACATCCAAATATCCAGATCATTGGTATACCAGAAGGGGAAGAGACTCATAAGGTCATTGATAATCTATTCCATGAAATCCCGGAAGAAAACTTTCCAAACCTAGAGAGGCATTCAAAGATGTAGTCCCAAGAAATACAAAGGACCCCCAATAGAATCAACCCAAGAAGATATTCTCCAAGACACATTATAGCCAGATTGACCAAAACCACAGACAAAGACAAGATACTAAGATTGGCAAGAGAGAAACATCAAGTTACCTACAAAGGATATCCCATCAGGCTAAAAGGTGGCCTCTCATCAGAAACAATGTGAGCAAGGAAAGAATGGGAAAATATATTCAAAGTGTTGAGTAAAAAACAATTTCAACCAAGAATACTATATCCAGCAAGATTATACTTCATATGGGAAGAGAAAACAAAAACATTCTCAGATAAAAAAAAAAAAAATGAAAGAATTTACCAACACAAAACCAGTTCTCTAAGAAGTTCTAAAGGGAGTGCTATCTCAGGAAAACTAAAGTCAGACACACATAAATAAGACTTCAAAAACAACTAAGAAAATGGCCAGCTTAATGGCAGGGACAAGTCCAGAGTTGAATAATATCTTCCATAATTTAAACGGAAAGATCGGACCAGAACAGAAGATAAAGTACGTGTGTCTCAACTGTTAAAATAGAATTTTATGACTTTTGACTAAAATAGTACTGATTTTTTATACTTTGTTTTCCAGAGTTAAGGATTTTAGTCTTCTCTTGAGTTGTGGACAGGTCCATGTACCTACTATTCGAACAGAATCCTAACCTGTTTCCTGGCTTTAAGTCTTAAGCAAAGTTCCCTTAACATATTTTTATTTGGATTTATTAAAGCTAAAACTGCATTTCTTTTTTTTTTTTTTTTTTTGTGACTTTGAGTTGTGACTTTGGTTCATTTTCACCCTTTATTCAGAACACAGAGCAACATTACAGTTTTGAATCATTAAATTAATAATCTTGGTGGTATAATATTGATGACAAACATGACTTCAATTCTGAGAGTAAGTGGTTTTCCAGTTCGAGGGTAGGAGAGAGAAGAGCAGGTGCACGATTTCCTCTCCGAGTGAAGAGAACCACATGACTCAGTGTGCCACCAAAGGGTTTTGGCGTCAGCTCACTAAGGGCTGGACGGAGTGCCAGTCCTGGTCAGCCATCCATGATCTTCATAGTAAATCAGAACCTCCAATTTTTCAAACTAATTGTTGATAGAGAATAACTCCAGACTGACTTGTGATTGGATCTGGGTTACTACTGAAGTGTCCTCGGCTCACCAGTTGGCACAATCCTCAAAGTGACTGCTGAAGAAAAGAGCCTTTCATGTGCTCCCAGTTATTGTACAGAGCATAGAGGCTGGTGATTGTTAGTCCTGCGAGACCACCGCGGGCTACCCCTCGAAGACCACCTGTACATTTATATAGCATGCCCGTCATGGTTCCGGCCGCCACCGTGTTAAGGTCATCTTCTGCCCCTCGTGTTTTCTCAATGATAACACCAAATGCACTATAGAGCAAAGCCAGAGAACCTAAAGTGTTAGCCCAAAGTGCTCCTTGCCTGGTCACCATATTCAAAATTTGGACATTTCTTGGTTTGGACCAGGCCATGTTCTGTGTTTCCTTCAATCCTAGCCGAAGACCGTTCATTGCTCCAAATGCAGCCCCTGTCATGCAACATCCTCCAATGGTAAAGAAGGCCAGCTCAAATCTGCCCCGGGTTTTATTAGCTCCAGTTGGTAAAATAAATTCATCTGTATCCTGCACAAGATATCGTGGATCCACATTTAAATAAGGAGACAGAGGATTCATACCAGTTAGCAGGACGCCGGCCAAATCCGCGTGCGAGTACCCCGCTCCGCCCGCTCCAAAAAAGCCGGCCAAGCCCCCTGTGGTCTTGTTGCCGCTCCCCCCGCCGTCCTCCATGGCGTCGCAGCAATCGGTGGGTCTGTGCCCGCCGCCGCCTCAGGCCGGGATCGTGTGCGCGGCGGCGGAATACACGAGCAGCCGGCCAAAACTGCATTTCTTGAAATTAAAAAATATATTTAAAAAATACCTATTTAATGACCACAGTAAGCTATATAACTTCAGCTAGGTGCTACTTTATAGTATATTCATTCTACCCACAGAGTTTCATGCCTAAAGTCAACATGTGCTCACAGATATGTATATATCAGTTGAACTTGCTATTGAAAGTATTTAGATTAATTATTTTGTGAATCAGTGAAATGTGGGAAAAATTTTAAAAAGAATGGAAAGCAACTGCAGATATAAGAAACAGTGTGGGAAGACGGTGGGAAAGGGCAGAGAGTGAGAAATAGAGGGGTAAAAAATATATATATATATACAAGGAACAAGAAATGGAAAATTATTTGTTGATGATAACATGTATGATTAAGCCACTTTACAGTGTATTCTGAATGGGAAATCACATTTTGCATGCTGTGATGATGTTCACTGAAAGTATGTAAAATAGACACTCCCATCTTTCGACCCCTGGGCCAGGATCTTCGAGGAAGGACTGCCCCCCAGTAGCTTCAGCCCTGGGACCCCCCAAGCCCGACACCCCTCTTTCAGCCAGGAACACCCTCATTTCTACCACACCACACTCCCATCTTTTGACCCCTGGGCCAGGATCTTCGAGGAAGGACTGCCCCCAGTAGCTTCAGCCCCGGGACCCCCAAGCCAGGCACCCCTCTTTCAGCCAGGTACACTTTTTTTTTTGTTTTTTCCTTTCTTTTTCTGTCCCCTTACCCATGTCTTTCATTTGCAAATTTCTCTCTTCTGATTAACACATAGAAACACCCTCAGTTCTACCACACCACACTCCCATTTTTCAACCCCTGGTGAAATTGCACACTGCGCTAGTGCGCGGCGCGCAACTTTTTCTTTATTCTACATATTATTTTCTTCCCACTTATTCAATCCTCACTTCCTTTATCTACACTATCCCTGGCTGTCTAGATAGGTCTAGAATTACAATTCTGAAACATTCTAGCATTTTAAGACTCTCTAGAATCCTCTATTTCACTGAACCACCTGCGAAGAAGGAGATACATTTCTTTGGACACCTGAAGAGAATACTTTTCCTTGGATTACATTACTAAACACAATTGAAGAGAGACTTTGGCTGTCTCCATTCCACATCAGAAAGGAAACACACTTGCTCCTATTCAAACAAATGTTCTCATAAAAGGCTTTTCAAAGAGAACACATCGCCCAATGGTTAGAAGTAGAAGAACCTCAGGCCTGAATAAAGCAGGAAATATGTCTCCATCAAAGGAACACAGTAACTCCCTTCCTTTTCTTGAAAAAATAGAGGACATTACCAAAATGTCCGAGATAGAGTTTAGAACATTCATGTTGAACAAGTACTATGAGCTGAAACAGAAAAGAGACAATGAACTACAGGAGGTGAGAAAGTCCTTCAACGATATGAAGGAAGAAATGCTGAAGAAGAATAAGATGGAACTATTAGAGATGAAGTCTGAAATACAGGAAATCAAAAACTCTCTCGAAAGTATTAAAAGTCGATTAGACCATGCTGAAGGTCGAACCTCTGATGTAGAAGATAAAACTTCTGACCTAGAGAAAACCACCAAAAAGATAGAGAAAATAACAAAAAAAAAAAAAAAACATGAAGATAACATACGAGAATTACTAGATTCCATTAGACGTCCTAACATCCAAATAATTGGTATCCCAGAAGGTGAAGAAACTAATAAGTGCATGGAAAACCTATTCCATGAAATCTTGGAAGAAAATTTCCCAAGCATAGAGAAGCACTCAAACATCCAGACCCAAGAAATACAAAGGACACCAAATAGAATCAACAAGAAGATCTTCCCCAAGGCATATCATAGCCAGACTGGCTAAGACCACAGATAAAGATAAGATACTAAAACTGGCAAGAGAGAAACGACAAGTGACTTAGAAAGGTCACCCCATCAGGCTAACACTGGACTTCTCAACGGAAACAATGCAAGCAAGGAAAGAATGGGAAGATGTATTAAAACTGTTAAGAGAGAAACAATTTCAACCAAGATTATTGTATCCTGCAAGATTATCCTTCATATGGGAAAAAAAAGATTAAAATCTTCTCAGACAAACAAAACCTGAAAGAATTTGCCAGCACCAGGCTAACTCTCCATGAAACCCTGAAGAAAGTACTGTTCCAGGAAACTAAAGAAGTAACAGCCAGAAACAAAAGAGTAAAAGGCAACTAAGACAATGGCCAACTTAAACGTCGGGACAGATCCATTAACATCGATAATAACATTGAATGTTAATGGATTAAACTCTCCAATCAAGAGACACAGACTGGATGAATGGGTTAAAAAACAAAAACCCTCTATCTGTTGCCTACAGGAAACCCACTTCATGATAAAGATATACATAGACTGAAAGTGAAGGGTTGGAAAAAGATTTTCCATGCAAATGAGAACCAAAAAAGAGCTGGAATCACAATACTAATCTCTGACAAAATAGGCTTTAAAACAAAAACTGTTCGAAGAGACAAAGAAGGGCACTATATTGTAGTAAAAGGATCAATCGATCAAGAAGATATAACGCTTATTAATATCTATGCGCCTAACACAGGAGCACCCAAATATGTGAAGAAAAGACTGCTAGATCTTAAAAGGGAGATAGACTGCAACACACTAATTGTTGGAGACCTCAACACTGCACTATCCCCCCTGGATAGATCATCTAGACAAAAAATAGGTAAAGAGATAAAAGATCTAAACGATATCATAAATCAAATGGACTTAACAGACATCTATAGAACTTTCCATCCCAAAACCTCGAGATACACTTTTTCTCGCCACCACATGGAACATTCTCGAAGATTGACCACATCACTGGGCACAAAGCAAGCCTCTACAGATTCAAAAGCATAGAAACTATACCCAGCATCTTCACCAACCATGATTGAATTAAACTTGAGTTTAATTTCAAGAGAAATCCTCAAAAATACTCAAATACATGGAAACTTAATAACCTACTCCTGAATGATTTCACAACTACTGAAGAAATAAAGACTGAAATCAAAAGGTTCATGGAAGCCAATGACAATGAGGACATGAGTTTCCATAATCTTTGGGACACTGCTAAAGCAGTCATAAGAGGGAAGTTCATAGCAATTAGTGCACATAAGAGGAGCATGGAAAGAAGGCAAATGGATCACCTAACATCATGCCTCACAGAAATAGAAAAGCAACAGCAAAAAGATCCAAAAAACTCCAGGAGAAAGGAAATAATAAAGATACGAGCAGAAATAAATGAAATAGAAAACAAACAAACTATACAGAAAATAAATGAAAGTAAAAGCTGGTTCTTTGAAAAGATAAACAAAATTGATACACCACTAGCGAGACTTAATAAGAAGAAGAGAGAAAAGAACCAGGTGAATCAGATCTGCAATGAAGCAGGCAAAATAACAACAGACATAGTAGAAATAAAAAACATTATTAGAGGATACTATGAACATCTGTATGCCAAGAAACAAGATAATTTGGATGAGATGGACAAATTCCTGGACAGGTATAATCTACCTAGATTGAGCCAGGAGGATATAGAAAGTCTGAATAGGTCCATAACAAGCCAGGAGATCAAATCAGTTATAAATAACCTCCCAACAAAGAAAAGCCCTGGCCCTGATGGATTCACCTCTGAATTCTACAAAACTTTCAAAGAAGAGTTAACCCCCATTCTGCTCAAGTTATTTCTAAATATCCAAAAGGGTGAATCTCTCCCTAATTCATTCTACGAAGCCTCTATCACCCTTATCCTTAAAACAGATAAGGACAGGACAAGGAAGGAAAACTATAGACCAATATCCCTGATGAATATAGACGTGAAGATTCTCAACAAGGTACTAGCAAATCGTATACAACAACTTATAAAAAAGATTATACATCACGATCAGGTAGGCTTTATCCCAGGAATGCAAGGTTGGTTCAACATACGCAAAACCATAAATGTAATACACCATATTAATAGGAAGAAAGATAAAAACCATATGGTCATATCAATTGATGCAGAAAAAGCATTTGATAAGATACAACATCCCTTCATGATCAAGACTCTCAGCAAAATTGGCATAGAAGGGTCATTTCTCAACACAATAAAAGCTATCTATGAAAAACCCATAGCGAACATCATCCTCAATGGAGAAAAGCTGAAAGCTTTTCCACTAAAAACGGGTACCAGACAAGGATGTCCACTTTCTCCACTCCTCTTCAATATAGTACTAGAAGTCTTGGCCATCGTAATCAGAAAAGAGGAAAAAATAAAAGGCATTCAAATAGGAAAAGAAGAGGTGAAACTCTCTCTATTTCAGATGACATGATTGTATACATAGAAGACCCAATGGTTTCCATAAAAAAATTTCTGGAAGTAATACATGAATACAGTAACGTTGCAGGATACAAAATTAATATCCAGAAATCTATAGCATTTCTGTATATGAACAACAGGCAGACTGAGATAGAACTGAAAAAAGTTGTTCCATTTACGGATTCTCTGAGAAGAATCCACATGGATACTGGGAACTAGATATTTCAGGCACAGGAGAAATGAAGATTTTCTACTCATAATTCAGCCTCCAACAAGCAAAGCTAGTGTGGCAGGAGAGTTGAGCCATTCTCTGAGAAGAATCCACATGGATACTGGGAACTAGATATTTCAGGCACAGGAGAAATGAAGATTTTCTACTCATAATTCAGCCTCCAGCAAGCAAAGCTAGTGTGGCAGGAGAGTTGAGCCATTCTCTGAGAAGAATCCACATGGATACTGGGAACTAGATATTTCAGGCACAGGAGAAATGAAGATTTTCTACTCATAATTCAGCCTCCAGCAAGCAAAGCTAGTGTGGTAGGGAGCCCCTCTGGCCTTCTATCCCTGTCCCTGTGTCTCTGAGGTCTCTGTCTCTCTCTGCTCCTGTCTCCTCATTTTTTTTTGGTAATTTTTCCTTTTTACGATTTTTTTAAAGGTAGAATTTCTCTCTGGCTCTCAGCTCCATCTTTTGTTTTGTTAATAACCCCTTCTGCTCCTTTCTCCCAGGCAGGAGAGTTGAGCCATTCTCTGAGAAGAATCCACATGGATGCTGGGAACTAGATATTTCAGGCACAGGAGAAATGAAGATTTTCTACTCATAATTCAGCCTCCAGCAAGCAAAGCTAGTGTGGTAGGGAGCCCCTCTGGCCTTCTATCCCTGTCCCTGTGTCTCTGAGGTCTCTGTCTCTCTCTGCTCCTGTCTCCTCATTTTTTTTTGGTAATTTTTCCTTTTTACGATTTTTTTAAAGGTAGAATTTCTCTCTGGCTCTCAGCTCCATCTTTTGTTTTGTTAATAAGCCCTTCTGCTCCTTTCTCCCAGGCAGGAGAGTTGAGCCATTCTCTGAGAAGAATCCACATGGATACTGGGAACTAGATATTTCAGGCACAGGAGAAATGAAGATTTTCTACTCATAATTCAGCCTCCAGCAAGCAAAGCTAGTGTGGTAGGGAGCCCCTCTGGCCTTCTATCCCTGTCCCTGTGTCTCTGAGGTCTCTGTCTCTCTCTGCTCCTGTCTCCTCATTTTTTTTTGGTAATTTTTCCTTTTTACGATTTTTTTAAAGGTAGAATTTCTCTCTGGCTCTCAGCTCCATCTTTTGTTTTGTTAATAACCCCTTCTGCTCCTTTCTCCCAGGCAGGAGAGTTGAGCCATTCTCTGAGAAGAATCCACATGGATGCTGGGAACTAGATATTTCAGGCACAGGAGAAATGAAGATTTTCTACTCATAATTCAGCCTCCAGCAAGCAAAGCTAGTGTGGTAGGGAGCCCCTCTGGCCTTCTATCCCTGTCCCTGTGTCTCTGAGGTCTCTGTCTCTCTCTGCTCCTGTCTCCTCATTTTTTTTTGGTAATTTTTCCTTTTTACGATTTTTTTAAAGGTAGAATTTCTCTCTGGCTCTCAGCTCCATCTTTTGTTTTGTTAATAAGCCCTTCTGCTCCTTTCTCCCAGGCAGGAGAGTTGAGCCATTCTCTGAGAAGAATCCACATGGATACTGGGAACTAGATATTTCAGGCACAGGAGAAATGAAGATTTTCTACTCATAATTCAGCCTCCAGCAAGCAAAGCTAGTGTGGTAGGGAGCCCCTCTGGCCTTCTATCCCTGTCCCTGTGTCTCTGAGGTCTCTGTCTCTCTCTGCTCCTGTCTCCTCATTTTTTTTTGGTAATTTTTCCTTTTTACGATTTTTTTAAAGGTAGAATTTCTCTCTGGCTCTCAGCTCCATCTTTTGTTTTGTTAATAAGCCCTTCTGCTCCTTTCTCCCAGGCAGGAGAGTTGAGCCATTCTCTGAGAAGAATCCACATGGATACTGGGAACTAGATATTTCGCGCGGCGCACAAAGCGCGCTGCGCGGTTTTCTATTTTGTGATTTTTTTCTTTAAAAAAAAAAAAGAAAAGCAATTATAATTTTTTATTTCTTTTTGTCTTTTTTCTCTCTTTTTGTTGTTGTTTCTCTCTCTCTTTTTCATTTTCCTTTTTCTTGTCTCTCCACCCAATATCTACTGAATCTGCTTCACCAGTTATCACTACAGAACAGCAATCCGATTCTAGAACACCTCTGTCTGCTTGCTCCTGAACATTGAGGCTTAACTTCAAGAATTTGAAAGAAACACGCCATTCATCAGATGACAAGAAATCACCGTCGGATCACGAGAAATATGGGAAAACGAGAAAATACCTCTCCTCCAATGGAAAAGAGTAACTCTCCTTCATCCACAAGCAGTTCGGTGAAAGTCATGGAAATGTCTGATAAGGAATTTAGAGCATTCGTAATGTCGAAGCTAACAGAGATGGAAGAAAAGAGAGATAATGAACTGCTAAAGAGAAAGGAGAAAGAAGTTGCCGAGTTCCAGGAGATGAGGAAATTCTTGCAAGATCTAAAAGAGGAATTACACACTTTACAAAAGACTCAAACGGAACTGCTAGAGATCAAGTCTATAATACAAGAAGTCAAAATCTCCCTTGAAAGTATTAAAAGCAGACTAGATCATTCAGAAAATAGAATCTCAGATGTAGAAGAGAAAATGGCTGGCTTAGAAAAGTCCACCACGAAGACTGAGAAAATGGCTCAAAAATTTGAGAATGATATGCGAGAAGTACTGGATACCATCAAACGTCCAAATATCCGGATAATTGGCATTCCAGAAGGTGAAGAGACCCATAAGGGCATTGATAATCTATTCCATGAAATCCTGCAAGAAAACTTTCCAAACCTAGAGAGGCATTCGAAGATCCAGTCCCAGGAAATACAAAGGACCCCAAATAGAATCAACCTAAGAAGATCTTCTCCAAGACACATTATAGCCAGGTTGACCAAAACCACAGACAAAGACAAGATACTAAGATTGGCAAGAGAAAAACATCAAGTTACCTACAAAGGACATCCCATCAGGCTAACAGCGGATCTCTCATCGGAAACAATGCGAGCGAGGAGAGAATGGGAAAATATATTCAAAGTGTTACGAGAGAAGCAATTTCAGCCAAGAATACTGTACCCGGCAAGATTATCTTTCAGGTGGGAAGAAAAGACAAGAACATTCTCAGATAAACAAAACCTGAAAGAATTTACCAGCACCAGACCAGATCTCCAAGAAGTTCTCAAGGGTGTGCTGTATCAAGAAAATTAAACACAGACACACGGAAATAAGTGTCCAAAAACTATGAAAGTGGCCAACTTAATCAGAGGGACAAGTCTGAATTTGAATATTATATCCCAGAATTTAATCAGGAAAATTGAACCAGAACAGAAGATAAAAGTACATGAGACTGATAGGTTCATGCACCTTCCATTTGAACAGAATCCTAACTTGTTTCCTGCCTTTAAGCAAAGTTCCTTGGCATTTCTTTGAGTTAAGTTATAACTGGTTTTCTTAGTAGTAATGAGTGAACTCACCATTGAAAGTAGTTAGATTATGTAGGAAATTGTGTGATCAATGCAACGTGGGTGGGAAGGGAATGAAGGACAATTGTAGACACCGGAGGTGGTGTGAGAGGAGGGTGGGAAGGGACAGAGGGTCAGAAAGAGGGGTGGAAGTAATTCTAGGAACTAGTAATGGAAAATTTTTTTGTAATGTTCATGATTGTATCACTATGCAGTGTGTACTGGATGGGAGATTGCATTTTGTATGCTGTGATGAAGCTTAGGGAAGGAATGTAAATTGAGTTACAAAAAAAAAGTTTCAGAAAAAAAATATATATATATTCAATGACTGCAGTAGGATATGTAGCCCCAGCTAGGTGCTACTTTATAGGATGCGTAAAGTAAGACTTGTGTTCATGGAAATGTGGGTATCACCTGTGTTTGCTATGAGGGTATTTGGATTGATTAGGGTCTTTGGCGTTACAATAAAATGTGAGGAGAAAACAGTATAGAAAGCAAACATAGATACCAGAGACTGTGGGAGGAGAGTGGGAGATGGCAGAGGGTAAGAGATAGAGAATCTAGGATGGGGGGAAAAAAGCAAAACATACAGAAGACAAGAAATGGAAGATCATTTGCTGACAATAACATGCTTGTTGATGTGCTTGATTGAGACAATATATAGTGTAATTTGGATGGAAAATCTCATTTTGTATGCTGTAATGATGTTCAGAGAATGAATGCAAATAAATAAAAAAAAAGGAAGGCAACATATTTAAGACACTCAGAGAAAGACAATTTGAACCAAATATCCTTCAATAAAAAATTTCTATCTAGCTAAAAAAAAAAAAAAAAAAAAAAAGTTGTTCCATTTACCATAGCCACAAAAAGTATAAGATACTTAGGGATAAATCTAACTAAAGAAGTTAAAGACCTCCACAAGGAAAACTAAGAGAAGATAAAAAACGAAATTGAAAATAACACAAAAATGTGGAAGGGCATCCCATGTTCCTGGATTGGAAGAATTAATATAATCAAAATGGCAATTTTACCCAAATTAATCTACCTATTTAATGCAATGCCAATCAAAGTACCAGACACATTATTCACAGATCTAGGAAAGACGATCATAAAGTTTGTCTGGAATCATAAAAGACCCCATATTGCCAAAGCAGTTCTGCACAAGAAGAGTGGAGAGGGTGGCATCACACTCCCTGACCCAAAAATATACTACAAAGCTGTGGTAATCAAAACAGCATGGTACTAGCACAGGAACAGACAGGTGGACCAATGGAACAGAATAGAGTCCCCAGAAATGAATTCTCAAACATACAGCCAACTGATTTTTGACAAGGGGTACCAATCAATTCAGTGGGAAAAGGAAAACGTCTTCAGCAAATGGTGCTGGCAAAACTGGATCTCCACTTGCAGAAAGATGAATCTGAACCCCTACCTCTCACCTCTGACAAAAATAAAGTCAAGGTGGATCAAAGATCTAAATCTAAGACCTCAAACTATAAAACTGCTCCTGGAAAACACCGGGGAAAATCTGGGAGACATTGGGGCAGGGAAAAACTTCTTAAATAAGACTCCCAATGCACAGTCTATGATTCCTAAAATAGACAAGTGGGATTACATCAGACTAAGAAGTTTCTGCATGGCAAAAGACACAGTGATTAGTGTGAACAGACAGCCCTCAGAATGGGAAAATATTTTTGTAAACTATGCATCAGACAAGGGACTGACTGAAAAGAAAATCAATCCTATTAAAAGATGGGAGAATGAGTTGAAAAAACCACTCTCTAAAGATGACATACGAATAGCTAAAAGGCATATGAAAAAATGCTCAACATCCTTTATTGTAAGAGAAATGCAGATCAACCATGAGATATCACCTAACCCCAGTCAGAATGTCTAAGATTAAAAAAACAAAAAATAGTAAGTGCTGGAGGGAGTGTGGTGAAAAGGGAACTCTCTTACACTGCTGGTGGGATTGTAAATTGGTACAACCACTGTGGAGAACAATTTGGAGATTCCTCCAAAATCTACAAATAGAACTACCATATGATCCAGCAATCCCACTCCTTGGTATCTACCCAAAAGACAGAAGAATACTTACTCGAAAAAGTGCTTGCACATCGATGTTTATTGTGGCACTTTTCACAATTGCTAAGTCATGGAAACAACGTAAATGCCCACAAACTGATGAATGGTTAGAAAAACTGTGGCACATATACTCAATGGAATACTATTCATCCATAAAAAACAACAAAATCCTGGCTTTTGAAAGGAAGTGGATGAATATGGAAGACTTACTGCTGAGCGAAGCAAGCCATGCTATGAAGGAGAGGCATTGTATGTCCCCACTTAATATATACCGAGTCTCTGCACTCTAAAAAAAAAAAAAAAAAAAAAAATATATATATATATATATATATATATATATATATATATATATGTATTTGAAACCATACTGCTTCTGTTGTTACAGAGTTTTAAAATTACACAAAATTATAAGACATATTTTGAACATTATCTTTAAAATTCAGTATTTTGGGGAACCAGCAGTTAGCGTAATGGCTATGTCACTGGACTCCCACGTAGTCGACCGCGGTTCACGTCCTGGACCTGGTGGCCGGGGGGTGATTTCTCACTTTCTGCCTCTATGTTTCTCTCTGTCTGTCTGACGAGCACACACGCCCTATAGCAAAAAAAAAGAAAAAAAAAAAAACTCTTAAAAAAATTCAGTATTTTGAAATTTTTTTTTTTGAGAGGTTTTTCGCTATAGGGCGCGTGTGCTCGCCAGACAGACAGAGAGAGACATAGAGACAGAAAGCAAGAAATCACCCCCCAGGGGGGATGGTCACGCCGCAATCCCTTCTCCTCCATTCTCCTCTCGGGATCTTGGGCACGCACGCACACGCGCCCAGCGTGAGTTGTAAGCCACCGGGTCCGAGACGCGAACCGCGGTCGACTACGTGGGAGTCCAGCGACATAGCCATTATGCTAACTGCTGGTTCCCAGTATTTTAAAATTTTGACAGTTGTTTGTAAACTGTCAAGAATTATGGAGTATGAGATAAAATTTTTTGCTATGTAAAGTAAATGTTTGTGGAAAAATGTAAAAATAAATAAAGAAAAAAAAAGAAAGTATGTAAAATTAATTAATTAATTAATTAAAAAGAGTTCTAAAGGCAAAATAACAACAGTGCTACCAGTTAGGCAAATGTAATGCTAAATAATTTTGCATAAGACAAAAATAGTTACTGAAGAAATAAATAATCTAATTATCACATTTATTCTGAAGTCTGGTTTTCTCATTAAACATCATATATTTAGAGAAAGCATCTAATTTTCATATACCAACTTTTGTAGGTCCTGAAAAAACAACTTGTTTAGCATAACTCATAAATATCTTCACATTTTTTAGACTAAAATTTATTCCTAAGTCAAGTGTTTAAGACTGTATGTTCATGAGACTGGCAGGTGGTATGGTGGTTAAGGGTGCTGGACTCCCACATGACCAGCCGTGGTTCAAGTCCCAGACCTGGAGACTTGCTTTCTCACTTTCTCTCTCTCTTACTCTACTCTTCTCTGGTCAAATATAATAAAGTTAAATAAAGTAATTATTTTTAAAAAGAGTATTTCTGTGAACATGGCACCTTGTCTTCACAGCCTAATGTAAAAAAACCACTTTGAATCTTGTTTGGGAAGTAGGTAAAGTATAAAAATAAATCAACTCTTATTTTATTTCCCAGTCAAACTAAACTGTAGACCCAACTTTGGTCAGATGAAAGACAATGTTTAGTGAATTTAAGTTTTTACAGCTAATACATTAAATATAATCCCATTTGATTAATGATTTTATTCTGCAATAAGATTATTTTAAATTTTATTAAAGCCAACACACAAAATTAAACATCTGAATTGTACTTAGATGTAAAATGAGTCAATACTTACTAAAGATGCTTTTTTAAAAAAATTCTGCAAGGTATTAAGCCAATAAGCAAATCTTTAAAAATGTATAAGTGTTCAACTCCAATGACTCGTTAAAGCAGCCATCTCCCACATGGCCAACTGCACTGTTCAAGTCATAGTCCCAGGGACTTGATAAACATGTCAGGCATGTGCATGCATGCCCAAAATCCCAAAAGAAGAAAGATATGGAGGAAAAAGAGTTGCAGTGTGACCATCTCCCATGGGGGATTGCTTTCTCTTCTCCCTCTCTTTCTGGAAAGCATGAACACCCTCTAGCAGCCCTAAAAATATTGTAAGAAAAAAAACATAAAAGCAAAATTGCTCCTTACCCCACAGGACAGCCCCCAGCTCTCCAGCAGAACCCTGTTCCATCTCTAGCATCCTAGCCACTAAGGGAAACTGAGGCAGGGCCAGTCACTGGGCCCAGCCCCAGCTCCAGCTCCAGCTCCAGCCTAGCTCCCCCAACCTCAGAGTAACCCCCTCTCAGAAAGGACAGTGCCCTAGCTCTCCAGCAGAGCCCAGTTCCATCTCCATCCCCCTGGCCAGTAAGGTACACTGAGGCAGGGTCAGTCACTGGCCTCAGCCCCAGCTCCAGCTCTGGCCACAGAAAAGCTCCCCCAACATCAGAGACCTCCCTGTCAGAAAGGTAGGCTGCTTTTTTCCCTCTTCTTCTTCTTTCTTTAGTTAATTTCTGATTTCTCATTACCCCACAAGACAGCCCTCAGCTCTCCAGCAGAGGCCAATGCCATCTCCAGCTCCTGGCCAGTAAGGGACACTGAGGTAGGGCCAGTCACTGGCCCCAGCCCCAGCTCTAGCTGGTGCACTGTGCGCGACCTTTTCTTTATTCTCTTTTATACATTTTCCCCCCTCTTATATTGTCATCTCCTTCTCATCCTCCACCATCCCAGATGGACTAGACTGCTGGGGTCCAGCCTCGGCGGGGGTGGGTTGACTCGATGAAGGTGGCGAAGGAAAGGAAGACTAAGGTCTCGGTGCCTTTTCATGCACGTCCTCAGCCAGATATTCCTCAGGGATATCTCTCTGAGGAGTGACAACTGCTAGGAATCATCGTGCCTTTTTATTGAAAATGTGATACATGCAAGTGAATGGGAGAGGGGCTACGTGTTCTAATTATCAATTTATAAAGTTTTAACAATAGAGATCAAAGGTTCTATTCAGAGTTTGATTAAGGGCAGGTCTAATAATCATCTATACAATTCAACAATTGTTTGATTGATGTAAGCAAGCTTTTGGGAACTTCTGTTCTGGGAGTGTGGTTTCAGAGAACAGCTCCAGCAGGCAGAGTTAATTATCAGCCAGTACTTGGCAGCAGCCATCTTGCAGTTACTGGTTGTGATTCTAAAAAAGAAAATCTCAAGTACAGATATTAGTTCTTATAAATCTCAATAAAGAATGATATTTATATAATTTTATAGAGATCTAAAGTTTAAAGGAATCCTAATATATTTACCTATCCTGAAAGGGTGAAGTTAGCGTTCACTTGATGAGGGCAGGGATACAGCCTTTTCAGCTGGTGATGAAGTGACTAATGAGTTAATGAAAAACTTTGTGGCACACCTAGGCATTGTATTGTGCTTGTGGTGCCACCGTCATGTACCTTGTCAGAACATTAACTACAGTGTGGCGGGGGTGTCCTGGGTCAGTTTCTGCCTAAGAGGTTATTTTTGAGTTTAAATGTGTTTCAAAAGGCCTTCCAAAGATCAAGAAGAACTTTAGCACACCCTTTATTGTGTCCAATGAAGCGCTGTAATTAACAGTAAGTGATTAGAGTAAAGGGAGCAGTCGGGGAATTTTGGGGAAATCTCATATGCAAAGATGTATGAGAAAACTATATTAATTCTTTTATAGTAATATATCGGGGAGTCAGAGGGGGGTCACTTCCCAGCAAGGCTACTACAGTCCTGGAGCAGATAGCAAACGGCCTTGACAATATGCTAATTGATCCAAGCTTGTTCCAAGGTCGGGGGACGTACAGTAGCGGCCTTGCCAACGTACTGAACCAACCAGAAGCGATGCTCAAAGATCAAAGGGCTCAGACGGGTCCTGGAGCCCCACTGGGTCAGACTCCTCCACTAGAGAGGTATAGAATCACAGTTTTTAAATACCCTAGTATTGTGAGGCTCCCTGGGATCCTCCACTTTACTGAACTACTTGTGAAAAAAGGAGAAACTGTTCTTCAGACACCTGAATAGAGGACTTCTCCTGTGGAGACCACATTGTAAACACAGCAGAAGAGAGACTTCAGCACAAATCAGTCCATGGCAAAAGAGAAACACACTTGTTCTCAGTTGAAGAAACATTCTGCACGAAGGTATCCAAAACTAAATACATCTCCCAATGGCTAGAAGAACCTCAGGTCTGCATAAACCAAGAAATATGTCTTCATCAAAAGAACACAATAACTCCCCTTCATCTCTTGAAAAGACAGAAGTTACCAAAATGTCAGAGAAAGAATTTAGAACATTAATGGTGACAAAACCCTATGAGTTGGAACAGAAAACTGACAACAAACTACAGGAGATTAGGAAGTCCTTCCACAATATGAAAGAAGAAATGGACACTATAAGGAAGAATCAAATAGAACTATAGAGATGAAATCTGTAATACAGGAAATAAAGAATTTTTTCAAAAGTATTAAAAATCAATTAGATCATGCCAAAGACAAAATTTCTGACATAGAAGATAAAACATCTGAGCCCTTCTCTGAGAAGACTCCTCATGGCTACTGGGAACTAGATATTTCAGGGAACAGGCGAAATGAAGATTTTCTACTCATAATTCAGTCTCCAGCAAGCAGAGCTAGTGTGCTAGGGAGCACTTCTGGCCTTCTATCTCTGTCTCTGTGTCTCTGAGGTCTCTGTCTCTCTCTGCTCCTGTCTCCTCATTTTTTTTGGTAATTTTTACACTTTACGATTTTTTTTAAAGGTAAAGATTTTCTCTGGCTCTCAGCTCCGCCTTTTGTTTTGTTAATAACCCCTTCTGCTCCTTCCTCCCAGGCAGGAGAGTTGAGCCCTTCTCTGAGAAGACTCCTCATGGCTACTGGGAACTAGATATTTCAGGGAACAGGAGAAATGAAGATTTTCTACTCATAATTCAGCCTCCAGCAAGCAGAGCTAGTGTGCTAGGGAGCCCCTCTGGCCTTCTATCTCTGTCTCTGTGTCTCTGAGGTCTCTGTCTCTCTCTGCTCCTGTCTCCCCATTTTCTTTGGTAATTTTTCCTTTTTACGATTTTTTTAAAGGTAAAGTTTTTCTCTGGCTCTTAACTCCGCCTTTTGTTTTGTTAATAACCCCTTCTGCTCCTTCCTCCCAGGCAGGAGAGTTGAGCCCTTCTCTGAGAAGACTCCTCATGGCTACTGGGAACTAGATATTTCAGGGAACAGGAGAAATGAAGATTTTCTACTCATAATTCAGCCTCCAGCAAGCAGAGCTAGTGTGCTAGGGAGCCCCTCTGGCCTTCTATCTCTGTCTCTGTGTCTCTGAGGTCTCTGTATCTCTCTGCTCCTGTCTCCTCATTTTCTTTGGTAATTTTTCCTTTTTACGATTTTTTTTTTTGGAGAGGATTTTTCACTATAGGGCGCGTGTGCTCGCCAGACAGACAGAGAGAGACATAGAGACAGAAAGCGAGAAATCACCCCCCAGGGGGGATGGTCACGCCACAATCCCTTCTCCTCCATTCTCCTCTCGGGATCTTGGGCACGAACGCACACGAGCCCGGCATGAGTTTTAAGCCACCGGGTCCGAAACACGAACCGCGGTCGACTACGTGGGAGTCCAGCGACATAGCCATTACACTAACTGCTGGTTCCCGCTTTTTACGATTTTTTTAAATGTAAAGTTTTTCTCTGGCTCTCAGCTCCACCATTTGTTTTGTTAATAATCCCTTCTGCTCCTTCCTCCCAGGCAGGAGAGTTGAGCCCTTCTCTGAGAAGACTCCTCATGGCTACTAGGAACTAGATATTTCAGGGAACAGGAGAAATGAAGATTTTGTACTCATAATTCAGCCTCCAGCAAGCAGAGCTAGTGTGCTAGGGAGCCCCTCTGGCCTTCTATCTCTGTCTCTGTGTCTCAGAGGTCTCTGTCTCTCTCTGCTCCTGTCTCCTCATTTTCTTTGGTAATTTTTCCTTTTTACGATTTTTTTAAAGGTAAAGTTTATCTCTGGCTCTCAGCTCCGCCTTTTGTTTTGTTAATAATTCCTTCTGCTCCTTCCTCCCAGTAGGAGAGTTGAGCACTTCTCTGAGAAGACTCCTCATGGCTACTGGGAACTAGATATTTCAGGGAACAGGAGAAATGAAGATTTTCTACTCATACTTCAGCCTCCAGCAAGCAGAGCTAGTGTGCTAGGGAGCCCCTCTGGCCTTCTATCTCTGTCTCTGTGTCTCTGAGGTCTCTGTCTCTCTCTGCTCCTGTCTCCTCATTTTCTTTGGTAATTTTTCCTTTTTACGATTTTTTTAAAGGTAATGTTTTTCTCTGCCTCTCAGCTCCGCCTTTTGTTTTGTTAATAATCCCTTCTGCTCCTTCCTCCCAGCAGGAGAGTAGAGCCCTTCTCTGAGAAGATTCCTCATGGCTACTGGGAACTAGATATTTCAGGGAACAGGAGAAATGAAGATTTTCTACTCATACTTCAGCCTCGAACATGCAGAGCTAGTGTGCTAGGGAGCCCCTCTGGCCTTCAATCACTGTCTCTGTGTCTCTGAGATCTCTCTCTCTCTCTGCTCCTGGCTCCTCATTTTTTTTGGTAATTTTTCCTTTTAACGATTTTTTTAAAGGGAAAGTTTATCTCTGGCTCTCAGCTCCGCCTTTTCTTTTGTTAATAACCCCTTCTGCTCCTTCCTCCCAGGCAGGAGAGTTGAGCCCTTATATGAGAAGACTCCTCATGGCTACGGAGAACTAGATATTTCAGGGAAAGGGAAACATGAAGATTTTCTACTCATAATTCAGCCCCCAGCAAGCAGAGCTAGTGTGCTAGGGAGCCCCTCTGGCCTCCTATTTCTGTCTCGGTGTCTCTGAGGTCTCTGTCTCTCTCTGTTCCTGTCTCCTCATTTTTTTGGTAATTTTTCCTTTTTACGATTTTTCTAAAGGTAAAGTTTTTCTCTGGCTCTCAGCTCCGCCTTTTGTTTTGTTAATAACCCCTTCTGCTCCTTCCTCCCAGGCAGGAGAGTTGAGCCCTTCTCTGAGAAGACTCCTCATGGCTACTGGGAACTAGATATTTCAGGGAACAGGAGAAATGAAGATTTTCTACTCATAATTCAGCCTCCAGCAAGCAGAGCTAGTGTGCTAGGGAGCCCCTCTGGCCTTCTATCTCTGTCTCTGTGTCTCTGAGGTCTCTCTCTCTCTCCGCTCCTGTCTACTCATTTTTTTGGTAATTGTTCCTTTTTACGATTTTTTTAAAGGTAAAAATTTTTTCTGACTCTCAGCTCCACCTTTTGTTTTGTTAATAATCCCTTCTGCTCCTTCCTCCCAGGCAGGAGAGTTGAGCCCTTCTCTGAGAAGACTCCTCATGGCTACTGTGAACTAGAAATTTCAGGGAACAGGAGAAATGAAGATTTTCTACTCATAATTCAGCCTCCAGCAAGCAGAGCTAGAGTGCTAGGGAGTCCCTCTGGCCTTCTATCTCTGTCTCTGTGTCTCTGAGGTCTCTGTCTCTCTTTGCTCCTGTCTCCTCATTTTCTTTGGTAATTTTTCCTTTTTACGATTTTTCTAAAGGTAAAGTTTTTCTCTGGCTCTCAGCTCCGCCTTTTGTTTTGTTAATAATCCCTTCTGCTCCTTCCTCCCAGGGAGGAGAGTTGAGCCCTTCTCTGAGAAGACTCCTCATGGCTACTGTGAACTAGAAATTTCAGGGAACAGGAGAAATGAAGATTTTCTACTCATAATTCAGCCTCCAGCAAGCAGAGCTAGAGTGCTAGGGAGTCCCTCTGGCCTTCTATCTCTGTCTCTGTGTCTCTGAGGTCTCTGTCTCTCTTTGCTCCTGTCTCCTCATTTTCTTTGGTAATTTTTCCTTTTTACGATTTTTCTAAAGGTAAAGTTTTTCTCTGGCTCTCAGCTCCGCCTTTTGTTTTGTTAATAATCCCTTCTGCTCCTTCCTCCCAGGCAGGAGAGTTGAGCCCTTCTCTGAGAAGACTCCTCATGGCTACTGGGAACTAGATATTTCAGGGAACAGGAGAAATGAAGATTTTCTACTCATAATTCAGCCTCCAGCAAGCAGAGCTAGAGTGCTAGGGATTCCCTCTGGCCTTCTATCTCTGTCTCTGTTTCTCAGAGGTCTCTGTCTCTCTCTCCTCATGTCTCCTCATTTTTATTGGTAATTTTTCCTTTTTATGATTTTTTTAAAAGTAAAGTTTTTCTCTGGCTCTCAGCTCCGCCTTTTGTTTTGTTAATAACCCCTTCTGCTCCTTCCTCCCAGGCAGGAGCGTTGAGTCCTTCTCTGAGAAGACTCCTCATGGCTACTGCGAACTAGATATTTCAGGGAACAGGAGAAATGAAGATTTTCTACTCATAATTCAGCCTCCAGCAAGCAGAGTTAGTGTGGCAGGAGAGTTCAGCCCTTCTCTGAGAAGACTCCTCATGGCTACTGGGAACTAGATATTTCAGGGAACAGGAGAAATGAAGATTTTCTACTCATAATTCAGCCTCCAGCAAGCAGAGCTAGTGTGCTAGGGAGCCCCTCTGGCCTTCTATCTCTGTCTCTGTGTCTCAGAGGTCTCTGTCTCTCTCTGCTCCTGTCTCCTCATTTTCTTTGGTAATTTTTCCTTTTTACGATTTTTTTAAAGGTAAAGTTTTTCTCTGGCTCTCAGCTCCGCCTTTTGTTTTGTTAATAATCCCTTCTGCTCCTTCCTCCCAGCAGGAGAGTTGAGCCCTTCTTTGAGAAGACTCCTCATGGCTACTGGGAACTAGATATTTCAGGAAACAGGAGAAATGAAGATTTTCTACTCATAATTCAGCCTTCAGCAAGCAGAGTTAGTGTGGCAGGAGAGTTGAGCCCTTCTCTGAGAAGACTCCTCATGGCTACTGGGAACTAGATATTTCAGGGAACAGGAGAAATGAAGATTTTCTACTCATAATTCAGCCTCCAGCAAGCAGAGTTAGTGTGGCAGGTGAGTTGAGCCCTTCTCTGAGAAGACTCCTCATGGCTACTAGGAACTAGATATTTCAGGGAACAGGAGAAATGAAGATTTTCTACTCATAATTCAGCCTTCAGCAAGCAGAGCTAGTGTGCTAGGGAGCCCCTCTGGCCTTCTATCTCTGTCTCTGTGTCTCTGAGGTCTCTGTCTTTCTCTGCTCCTGTCTCCTCATTTTCTTTGTTAATTTTTCCTTTTTACGATTTTTTTAAAGGTAAAGTTTTTCTCTGGCTCTCAGCTCCGCCTTTTGTTTTGTTAATAATCCCTTCTGCTTCTTCCTCCCAGGCAGGATAGATGAGCCCTTCTCGGAGAAGACTCCTCATGGCTACTGGGAACTAGATATTTCGCGTGGCGCGCTTACACGGCGCACTGCTTTCTATTTTGTGATTTTTTTCTTTAAAAAAAAAAAAGAAAAGCAATTATAATTTTTTATTTTTTTGTCTTTTTTTCTCTCTTTTTCTTGTTGTTTCTCTCTCTCTTTCTCATTTTTTTTTCTTGTCTCTCCACCCAATATCTACTGAATCTGCTGCACCAGCGATCACAACAGAACATCAAACAGATTCTAGAACACCTCTGTCTGCTTGCTCCTGAACATTGAGGCTTAACTTCAAGAATTTGTAAGAAACACGCCATTCATCAGATGACAAGGAATCACCACCGGATCATGAGTAATATGGGAAAACGAGAAAATACCTCTCCTCCACGGGAAAAGAGTAACGCTCCTTCATCCACAAGCAGTTCGGTGAAAGTCATGGAAATGTCTGATAAGGAATTTAGAACATTCGTAATGTCAAAGCTAATAGAGATGGAAGAAAAGAGAGATAATGAACTGCTAAAGAGAAAGGAGAAAGAAGTTGCTGAGTTCCAGGAGATGAGGAAATTCTTGCAAGATCTAAAAGAGGAATTACACACTTTACAAAAGACTCAAACGGAACTGCTAGAGATGAAGTCTATAATACAAGAAGTCAAAATCTCCCTTGAAAGTATTAAAAGCAGACTAGATCATTCAGAAAATAGAATCTCAGATGTAGAAGAAAAAATGGCTGGCTTAGAAAAATCCACCACGAAGACTGAGAAAATGGCTCAAAAATTTGAGAATGATATGCGAGAAGTACTGGATACCATCAAACGTCCAAATATCCGGATAATTGGCATTCCAGAAGGTGAAGAGACCCATAAGGGCATTGATAATCTATTCCATGAAATCCTGCAAGAAAACTTTCCAAACCTAGAGAGGCATTCGAAGATCCAGTCCCAGGAAATACAAAGGACCCCAAATAGAATCAACCCAAGAAGATCTTCTCCAAGACACATTATAGCCAGGTTGACCAAAACCGCAGACAAAGACAAGATACTAAGATTGGCAAGAGAAAAACATCAAGTTACCTACAAAGGACATCCCATCAGGCTAACAGCGGATCTCTCATCGGAAACAATGCGAGCGAGGAGAGAGTGGGAAAATATATTCAAAGTGTTACGAGAGAAGCAATTTCAGCCAAGAATACTGTACCCGGCAAGATTATCTTTCAGGTGGGAAGAAAAGACAAGAACATTCTCAGATAAACAAAACCTGAAAGAATTTACCAGTACCAGACCAGATCTCCAAGAAGTTCTCAAGGGTGTGCTGTATCAGGAAAATTAAACACAGACACATGGAAATAAAAGTCCAAAAACTAAGAAAGTGGCCAACTTAATCATAGGGACAAGTCTGGAGTTGAATATTATATCCCAGAATTTAATCAGGAAAATTGAACCAGAACAGAAGATAAAAGTACATGAGACTGATAGGTTCATGCACCCTCCATTTGAACAGAATCCTAACTTGTTTCCTGGCTTTAAGCAAAGTTCCTTGGCATTTCTTTGAGTAAAGTTAAAACTGGTTTTCTTAGTAGTAATGAGTGAACTCACCACTGAAATTAGTTAGATTATGTAGGAAATTGTGTGATCAATGCAATGTGGGTGGGAAGGGAATGAAGGACAATTGTAGACACCGGAGGTGGTGTGAGAAGAGGGTGGGAAGGGACAGAGGGTCAGAAAGAGGGGTGGAAGTAATTCTAGGAACTAGTAATGGAAAATTTTTTGTAATGTGCATGATTGTATCACTATGCAGTGTGTACTGGATGGGAGATTGCATTTTGTATGCTGTGATGAAGCTTAGGGAAGGAATGTAAATTGAGTTACAAAAAAAAAGTTTCAGAAAAAAAAATATATATATATTCAATGACCGCAGTAGGATATGTAGCCACAGCTAGGTGCTACTTTATAGGATGTGTAAAGTAAGACTTGTGTTCATGGAAATGTGGGTATCACCTGTGTTTGCTATGAGGGTATTTGGATTGATTAGGGTCTTTGGCGATACAATAAAATGTGAGGAGAAAACAGTATAGAAAGCAAACATAGATACCAGAGACTGTGGGAGGAGAGTGGGAGATGGCAGAGAGTAAGAGATAGAGAATCAAGGATGGGGTGGGGGAAAAAGCAAAACATACAGAAGACAAGAAATGGAAGATCATTTACTGACAATAACATGTTTGTTGATGTGCTTGATTGAGACAATATATAGTGTACTTTGGATGGAAAATCTCATTTTGTATGCTGTAATGATGTTCAGTGAATGAATGCAAATAAATAAATTGAACAAAAAAGAATAAAAATAAAGCCAATCTCTGGTAAAAAAAAAAAAAAAAGATAAAACATCTGACCTAGGGGGAAAAAAAAAAAAAACACCAAAAACACAGAGACAATAAAAAAGAGGATAATATGTGAGAAATACTGGATTCCATTAAACATCCAAACATCATAATAATTGGTATCCCAGAAGGTGAAGAAACTAATAAGGGCATGGAAAATCTATTCCATGAAATCCTGAAAGAAAACTTCCCAAATCTAGAGAAGCACTCACACACCCAGACCCAAGAAATACAAAGGATGCCTAATAGAATAAACCCAAGAAGATCTTCCCCAAGGCACATCTTAGCCAGACTGGCCAAGACCACAGATAAAGACAAGATACTGGGACCAGCAGTTGGTGTAATGGCTATATCACTGGACTCCCACGTAGTCAACCGCTGTTCGCATCCTGGACCCAGTAGCTTAAACTCACGCCGGGCACATGTGCGTGCGTGCCCAAGATCCCGAGAGGAGAATGGAGAAGGGACTGCGGCGTGGCCATCCCCCCGGGGGGTGATTTCTTGCTTTCTGTCTCTCTGTCTCTCTCTGTCTGTCTGGTGAGCGCACGCGCCCTATAGCAAAAATCTCTCTCAAAAAAAGAAAAAAAAAAAGACAAGATACTAAAACTGGCAAGAGAGAAATGACAAGTGACTTACAAAGGTCATCCCATCAGGCTAACATCAGACCTTTCAACTGGAACAATGCAAGCAAGGAAAGAATGGGAAGATGTATTGAAAGTGTTCAGAGAGAAACAATTTCAACCAAGATTATTATATCGAGCAAGATTAGCCTTCATATGGGGAAAAAAATTAAAATCTCAAACAAAACCTGAAAAAATCTGCCAACACCAGACCAGCTCCTCAAGAAACTCTGAAAAGAAGGACCAGCAGTTAGCACAATGGCTATGTTGCTGGACTACCATGTAGTTGACCGCGGTTCATGTCCCAGACTCTGTGGCTTAAAACTCATGCTGGGCGTGTGTGCGTGTGTGCCCAAGACCCCGAGAGGAGAATGGAGGAGAAGGGATTGTGGTGTGGCCATCCACCCTGGGGGGTGATTTCTTGCTTTCTGTCTCTCTGTTTCTCTCAGTCTGTCTGGCGAGCACACATGCCCTATAGCAAAAACCTCTCCAAAAAAGAGTCCTGTTCCAGGAAAACTAAAGAACAGCCAGCCAGAAATAAGGGAATGAAAGACAATGAAGACAATGGCCAATTTAAAGGTAGGGACAAGTCTGGAAATATCGGCAATAACGTTGAACATTAACGGATTAAATTCTCCAATCAAGAGACACAGTCTGGGGACAAACAGTTAGAGTAATGGCTATGTCTCTGACCTCCCATGTAGTCGATCGTGGTTCGAGTCCCGGAACCGGTGGCTTAAACTCACGCCGAGCTTGTGTGCATGCATGCCCAAGATTCTGAGAGGAGAATGGAGAAGGGATTGCAGCATGGCCATCCCCCCTGGGGGGGGGGGGGTGATTTCTTGCTTTCTATCTCTCTGTCTCTGCCTTTCTGGTGAGCGCACGTGCCCTGTAGCAAAAACCTCTCCCCCCTCCAAAAAAAAAAAGAAAGACACAGACTGACTGAATGGATAAGAAAAACAGATACCCTCTATCTGTTGCCTACAAGAAACGCATCTCATACACAGACTAAACATGAAGGGCTGGAAAAAGGTATTCCATGCAAATGGGAACAAAAAAAGAGCTGGAGTCACAATACTAATTTCTGAAAAAATATGCTTTAAGAAAAACTGTTCAAAGAGACAAAGAAGGGCACTATGTTGTAGTAAAAGGGTTAATCCATTAAGAAGATATAACGCTTATAAATATCTAAGCACCTAACACAGGAGCACTCAAATACATGAAGGAAAGACTGTTAGATCTAAAAGGAGAGTTAGACTGCAACATACTAATTGTTGGAGACCTCAACACCTCATTATCTCCTGTGGACAGATCATCTAGATAAACAAATAAGTAAAGAGATAAAGGATCTAAATGATACCATAAATCAAATGGACTTAACAGACATCTATAGCACTTTCCACCCAAAAACCATGAGATACTATTTTCCTCATGCCCACATGGAACCTTTTAAAAGACTGACCACATGATAGGAAACAAAGCAAACCTCTACAGACTCAAAGGCACAGAAACTATATCCCACATCTTCCCCAACCATGATGGAATTAAACTTGATATTAATCTCAGGAAAAACCCTCAAAAATACACAAACACATGGAAACTAAATAACCTGAATGACTTCATAACTACTAAAGAAATAAAGACTGAAACTGGAAGCCAATGACAATGAAGACAGGCATTTCCATAATATTTGGGACACTGCAAAAGCAGTCACAAGAGGATAATTCATAGAAATTAGTGCACATAAGAAGAATATGGAAAGAAGACAAATGGATCACCTAACATTGTGCCTCAGAGAATTGAAAAACGATAGCCAAAAAAAAAAAAAAATCCAGGAAAAAGGAAATAATAAAGATCCAAGCAGAAATAAATGACATAGAAAATAAACAAACTATACAGAAAGTAAATGAAAGTAAAAGCTGGTTCTTTAAAAAGATAAACAAAATCGATACACCACTAACGAGACTTCTTAAGAAGAAGAGAGAAAGGAACCAGGTAAATCAAATTTGCAATGAAGCAGGCAATATAGCAACAGACATAACAGAAATGCAAAACATCATTAGAAAATACTATGAACAGCTATATGCCAACAAACAAGAAAATCTGAATCAGATAGACAAATTTCTGGACACATATAATCTACGAAGATTGAGCCAGGAGAACATAGAAAGTCTGAATAGGTGCATAACAAGATAGGAGATTGAATCAGTGATAAATAAGATTTCAATAAAAAAAAAAAGCCTTGGTCCTGATCACTTCAACTCTGAATCTAGAAAACGTTTAAAGAAGAGTTAACCCCCATTCTGCTCAAGTTATCTGTAAAGATCCAAAAGGGTGAAACTTTCCCTAATTCATTCTATGAAGCCTCCATCACCCTTACCCTTAAAATATACAAGGACAGGACAAGGAAGGAAAACTATAGGCCAATATCTCTGATGAATATAGATGCAAAAATTCTCAGCAAGATACTAGCAAATCATATCCAACAATGTATAAAAAAGGTTATTTATCACGACTAGGTAGGCTTTATCCCAGGGATGCAAGGTTGCTTCAACATATGCAAAACCATAAATGTAATACACGATATTAACAGAAAGAAATATAAAAACCATATAATCATATCAATTTATGCAGAAAAAGCATTTGAATAAATAAAACATCCTTTCATGATCAAGACTCTAAGCAAAATCGGCATAGAAAGGTCATTTCTCAACACAATAGAAGCTATCTATAGAAACCCATAGCTAACATCATCTTGAATGGAGAAAAGCTGAAATCTTTTCCACTAAAAACTGGTATAAGACAAAGATGCCCACTTTCTTCTCTCCTTTTCAATATAGTACTTTGAAGTCCTTGCAAACGCAATCAGAAAAGAGAATAAAATAAAAGGCATTCAAATAGGAAAAGAAGAGGTGAAACTATCTCTATTTGCATATGACATGATTGTATACATGGAAGACCCAATGATATCCATGAAAAAATTCCTGGAAGTAATACATGAATACAGTAAAGTTGCAGGATACAAAATCAACACACAGAAATCTGTAGCATTTCTATATACAAAAAGCAGGTAAACTGAGATAGAAGTGGAAAAAGTAATTCCATTTACCATAACCACAACATGTATAAGATACCTAGGAATAAATCCAACCAAAGAAGATAGAGGCCTCCACAAGGAAAAACTATGAGAAGCTAAAATAAGAAATTGGAAATAACACAAAAAAGTGGAAGGACATCCCATGTTCCTGGATTGTAAGAATTAATATAATCAAAATGGCAATTATACCCAAATTAATCTACATTTTTGGAGAGCTTTTTGCTATAGGGCACATGTGCTCACCAGAAAGAGAGACAGAAAGTGAGAAAATACCCCCCATGGGGGATGGCCACGCTGCAATCCCTTTCCCTCCATTCTCATCTCGGGATCTTGGGCATGCATGCACACTTGCCTGGAGTGAGTTTAACCCACTAGATCTGGGACTTGAACCACAGTCGACTATATGGGAGTCCAGTGACATAGCCATTAAGCCATCTGCTGGTGGTCCTTTAATCTACATATTTAACACAATCCCAATCAAAGTGCCAGAGACATTCTGCACAGATCTAGAAAAGACAATCACACAATTTATTTGTATGGAATCATAAAAGACCTTGTATTGCCAAAGCAATCCTGCACAAGAAGAGTGGAGTGGGTGGCATTTTACTCCCTAACCCAAAAATATACTACAAAGCCGTGGTAATCAAAACAGCATGGTATTGGCACAGAAACAGACAGGTGGACCATTGGAACAGAATAGAGTCCTCAGAAATAAACTCTCAAACATGCAGTCAACTGAGTTTTGACATAGGTTATCAGTTAATCCATTGGGGAAAAGAAAATCTCTTTAGAAAATGGTGCTGGAAAAACTGGATATCCACCTGCAGAAAGATAAATCTGGACCCCTATCTCTCACCACTGACAAAAATTAACTCAAAGTGGATCAAAGATCTAAACCTAAGACTTCAAACTATAAAACTGCTGCTGGAAAACATGGGGGAAACTCTGGGAGACATTGGGGTAAGCAAAATCTTTTTTAAATTAGACCCCCAAAGCACAGACAATAATCCCAAAAGTATACAAGTTGCATTACACCAGATTAAGTTTCTGCATGGCAAAAGACACAGTAATTAGTGTGAATCGACAGCCCTCAGAATGGAAAAATATTTTTGTAAACTGTGTGTCAGATAAGGGACTGATAAGCAGAATACACAAGGAACTCAGGCAGCTGTCCTGAAAAAAGATGATCAACCCTTTTAAAAGATGGGAGAATGATGGGACCAGCAGTTAGCGTAATGGCTATGTCGCTGGACTCCCACGTAGTCGACCGCAGTTCGAGTCCCGGACCCGGCGGCTTAAACTCACGCCGGGCGCGTGTGCGTGCGTGCCCAAGATCCCGAGAGGAGAATGGAGGAGAAGGGATTGCGGCGTGGCCATCCCCCCTGGGGGGTGATTTCCTGCTTTCTATCTCTCTGTCTCTCTCTGTCTGTCTGGCGAGCGCACGCGCCCTATAGCAAAAAAAAGAAAAAAAAAAAAAAGATGGGAGAATGAGTTGAAATACAACTCTCTAAGGAACACATATGAATAGCCAAAAGGCATATGAAAAAATGCTCAACATCCCTTATTGTAAGGGAGATGCAGATCAAAACCACAATGAGATACCTCCTAATCCCAGTCAGAATGAATAGAATTAAATAAACATAAAATTATAAGTGCTGGAGGGGGTGTGTGAAAGGGGAACTCTCCTACACTGCTGGTGGGAATGTAAATTGGTCCAGCCACTGTGGAGAACAATTTGGAGATTCCTTAAAGATCTACAAATAGAACTACCATGTGATCCAGCAATCCCACTCCTTGGTATCTACCCAAAGGACAGATTTCTTTATTGGAAAAGTTCTTGCACATCGATGTTTATTGTGGCATTATTCACAATTGCTAAGACATGGACCCAATCCAAATGCCCATGAACAGATGAATGGATTGAAAAACCGTGGCACATATACTCTATGGAATACTACTCAGTCATAAAAAAGGCCCTGGCTTTTGACAGAAACTGGATAAATATGAAAGATTTACTGCTGAGTGAAGCAAGCCAGACAGTGAAGGAGAGACATTGTATGTCTCCACTTAATATATACCAAGTGTCTGCACTCTATGACCAAAACTGAATGACAAAAGAATATAGAAACATAGTAAATGGTTGTGAATACCAGATACAGGGTGGGAAGAGGGTGGGTGAAGGAGTAGAGACTGAGGAAGGACATTAAGGAGAAACATAGAGAGGCAAGTCATTTATGTGACAAAGAAAATGGGTTATTATCTATTGAAGATAACTACATATTGTAAACTGAATTGGTAAGAAATGTACACATGTTGGAATATTCACTTTGCAAGCTAAGTAACGTGATTGAATATATAAAAAATTGAAATAAAAAGAAAAAATCATTTATGGCTTTATTGTCTTTATTTGTTACTGAAAAAAAGTTTAAAATATTTTCAAAATGGTCAAGTTAGCTGTCTCCTGTACTAATTTCAGAAGTACAATATGAACAAAGAAGTAAAATTAGAGACTCAAGTCTTTGGATACTTGCATTTAAAATAAAATAGTTACTGGTACTATTTCCAAACACAAACCTAAAATAAACTGTAGAGACAGCAACACTCTAGGACAGTAGTGGAATGTACAAAGAAACTCTTGCAGATTTGCCTTGTGTGCTTTTCTCCTAGTGCATAGCACAAGCATAGTGCATGACCAGGACTGGTCCACTGGGACTCAGGTTCCAAAAGCACTAACCCATCTGATCACCCCAACTGCAGGGCAGTTAGTACCTTTCTAAATCACAGTCACTGTAAAGAACCTTCTTGCTTTCATTTGCTGTCATCCATAGTTTACTCCTAAATATCACCAAAGTAGATGCTAATTTCTTAAAGCTTCGGAAACAACAATGTAGACTTGTGACCCAAATGCTTCATATCAGTTTGTAGCTACAGATTGTATTAGAACCACAGATTCATAAAAGTACATTAAGACATTATATCTGACCCTCAAAAAGTCTACTATTCTCAAATGTTAACTAAGGTCTCTGAAAGACTGAGGACCAGGAGAGCACTTCCCACTCCAACCCAGAACCACATACAAGCCTTCTCTTGGTTTCCAAATTATGCTGACAGCTACCTGCATGGAAAGACTCCAAGGATCACAGGTGTCCACAGTCCTCTCTGCTTGTGCCAGAGGAGAAGGTAAAATCACCTTCTCTAGGATACAAGACATAATCACTGCTTGCAAATTCTCATGGTGGCAGCTTAACCATAGGGATACAACACAAATTAAAAATTGGATTATTCTACAGAAGGAACAAGACACCAGGAAAAAAAATTTAAAGGTACTCAGTGGCTTTTTCCTGGCCAGTCACAACAAGAAGAAAAAGATTAAGGAATAATAGCCGGCCACTCTATGGCACAACACTAAGGCACTGCCCAAGAGAAGCTGGATCCCACATGGTGACCACAGTTCAAATTCATAGCCTAGTCAGCCTGAAATACGCTGGGTACATGTACACGTGCAAGATACAGTGGGCTAAAGGTCTAGAGGAAAGGGATTTTAGAGTAATCAGACCCTGTGAAGGTTGCTTCTCTCTTTCCCCCTCCCTCTGTCTCTCTCTCATGCAAACATTCTATCATGAACAAAGAAAATAAAAACAGTCTTCAAATGGCATCAACAAGATGGTAGTCAAAAACTACAGGCAATTGATCACTACATTCAGTCTCTTTCCCCAGATCACCCTTGACCAACACTACCAGCTAATGCAATCACCATCTCAACATTAATTCCATTCAGACTGTGCTTTCAGACTGTTAACATAGCTAGATTATCTTCTCTGCTAACCACAGAAGACCCAGGATCAGTAGAATCTCTCCACTTGTGATTTCATTAATCTGAGGACTCAGGTTAGAGATTCAATTATGATCATCTCTCAAGGTAAGAATTCCATGCTTTATCATAGTTTCTTTTTGTTTACAATTCTTGGTACTTTATGGCAAAGTCTGAGCAACTCAAATGGAGGAAGCCAGCCCTTCAAATCCATTCCCCTGAATGAGAGTTGGCATCATTCTTTTCCCTAGCTATGGACAACTATTTCAAAAGTAAATGCTGGGAACCAGCAGTTAGCGTAATGGCTATGTCGCTGGACTCCCACGTAGTCGACCGCAGTTCGAGTCCCGGACCCGGCGGCTTAAACTCACGCCGGGCGCGTGTGCGTGCGTGCCCAAGATCCCGAGAGGAGAATGGAGGAGAAGGGATTGCGGCGTGACCATCCCCCCTGGGGGGTGATTTCCTGCTTTCTGTCTCTCTGTCTCTCTCTGTCTGTCTGGCGAGCGCACGCGCCCTATAGCGAAAAACCTCTCCAAAAAAAAAAAAAAAAAAAAAAGTAAATGCTGTGTGGGACCAGCAGTTAGCATAATGGCTATGTCGCTGGACTCCCACGTAGTCGACCGTGGTTCGAGTCCCAGACCCAGTGGCTTAAACTCACGCCGGGTGCGTGTGCGTGCGTGCCCAAGATCTCGAGAGAAGAATGGAGGAGATGGGATTGCAGCATGGCCATCCCCTTTGGGGGGTGATTTCTCGCTTTCTGTGTCTCTGTCTCTCTCTGTCTGGCTGGCAAATGCACAGGCCCTATAGCAAAAACCTCTCCAAAAAAAAAAAGAAAAGTAAATGCTGTGTGTCATAAGGTGACTAGATGGAGAGAACAAAGACAGCACTACCACTATGAAGTGACTATGACATGAACATAGCTGACTAGCAGTTCTGGACACCAGGCAGCCTGATGCTGCAGGCCCGACCACTCCAGACCTTTGCACATCCCGACCTTTACTCCTCCTTGGACCCCAGGTTGGTTGCATGGGACTTTAAGACGCACTCGCACCCCACCCCACCCGCAAACCCAATCGAGCCGGCCAGCAGTTCCAGAAAGCAGGCGGACTGAGGCTGCAGACCCGATCAACCCAGACCTGTCACTCATCCTCTGGTCATTCCCCACTTGCCTTTGGACTCTCTGAATTTTAGTGATTTGAATAGTGTGCGGCGTTGCGCACACTATTTTTTTTGTTTTGTTTTTCTTTGCTCTTGAGGTGTTGCTTATTAGGTCAGTTGGAGGCTCACTACTCCTTAGAAACAGGGAGAACTTTGGGCCATCCAGGACTAGTGGCAACAGTTAATGGTAATGGTAAGCTACAGGTAGACCAATCATAAGATAAATCATCAATTTTCTAATCCTGTACAACTTTTAACACTCGGAGATACCTTAAATAAGTTAGGAAGCAACATATAGATTACCTGATGATTAGGAACAATTGCAGAGGCTCAAGAAATATGAACAACCAACAAAAGGCCTCTCCCTCAAGGGAAATCATCAAGCCTACATCACCCACAGTCAATGCAATGGATGTCGTGGACATGTCTGATAAGGAATTCCGAATATTTGTAGTGACCAAACTACTGAGATGGAAGAGAAAAGAGACAAGGAGCTCCAGGAGATGAGGAAGTCCTTTCATGACTTGAAAGAAGAAATAGATACCTTAAACAAGAACCAGATGGAACTGCTAGGGTTGAAGAATGTGATACAGGAAATCAAAATCTCCCTTGAAAGTATTAAAAGTATGTTAGACCAGGCAGAAGATCGAATCTCTAACGTAGAAGACAAAACATCTGACCTAGAAAAAAGCATCAAGAAGATTGAGAAAACAACCATGAAAAATGAGGATAATATACGAGGAATACAGGATACCATCAAACGCCCCAACATCCAGATATTTGGTATTCCAGAAGAAGAAGAAAATAGTAAGGGCCTAGATAATGTATTCCATGAAATCATAGAAGAAAACTATCCAAACCTAGAAAAGCATCCAAATATCCAGACCCAAGAAATACATAAGACCCCGAGTAGAATCAACCCAAGAAGATCCTCTCCAAGGCACATCACAGCCAGACTGGCAAAAACAACAGACAAAGACAAGATACTAAAGTTGGCAAGAGGGAAACGTCAAGTTACTTACAAAGGTCACCCCATCAAGCTAACATCGGATCTCTTGGCTGAAACAATGCAGGCAAGGAAAGAATGGGGAAACATAGTCAAAGTGTTGAGTGAAAAACAATTTCAACCAAGAATACTATACCTGGCAAGATTATCTTTCATATGGGGAAAAAAAGATAAAAACATTCTCAAATAAACAAAATTTGAAGGAATTTACCAGCTCTTCAAGAGGTTCTGAAGGGAGTACTGTACCAGGAAAACTAAAAAGTCAGATAGACAGTTATATGAGAACAAAAAGCAACCAAGAAAATGGCTCACTTAACGATAGGATCACGAATGAAAATATCGATAATTACATTGAATGTCAATGGATTAAATTCTCTAATTAAGAGACATAGACTGGCCAAATGGATATAAAACCAGAAACCCTCTATCTGTTGCCTACTAGAAACTCACCTTATGGATAAAGACACACATAGACTAAAATTAAAGGGCTGGAAAAAGATATTCCATGCAAATGGAAATCAAAAAAGGGCTGGAGTAGTGATAGTGATCTCAGACAAAATAGATTTAAAGACAAAGACTGTAAGAAGAGACAAGGAAGGGCATTATACAATAGTAAGTGGGGTAATCCAGCAAGAAGACATAACCCTTATAAATATCTACACACCCAACTCAGGTGCACCTAAATATGTGAAGGTAAGACTGCTAGAGCTAAAAGGAGACATAGGGAGAAATACTATAATTGTTGGAGAGCTCAGCAGGCCATTATAACTACCTTAGACAGACCTCTAGACAGAAAATAAATAGAGAGATACAGGACCTAAATGATACTATAAATCAAATGGGCTTGACAGATATCTATAAAATCTTTCAACCCTATATCCACAACATATACATTTTTCTCACCCCGGCATGGAACCTTTTCAAAGATAGATCATATGTTAGGACACAAATCAAGTCTTTACAGATTCAAAGGCATAGAAACTATATCCAGCAAACTATCTCTGACCATGATGGAATTGAACTCAAGATTAATTTCAAGAAACAACCCCGAAAATACACGAACACATGGAAACTGAACAACCTACTCCTGAATGACTTCTTCACTACTGAAGAAATTAAGGCTGAAATAAAAATATTTATGGAAACAAATGATAATGAGTACACAAGTGTCCAGAATCTATGGGACACAGCAAAGCAGTCATAAGAGGGAAATTAAAAGCAATTAGTGCGCATAAGGAAAGGATGGAAAGACAGCAAATAGATAACTTATCATCATGCCTCAGGGAATTGGAAAAACAACAACAAACAAACCCCCAAAATGCCAGGCGAAAAGAAATAATAAAGGTTCGAGCAGAAATAAATGAAATAGAAAATAAACGAACCATACAGAAAATTAATGAAAGCAAAAGCTGGTTCTTTGAAAAGATTAACAAGATCGACACATCATTGGCTAGACTGATCAAGAAGAAGAAAGAAACAAACCAGATTAATCAAATATGTAACGAAACAGGCAATATTACAACAGACATAGCAGAAATACAAAATATCATTAGAGGCAGGGCCGGCAAGTGGTGTGGTGGTTAAAGGCGCTGGACTCCCACATGGGCGACCACGGTTCAAGTCTCAGACCTGGTGGCTTGCTTTCTCACTTCCTCTCTCTCTCTCTGTCTCTCTCTGATTAAACTGAAAAATAATAATTATAATAATAATAAAGTTAAAATAAAATAATTATTTAAAAAAATATATATCATTAGAGGATACTGTGAGTGACTATATGCCAACAAACAAGATAACTTGAAGGAGATGGACAAATTCCTGGATGCATATAATCTACCAAGATTGAATTAGGAGGACATAGAGAACTGGAATAGACCCATAACAAGCCAGGAGATTGAATCAATAATAAATAACCTCCCAACAAAGAAAAGCCGAGGTCCAGATGGCTTCACTTCTGAATTCTACAAAACTTTTAAGGAAGAGTTAACTCCTATCTTACAAAAATTATTTCTAAAGATTCAAAAGGAAGAAAATCTTCCAAATTCATTTTATCAAGCCTCCATCATCCTCATCCCCAAAACAGATAAGGACATGACAAAAAAGGAAAACTGCAGACCAATATCATTGATGAATATAGACGCAAAAATTCTCAACAAGATACTCGCAAATCGTATCCAATAACATATAACAAAGATCATTCATCATGACCAGGTAAGCTTTATCCCAGGGATGCAAGGGTTGTTCAACATATGCAAGACCATAAATGTAATACACCACATTAACAGAAAGAAAGATAAAAAACCATATGATCATTTCAATTGATGCAGAGAAAGCATTTGATAAAATACAACATGCTTTTATAATTAAGACCCTCAGTAAGATTGGCATAGAAGGGTCATTTCTTTTTTTTTTTCTTTTTTTGGAGAGGTTTTTTGGGGGTTTTTTTGGTTTTTTTTGTTTCTTTGTTTGTGTGTGTGTGTGTGTGTGTGTGTGTGTGTGTGTGTTTTGTTTTGTTTTGTTCTTGGTTTTTTTTTGTTTTTTTTTTTTCTATAGGGCGCGTGAGCTCGCCAGACAGACAGGGAGAGACAGAGAGACAGAAAGCGAGAAATCAGCCCCCAGGGGGATGGCCACGCCGCAATCCCTTCTCCTCCATTCTCCTCTCCGAATCTTGGGCACGCACACACACGCGTCCGGCGTGATTTTAAGCCGCCGGGTCCGGGATTCAAACCACGGTCGATGACGTGGGAGTCCAGAGACATAGCCATTACGCTAACTGCTGGTCCCAAAGGGTCATTTCTTAACACAATAAAAGCCATCTATGAAAAACCTACTGCTAACATTATACTGAATGGGGAAATGCTGAAAGCTTTTCCACTAAAAATGGGTACTAGGCAAGGCTGCCCACTTTCTCCACTGCTCTTTAATATAGTACTGGAAGTCTTAGCTAATGCAATCAGAGAAGAGAACAATATTAAAGGCACTCAAATAGTCAAAGAAGAGTTGAAAATATCTTTATTCACAGATGACATGATGGTATACTTAGCAGACCCAAAGGTCTCCATGAAAAAACTTCTTGAAGTAATAAGTGAATACAGTAAAGTGGCAGGATACAAAATCAATATCCAAAAATCTACAGCATTTCTGTATATGAACAACAAGTTGAACGAAGTAGAGCTGATGAAAGGAATCCCTTACACCGAAGCCACAAGATGTATAAGATACCTAGGGATAAACCTAACTAAGAAAGTCAAAGATCTTTATAAAGAAAATTATGAAAATCTTAAAAAAGATATTGAAAGTGACATAAAAAAGTGGAAGAACATCCCATGTTCCTGGATTGGAAGAATTAACATAATCAAAATGGCTATTCTACCCAAATTAATCTACATGTTTAATGCAATTCCAATCAAAATACCAGAAATATTCTTCACAGATCTGGAAAAGACAATCATAGAATTTGTCTGGAATCATAAAAGACCTCGTGCTGCAAAATCAATCCTGCACAAGAAGAATGGAGTAGGAGGCATATCACTCCCTGATCCCAAGATATACTATAAAGCTATGGTCATCAAAACAGCGTGGTATTGGCACAAAAACAGACATGTGGACCAATGGAATAGAATAGAGACCCCAGAAATAACCCCCAAAGCTTACAGCCAACTGATTTTTGACAAAGGATATCAGTCAATCCATTGGGAAAAGGAAAACCTCTTTAGTAAATGGTGCTGGAAAAACTGGGTATCCACCTGCAGAAAGATGAAACTGAGCCCCCATCTTTCACCATTAACAAAAATCAACTCAAAATGGATCAAAGATCTCAACCTAAGACCTCAAACAATAAAACTACTAGTGGAAAATGCTGGGGAAACTCTGAGAGACATTGGAGTAGGCAAAGACTTCTTAAATAAGACTCCTAATGCATAGGCAATAATCCCTAAAATAGACAAGTGGGACTATATCAGGCTAAGAAGTTTCTGCACAGCAAAGGACACAGTGACAGGTGTGAAACAACAACCCTCAGAATGGGAAAATATTTTTGTTAAATATGCTTCAGACAAGGGACTGAAAACCAGAATACACAGGGAACTCAAGTGCCTTATGGGAGAAAAAATGATGAACCCAATTACAAGATGAGAAAATGAGCTGAACAAAAATCTCTCTAAGGAAGACATATGAACAGCCAAAAAGCATATGAGGAAATGTTCAACATCCCTCATCATAAGGGAGATGCAGATAAAAACCACAATGAGATACCACCTAACCCCTGTCAGAATGGCAAAGATTAAGAATATAAAAAGAGATAAGTGTTGGCGGGGATCTGGTGAAAAGGGAACCCTCCTACACTGTTGGTGGGAATGTAAACTGGTTCAACCACTGTGGAGAACAATATGGAGTTTCCTCAAATATCTACAAGTAGAACTACCATTTGATCCAGCAATCCCACTTCTCAGTATCTACACAAAGGACAGGAGAACGCTCAGTCAGAAAAGTGCTTGCACATCAATGTATTGCAGCATTATTCACGATTGCCAAGACATGGAACCAACTTAAATGTCCACAAACTGATGAATGGATTGGAAAAGTGTGGTATATATACTCTATGGAATACTACTCAGCCATAAAAAATAACAAGACCCTAGCATTTCATAGAAAGTGGTCAGATATGGAAGATCTATTGCTGACTGAAGTAAGCCAGGCTAAGATATTGTATGTATCCACTTAATATATACCGACTATCCTCACTCTATGGTAGAGAGTGAAATATTGGAGGACATAAAAGCAGTGATAGTACTTAACAAGAATAAGACAGTGTGTAATTGGGGGCCTTGGGTGAAGAGAAGAGGATAGAGAAAGATAGCAAGAGAACAAATAGAGATTCAGGACATTAGTGGAAAACAGATATGGCTTATTACCTATTGATCATGACATGTATAGTATTCTCAACTGGATTGGTCTGAGAAGTATTTCATGATGGGTAAAGTCTTTTTACAAGCAAAATAAGAAATAGCGATTGACTGTTTAAAAAATAATAATTAGAATAATAAGAATAACGATTGGGAAAAACATTGAAAAGATAGTGAATGATAAAGTGGGGGAGATAATGTCTCTGTATTGACTGACATGCATGGCATTCCCTTTTGAAAAAGCAGTGTAAAGTTATATGCAATCCAATGTAATATAAACAAGATTATGATGATGATAAAAAAAAACATAGCTTACTATGGCTCTGTGTGCACTGGATTATCTCCCTATAAGAAAGATGTGCTTGGGACTAGCAGATGGCATAGTGGTTACATTGCTGGACTCCCACATGGCTGACCATGGTTCAAGTCCCAGACCTGGTAGCTTCAAACTCATGCTAGGTTCATGTGTATGCATATTCAAGGTCCCAGGAGGAGAATGAAGGAGAAATGATTGCAAGGGTGGTTATCACCCCAGTGGGTGATTTCTCACTTTCTGTCTTTCCTTCTCTCTGACAAGTGTACATGCCCTATAGCAAAAATCTCTCTCAAAAAAAAAAAAAAAGAAAGAAAGAAAGAAAGAAAGAAAAGAAAGCTGTGCTCTTCAATGTGACTGCCATTCTAAAGGAGCATCACAAAAGGTACCTACACTCTGGCCTTTAAAGTGAGAAAAAAAAAGTACTTTAGATTCACTCGATTGCTTGGCAATCCTACTCAAAAAAAAATTAACTATATCCAGGGCTAGAACATACTTGGTAATGGCCACACATATATTTATGTAAATAGATAGATAGATAGATATAAATTATACTTAGCTAAGCAATAATCACACTGCCTACTGCATCATAGCACCAAGAATTACTATATCTTCTCTGTCCAGCAGCTATAGCTTTCTTCTCCCTTCAGGGTATTTTTATCCTATAATAATTATCTATCACATTTTTTCTCTCTTTTTATTTATTTATTTATTTATTTATTTATTTATTTATTTATTTATTTTTATAGAGCACAGATTAGTTTATTTTTAACACCCATCATGCCATGAATTCATAGGGAATAGGTTCCAGTAGCTCAGGCTCCTTTCCATTGGTTCTCACAAAGTATGCTTCTCTGGGTGGAGCAGGCTGGTGCTTTAGTTGAACCCAGGTACCTTTCTCTTTGGCTTCTTTATTTTTCTGGTCATTTTCCTTCACACGTTTTTAGGAAGCTATCTCTGCTCTTAGAATGTTTAATATGCTCAATAAGCACATTGATTCCCTTGGGAAGAATCTTGCCCTTAACTTGTTTGTTCACAACAATGCCAACAGCATGCTGGGTAACATTGTAGACTCTTCCAGCTTTGCCATAATAACATTTGTAGGGCATTCCTTTTTGAACAGAACCCATTCCCTTAATGTCTACAATATCACCTTTCTTGTAGATTCACATACATGTTGCCAAAGGAACAACTCCATGTTTTCTAAAAGGCCTAGAGAACATATATATCGGGTGCCTCTCCTCTTTCCCTTTGTGTTCGTCATGTTGGTTAATTACTGGAAGATGGCGGTTCTGTCCAAAAGCTTTATTTATTTATTTTTAATTAATTACTTTACATTAATTCACTGAGTATTGTCACAGCATACAAAATGTGAAATTGTGATTTCTCATCCAGAATATACTGCACAGTGGCTTAATCATACATGTTATCGTCAATAATTTTCCATTTCTAGTTTTATATATATATGAATGTATGTATATTTTCCCCCACTTCTCACCCTATGCCATTTTCCACCCTTCCCCACACTATCTCAGGTTTCCACAGTTGTTTTCCGTTCCTTTTTCTTTCCCTCACATTTTATTGATTCACAAAATTTCTTAAATAATCTAACTACTTTCAATACCAAGTTCAGCTGGTATATACATATCTGTGAATACATGTCTGACTTTAGGCATGAAACTCTGAGTAGAATGAATATACTGTAAGGTGGCACCTAGTTGATGCTATATAGCTTACTACGGTCATTAATTAGGTATTTTTTACTATATTTTTTAATTCCAAGAAAAGCAGTTTTAGCTTTAATAAATCAAAGAAATGCTAAGAAACTATGCTTAAAACTTAAAGCCACGAAATAGGTTGAGATTCTGTCCAAATAGTAGGTACATGAACCTATTGGCAGCTCAAGACATGACAAAAATCCTTACAACCAGAAAAAAGCCTAGAAGAAAATCAGCTTTATTTTAGTCAAAAGTTATAAAATTTTATTTCACCAGTTCAGTCTCATGTAGTTAGTCTATCTTCTGTTGTGGTTTGAACTTCCCGATCAAATTATGGGGTATAATATTCCACTCCAGACTTGTCCCCACGATTAAGTTGGCCATTTTCTTAGTTTTTGAGCTCTTACTTCTGTGTGTTTGTATTTAATTTTCCTGGTCTTGCACTCCCTTAAGAACTTCTTAGAGATCTGGTCTGGTGTTGGTAAATTCTTTCAGGTTTTGTTTATCTAAGAATGTTCTTGTCTTCTCTTCTCATATGAAGGATAATATTTCCAGATATAGTATTCTTGGTTGAAATTGTTTTTTACTCAACACTTTAAATATATTTTCCCATTCTTTCCTTGCTCGCATTGTTTCTGATAAGAGGTCACCTGTCAGCCTTATGGGATATCCTTTGTAGGTAACTTGACATTTCTCTCTTGCCAGTCTTAGTATCTTGTCTTTGTCTGTGGTTTTGGTCAGTCTGTCTATAATGTGTCTTGGAGAAGATCTTCTTGGGTTGATTCTATTGGGGATCCTTTGTATTTCTTGGTACTGGATTGCTGAATGCCTCTCTAGGTTTGGAAAGTTTTCTTCCAGGATTTCATGGAATTGACTATCAATGCCCTTATGAGTCTCTTCTTTTTCTGGGATACCAATTATCTGGACATTTGGACATTTCATGGTATCTAGTATTTCTCGTATATTATTCACATTTTGGGGGGCAACTTCCTCAGTCTTCATGGTGGATTTTTCTAGGCCAGCGATTCTATCTTCTACATCTGAGATTCAACTTTTGGTATGATTTAGTCTGCTTTTAATACTTTCAAAGGAAGTTTTGAAGTTCTGTATTATAGCCTTCATCTCTAACAGGTCCATTTGATTATTTTTTATCATGTGAATTTCCTCTTTTATATCTTGCAAGAATTTCCTCATCTCCTGGAACTTGTCAACTCCTTTCTCTTATCTCTTTGGCAGTTCATTGTCTCTCTTTTCTTCAATTTCTGTGAGCTTTGTCACTATGAAAATTCTAAATTCTTTTTCTGACATTTCTATGAGTTTCATCATACTGTCTAAGGATGAAGAGGAGTTATTATTTTTCCTTGAAGGAGAGATATTTTCTTGTTTTCCCATATTTCTTGTGACCCTGCAGTGATTTCTAGTCATCTGATGGATAGTGCATTTTTTCCTAATTCTTGAAGCGTTCCTAATTCTAATTCTTCCTAATTCTCTGAACATTCAGAGATGCGCAGGAGGAGGTGATCTGCAATCTCTCTTCTGTTCCGTTTTCACTCTTTGTGCAAAAGTATCAGTGGGAATAGAGAAATATTCTGATCCTAATCGTATCCAGATGTTCAGATCCTGTTCACTTGGACCTGTCTAGACACTTATTGCATAGGGACTGAGCAGCCAATGAGTAAAGATGAAAAAAATAGGAAAAGATTTAGAGAAGAGGAAAGAAGAGAAAAATATAAAATAAAAAGAAGTAAGAAAAAATAATTTAAAAACTTTAGATTTAAATTTTAAAAAGTAAAAATTGAATACTGCGAAGTGTGCTGCATGCGGTGTAAAAGCAGTTTTTCACAGCTGAAGATCAGGATCCATGTGAGGATGGGCCTGGATTTGTGCCTTTCCTAAATAGAATTGGGAGAGGTGCAATTAACACAATAAAAAAGGGCCTTGAGAGCTCAGAGAATACTTTACCGTAAAAAAAAAATTAAAAGACACAGTGAGACAGAGAGACTGAGAAATGGAGAAAAGGAAACAAGAAGCACTACCCATTAGAAATGAGTGTGGAGGGGGAAGTCTCAGCAGAAAATCTTCATTTTAAGTCCCTGAAAGCAATATTTCACAGCTGAAGTTCAGGAGCCATGTGAGCTATCACATTTTTTGAAACTGCAACCCAGAACTTTACTTTGAAAACATGGAACAAAACCTTTACTGGCCATTTGTAATATGCCATCTTTCTGACACAGGAGTATAAACTGCAGGAGCAACCGAGTACTAGAAAGAGAAAGGATGCCAGGAAAGCTCATCAGCATCTTGTTTTTAGAATTTTTGGCAGCTAAACAAAATGCATTTTAAAGTCTTAGGATATAATACAAAAATGAGAAACTGTAGCTAGGCTTTACCAAGTTGTTGGGTTTAACAAAATTGTTTTTCTACTAACACTTTTTTACCTAGAGACAGGTAAGTGGAGGTGAATGACACTTTCAGATAATCATGGTTTGTCTTGCTTACTCTACAGAATACATATGAGCCCTAGGCTAGAAGATTATCCAACTCAAAATCACCAGAAAGGGACCAGCAGTTAGCATAATGGCTATGTCGCTGGACTCCCATGTAGTCGACCGCGGTTCGAGTCCCGGACCCAGTGGCTTAAACACACACCGGGCGCATGTGCCTGCGTGCCCAAGATCCTGAGAGGAGAATGGAGGAGGAGGGATTGCAGTGTGGCCATCCCCCCGGGGGGTGATTTCTTGCTTTCTGTCTCTCCGTCTCTCTCTGTCTTTCTGGCGAGCACATGCACCCTATAGCACAAACCTCTCCAAAAAAAAAGAAAAAAAATTACTAGAAAGAAAAATGTTAATGATTCTGACTTTATTAGAACTATGACTAATATACAAAGAAAATACACCTTGGATACAAAAATGTCAATCAAAACAAATTGAACAGAGAGGTTCACTGGCACAAAAATGAAGATAAGAAGTCAAAAGAAGGTATAGTAAAATAAATAACTCAGGGGAAAGTCTAATTTTTATTCCTGATTTTTTTGCTTTCCTTACTGCTTAAATTAGCTAACTATTGGAAACCAAAAGGAAAAAAAGAAAGAAAGGGAAATTTTTTAAAGAACTGTTTTATTTAACTTTATTTATTATTATTATTTTAATATTTCCAGAGACACACACACACACACACAGAGGTGGGGAGGGAATGAGAAAGCAAGCCTCCAGGTCTGGAACTTGAACAATAGTTAGCCATGTGGGAGTCCAGCACCATGCCACCTGCTGGCCCCAGAAATGTTTTTAATGCACAGAGGCACTACTCAGATCTTAATTTCTCTAGAGAACACAATACGCTGAATTTTAGAAAATTTCTACAATGAATACCCATATAGGTTAAATCTGAGTTTTTTTTATCTGATACTACACATGTATTACTAAAATTTTAAAAAGAAAAGGAACTGGGACCAGCAAATGGCATAGCAGTTATGTCATTGGACACCCACATGGCCAACTGTGGTTCAAGTTACAGACACAGTGGCTTGAAAATCACACTTGGCACATGTGCATGTGTGCCCAAGATTTCAAGAAGAGAATAGAGAAGGGACTGCCGCATGGTAATCCCACCTAGGAGATGATTTCTCACTTTCCCTCTTACTGTGTCTGTCTCTCTCTCTGGTGAACGCATGCTCCTTAAAGCAAAAAACCTCTAAAAACAAAGAAAAAAAGAAAAGAAAAGGTACCAACCCAATCTTACAGAATAAAATTAAGTTTGTCACATGCAATCATTATGCATACTTAGTAATTGATATTTAATAAAAATAGGTATAGTCCAAAGCTCAAAACAACAAGCAGAGACTACATTCCTTTGACAGCATTAAAAGACTTTCCTTTATATATTAATGTAAAAAGCCAACTTAATTTCCCAACATCTTTAATCAAATTTTACCCATGCTAAGAGTTCTATTTAGTTCTCAGACCTCTCCAAACATTCATCTCTCAGGAAAGCATCACTATTTAAAATCCTAAAACCATTTGCTATTTCTTAACAAAAAACTTGTAATAAGTATGTAAACCATACCTCTATCTTTTGAATTATGATGCTTAAGTACAAAAACAATTTATCTAACATCTTCTAGAACATTAAAGTTATACACAAGAGCACCTACAAAACTAAAAAATGGAAGATTCATAGTAAACTGCACCTTGGAACATGTAAGGTATTACATTTAAAAAGGAAATTCAAAGGCCTCTTTCTCTCAGAAATGAATGATGGGGAACCAGCAGTTAGCGTAATGGCTATGTCGCTGGACTCCCACGTAGTCGACCGCGGTTCGCGTCTCGGACCCGGTGGCTTACAACTCACGCCGGGTGCATGTGCGTGTGTGCCCAAGATCCCGAGAGGAGAATGGAGGAGAAGGGATTGCGGCGTGACCATCCCCCCTGGGGGGTGATTTCTCGCCTTCTGTCTCTATGTCTCTCTCTGTCTGTCTGGCGAGCGCACGCGCCCTATAGCGAAAAACCTCTCCAAAAAAAAAAAAAAAAAAAAAGAAAAGAAAAAAAAAGAAATGAATGATGAAGACACCACAATTCCTCTTCTCATATAGCTTCTGAAAATGCAGCACTCAGTGCAAGTAACTTATTCAGCATAGTACTTTATCACTTGATTTCCTCAAACCATATTAAAATTCCTCAGAAGAAAATCCCTCTCTCAAGGTAACCTGAACACAGATACATAGTTGAGGGAGGAAGTCCAGTGGATGAACCCAAGCCAGGGACATCCAACTGAAACATTTCTATGCAGTTAAGTCACAAACACATAAATTCTAATTCATATCTTCTAACCTTCTTTTAACTCAAACTGTCAGACCTAAAAGTCTCAAGTTACCATAATAACACCTCGGTACTACCCTTATTTTGTTCCACAGTGCATTAAATGAAGCAGCATGACAGAAATGACATTTAACCAGAGTTAACTACTGACATCAAGAAGGTAACATGTTGGTTCTGGAAACATCTCCCCACCATTAGATTGGAGGCCATAATTCTGGTTATTAACACTAATCTCTGTTGTTTTAGTACTAGAGACTGAAAAAATCCAACTCCACAGGCACCAGAAAGACTGACCAAAGTATTCACTCAAGAAAATAAACACAGATACAAAAAGCATTACAAGTTAAATAATTTCCAGATGACAGTATGAGTAAAAATGACTCATCTGCCATGCAAATTGGTTTCACTCCCTTAACAACTGAACAGAAATATGGAATGTTGGGACCAAGTATAAATATGGCTCAAGAAGATCCAAGCAAAGCAGCCATATTTCTGAAAAGAACAGTAAAAGCTTCCAAATGCAAGTCACAGAAAAGATTCATGAATTTGTCACATTACAAAATGCAGGATTCTGGATAACATATTTCAAAACACACTGCTGTAATTGTAAATTCTTCTGCTTAGCCCCAAGAGAGTGACACTTTATTAATAAATAGAATTTCTCCTTTTAAAATCTAGCCATTTAAAAGCTAAGTCAAAGTAATACCAAATGAATTCCTTATGATAGCTTTTCTCTTAAAAGTCCCCTGGGGCTAAGTAAGAACCTCTATTAAATAGATTACCTATACAGAATAAAGACTTCTACAATAACATTTACAAGCTCAGATATATTGTATTTTGTGATACTACTTGTAAAATGTATATATTTTAAAACCTACATTACAGACACGCACGCACACACACAAGCACTCAAACACCTCCTGCTCCCGAAATACCTTCAATATGATTAGATGCAACCAAAACACTAAAACCCCCTCCCTCAAAGCCCTGGCGATTGCGCTCAATTATAGCTAATATCCTTTTAAACATGGGCAATATCCACCCTTATTTGGATATTAAGAATCCTTAAGGAGCCAAATACATTCCCAGGAGTGAGTCACCCACATTCCTTTATGTTCTGATCATTCCTAACAAAATGCTTTGTTTGTACTTGGGTAAGAAGCAGACTTCACCCATCACCCAGGGACAATGGCACACCAAGAGAGCATGTCTGTCTCTACTGTTACTGCAAACTGGAACCTAATGAAAAGAACATACGTTTCCCCAGATCAACATTGAAATGCAATGTAAAACCTGATAATGTCAGTTTTCTATCAGTATTTACACAACTGGAGTACAGAAGAAATTTTCACTAAAACAGAGTCATTGTACAATACAAAAGGGCTGGCAGCAGGGTGTGAAGACATGGGCAAAGCTGCTGCAGCTGGCCTCCATGCCCCCTGTTACCCTCCCTCCAGCAGTTACTGATTGCACGCAGCACTGCTTGAAATCACAATGTCAACTTCTGTCCCCTCAGTCCCTCTCTAGACTGCAGACTTTGTCCTCTAACAAAGTAACAAAGTGCTCAGAGTTTATTTTGAAGATGAACCTTGTACTACAGATGTGGACTCTAACCAAATCCTTGCAACAAAACTCCAACAGGATTAGAGCACCTCAGTGCTTAGAAGTAGAGAAATACAGAAGTTCTGAGCAGCCCCTTTCAGAGACCAGGACAACTGAAGATTTTTTGCCCAGACTTTACCCTTCTGTCCCCCAGATCTAGCCAGGTAAAGCATCCCCTTTATTATTCCTGTCTCTCTCTAATTTTCTTTTTATTTTTAAACTTCTTAGGTCTCTGATGCTCTTTTATCTTGCTAATTCTTACCTTTTCCCCCTCCCACATAAAACAAGCCAACCACCAGCAATCTACATTTGAGTTCTATGCAGCCCCTTCTAGGGACTAGGGCAACTGAAGATTTTCTGCCCAGACTTCACCCTCCTGGGCCCCAGATCTAGCCAGGTAGAGTACCCTATTTATGCTCTCTCTCTTTATTTTTTTTTTTTAATTTTTAAACTTCTTAGCTCTCTGATGCTTTTTAATCTTGCTAATTCTTAACTTTCCCTCTCCCACATAGGACAAGCCAATCACCAGCCATCTACATTTGAGTTCTGAGCAGCCTGCATGCCATGTGGTATTCATTTTTTGTTTCTAAAATTTTTTCCTTTCTTTCTTTAATTGTTTTTGTCTTGTTTGTTCTTTCTTTGTTTTCTTTTCCTTTTTATTTTACCTTTCTCACTTTCTGCTCAGACTCAACACACTGAGTTTCTAGACAGGTCTAGGTCTACAGCAGCCAAATATCTGAATACTTGTAGGGGCAGAGTAATCCTCAGTTTCCATGGAATCTGCTAGACAAAGGGAAAAAAAGGTACTGCTTAAAGACTTCAGATCACATCCTTCTTCATACCACTAAATGTTCAGATTTAATTCAAAAAATAATTAGGAAAAAAATATACGATCTATCAGATGACCAGAAACCACCACAGAGGCACAAGATATATGAGAAGCCAAGAATATATCTCTCCCTTAAGAGGAAACAATAACTCCTCATCCTCCACAGACAATATAAGGGAACTCATGGAAATGTTAGATAAATAATTTAGAATATTCATAATGACAAAGCTAACAGAGATGCAAGAGGTGAGATACAATGAACTCCAGAAGATGCAGGAGAAAAGAAACAAGTTCCAGTAGGTAAGGAAGTTCTTGCACGATCTGAAAGAGGAAATACACACCATAAAAAAGAACCAAATGGAACTGAGACGAAGGCTGTGATATAGGAAATCAAAACCTCCCTTCAAAGTATTAAAAGCAGATTAGATCACACAGAAGATCAAATCTCAGATGTAGAAAATAGAACTTCTGACCTAGAAAATTTCACCAAAAAGACTGAGGAAATAGGGACCAGAAGTTAGTGTAATGGCTATATAACTGAATTCACATGTAGTCAACTGTGGTTCGAGTCTCACACCCGGTGGCTTAAACTCAAGCTCAGTGCATGTGTGTGCATACCGAAGATCCCGAGAAGAGAATGGAGAAGAGACTGCAGCGTGGCCATCTCCCCTTGGGAAGTGATTTCTCGCTTTCTGTCTCTCTGTCTCTCTCTGTCTTTCTGGCAAGTGCACATGCCCTATAGCAAAAAAAAAAAAAAAAAAAAAAAAAAAAAAAAAAGACTGAGAAAATAATCCCCAAAAGTGAGAATAATATATGAGTAATACTATAATACTAGATACCATTAAATGCTCAAATATCTGGATAATTGGTATCCCAGAAGGTGAAGAAATTAATAAGGGCATTGATAATCTATTCCATGAAATCCTGGAAGAAAACTTTCCCTACTTGGGGCATTCAAATATCCAGACTCAAAAAATACAAAGGACCCCACATAGAATCAACTCACAAAGATCTTCTCCAAGGCACATCATAGCCAGATTGACCAAAACCACAGAGACAAGATACCAAAATTGGCAAGAGAGAAACATCAAGTTACTTTCAAAGGGTATCCCATCAAGCTAACATCGGACCTCTCATCGAAAACAATGCAAACAAGGAAAGAATGGGAAAATATATTCAAAGTGTTAAGTGAAAAACAATTTGAAAGAAGAATACTATACTGGCAAGATTATTCTTCACATGAAAATAAAAGACAAAAAGTTCTCAGATAAACAAAACCTGAAAGAATTCACCAACACCAGACCAGCTCTCCAAGAAGTGCTAAAAGGACTTCTATACCAGGAAAACTAAAGTCAGACACACAGAAATAAGAGTACAAAAAGCAACCAAGGGACCAGCAGGTGGCATGGTGGTTAAGGTGCTGGACACTCCACATGGCCGACTGTGGTTCGAGTACTGGACTTGGTGGCTTGCTTTCTCACTTTCCCTCTCTCTCTCTCTGTGTGTATCTCTCTCTCTCTGGTCAAATTAACATAAGTGAATGAATAAATAAAATTAAATAAATAATAATTTTTAAAAAAGCAACCAAGAGAATGGCCAATTTAATGATAAGGACAAGTCCGGAAAGATCAATAATAAGGTTGAATGTTAAATTCCAGAATTTAAATGGAACAGTTAGACCACAGTAACACTGCAAATTGAATAGAAGAGAGATTAATTACATGAGACTTACTTGGTGAAATAGAATTTTATCACTTTTTACTAAAATATTACTGATTTTCTTCTATGTTTTGTTTTCCAGATTTAAGGACTTTTGTCTTCTCTTCTTGTCTTGAACTGTTGATGGGTTCATTTACCTATTGTTTAAATTGAATCCTAAACTTTTTCTTGGCTCTAAGTCTTTTTTTTTTTCCTCTAAGTCTTAATGACATTACTCCTAACATTTTTTTATTTTGTTTTATTAAAACTGAAACCGGTACCAGCAGTTGGCATAATGGCTGTGTCGCTGGACTCCCATGTAGTCAACCACCGTTCAAGTCCTGGACCTGGTGGCTTAAACTCACACCGGGCGCATGTGCGTGCATGCCCAAGATCCCAAGAGAATGGAGGAGAAGGGATTGCAGCATGGCCATCCCCATCCCCCTGGGGGGGGGGGGTTGATTTCTTGTTTCTGTCTCTCTCTGTCTTTCTGGCGAGCGCACATGCCCTATATAAAAAAAAACTCTTAAAAAAAAAAAAACTAAAATCATTTTTCTTGAAATTAAAAAAATGCATTAAAAATACCTATTTAATGACTGCAGTAAGCTATATAACCCTAGCTACGTGCTATTTTATAGTATGTTCATTCTACTCACTGAGGTTTATGCCTAAAGTCACACATGTGTTCTTAGATATGAATATATCAGCTGCACTTGCTATGAAAGTATTTAGATTAATTAAGATCTTTAGTGAATCAATAAAATGTGGGGAAAAAATGGGGCCAACAGGTTGTGTGGTGGTTAAGGCACTGGAAACTCTCACATGGCTGACCATGGTTCAAGTCCTGGACATGATGGCTCTCTCTCTCTCTCGCTCGCTCTCTCTCTTTGTTTTTCTCTGGTAAAATTTTTAAAAAATGAATAAATAAAATTAAATAAATAATTTTTTTTAAATGTGAAAAATAAAAAGGCATAGACAGCAACTGTAGATACCAGAAACAGTGTGGGAAGAGGTTGGGAAATGGCAGAAGGTGAGAGGTAGAGAATCAAGGGGGTTTAAAAAAGAAGCAAATATATATATATATATATATATATATAAAAACAAGAAATGGAAAATTATTTGTTGATGATAACACATGGTAATATCCATGATTGAGGATATATACAGTGTATTCTGGATGGAAAATCTCATTTTGTATGCTGTAATGATGTATAATGAATGAATGTAAGTAAATAAATTTAAAATAAAAATAATAAATTATAAATAAAAAAGAAAAAGAAAACCTAAATAAAGAAAAAATTTTAAAAAGAAGTAGAGAAATACACAACATGCCACCAAAGCAGATAATACATTTCAACTCTTGAGTTCATTTAATAACTATGTATTTAAAGTTTCTCCTTAAAATTTCAATAAGTAAACTATTATTGCAATCACTGGAATGGGTGGATGGAGGATTTCCATCCACTCAGCTTCTTGATGACTGAAACATGCTTTTCCTGATCAAAATACAAAATAAAACCCAGTCACATTAAACAAATTCAAGAGAAGCAACTTAAACTTGTTGTAAACACCGAAAAGGTAATCTGTATAAAAAGTTACATCTATATTTACAGTGCAAAGACATTTCCCATTCTACTCTCTCTTCAGCACAGAAAAGTTCTTAAGAAACATCACCTTGCTGCATCTCTTCAAAACACCTGCTAGGGACCAGCAGGTGATATAGTGATTAAGGTGCTGAACTCCCAAATGACAGATCATGGTTTGAGGCCTGGACCTGGTGGTTTGTTTTCTCACTTCCTTTCTCTCTGTTTCTGTCTCTCTCTGGTGAACATGCACACCCTGTAGCAAATTATAAAATAATAAATAAATAATTATAGATTTTTAAAACTGAGAAATTGCAAAAGTAAACAAGTGGGATTACATCAGATTAAGAAGTTTCTGCACAGCAAAGCACACAGTAATTAGTGTGAATAGACAACCCTCAGAATGGAAGAATATTTTAGTAAACTATGCCTCAGATAAGGGACTGATGACAAGAATACACAGAGAACTCAAGCGGCTTAACCAGGAAAAAAATGATTAACCCAATTAAAAGATGGGAAAATGAGCTGAATAAACAACTCCAAGGAAGACATACGAACAGCCAAAAAGCGTATGAAAAAGTGCTCAACATTCCTCAACAAAAGGGAGATGCAGATCAAAACCACAATGTGATACCACCTAAACCCTATCAGAACAGCAAAGATTAAAAAAAAAAAAAAAAAAAAAAAAAAAAAAAAAGTGCTGACAGAGATGTGGTGAAAGGGGAACTCTCCTACACTGCTGGTGGGGATGTATTGGTCCAGCCACTGTCGAGAGGGTTCCTCAAAGACCTACAAATAGAACTACTATTTGATCCAACAATTCTGCTCCTGCTTATCTACCCAAAGGACAAGAAAATGCTCAGTCAGAAAAGTACTTGCACATCTATGTTTATTGCAGAATTATTCACAATTACTAAGTCATGAAACCAATGATATGCCTTATAGAGAATCTTCTTATATCTATTTGGTGGCCTTTATATCTCCTGGATTTGGATGTCTTCATACCTCTCTAAATTTGGAAAGTTATCAGCTAATACATTATGAAAGATGTTTTCTATGCCTTTATCTGTCTCTTCACCTTCTAGAATACCTATTATAAAGATATTCAGCTGTTTAATGGTGTCGTGGATAGCCTATATGTTGTCCTCATTTACTTTTATTATTATTATTATTATTATTATTAATTTCAATTTATTTTATACTTTCAATCATGTTACTTAGCTTGCAAAGTGAAAATCCGAACATGTGTACATTTCGCATGGGTCCAGTTGACAATACTATAAGGTTATCCCTCAACAGATAATAACCCATTTCTTTGTCCCATAAATGTCTTGCCTCTCTATTTTTCACTTTAATGTCCTTCCTCAGACTCTACTCCTTCACCTTCCCTCTTCCCACACTGTATCTGGTATTCATTAACATTTACTATGTTTCTATATCATTTAATCATTCAGTTTGGACCATAGATTGCGGACATTCGGTATATATTAAGTGGAGACATACAATGTCTTTCATAGACTGGCTTGCTTCACTCAGCAGTAAATCTTCCATATTCTTCCACTTTCTGTCAAAAGCCAGGGTCTTGTTGCCTTTTTAATGGCTGAATGGCTGAGTAGTATTCCATAGAGTATATATGCCACACATTTTCAAGCCATTCATCTGTTCGTGGGTTGTTTGGGGTTGGTTCTATGTCTTAGCAATTGTGAATAATGCCACAATAAACATCGATGTGCAAGAACTTTTCTAAGGATTCTTCTCTCCTTTGGGTAGATACCAAAGACTGGGATTGCTGGATCATATGGTAGTTCTATTTGTAGATCTTTGAGGAATCTCCAAATTGTTCTCCACAGTGGCTGGACCAATTTACATTCCCACCAGAAATGTAAGAGAGTTCCTTTTTCACCACACTTCCGCCAGTACTTACGCTTTTTTTTTTTTTTTAATATTAGTCATTCTGGGGACCAGCAGTTAGCGTAATGGCTGTGTCACTGGATTCCCACGTAGTCAACCGCAGTTCGAGTTCTGGACACAGTGGCTTAAACTCACGCCAGGCGCATGTGCGTGTGTGCCCAAGATCCCGAGAGGAGAATGGAGGAGAAGGGATTGCGGTGTGGCTATCCCCCCTGGGGGGTGATTTCTCGCTTTCTGTCTTTCTGTCTCTCTCTGTCTTTCTGGCAAGCGCACACGCCATATAGCAAAAACCTCTCCAAAAAAAAAAAAAAAAAAAAGAAAAGAAAAGAAAAAAAAAAATATTAGTCATTCTGATTAGGGTTAGATGGTATCTCATTGTGGTTTTGATCTGCATCTCCCTTATAATGAGGGATATGGAGCATTTTTTCATATGTCTTTTGCTATTTCTATGTCTTCCTTAGAGAGTGCTTTTTTTTATTTCAACTAATTATCCCATTTTTTAATAGGGTTGATCATTTTTCAGGATAGCTGCTTGAGTTCCTTGTGTATTCTGGTTATCATTCTCTTGTCTGACACATAGTTTAGAAAAATCTTTTCTGAGAAGCCGGGCCTTCAGCAAAAGTTTCCACATGGCGCCAGCGAACCAGATTTTTCAGGGAATGAAGATTTTCTACTGATAATTCAGCCTCCAACAAACGAGCTAGCGGCAGAAGAAGCCAGAAGCCGGGCCTTCAGCAGAAGGTTCCACATGGTTCCAGCGAACTAGATTTTTTGCGCGGCGTGCAAGCGCACCAAGCAGTTTTCTATTTTGTGATTTTTTTTTAATAAAAAGAACAGTAATTGCAATGTTTTAAAATTTTTTCTTTTTTTTCTCTTTCTGTTGTTGTTTCTCTCTCCCTTTTTCATTTTCCTTTTTCTTGTCTGTCCACCCTCCAATATCCATTCAATGTGTTCTTAGACGGATCTAAGAGCACTGAGGTTAAACATCCAAATACTAATAGGGTTAAAATATTCCCCAATATCTACTGAATCTGCTGCACCAGCGATCACAACAGCAAAGATATTCTAGATCACCTCTGCTTGTTCCTGAACATTTAGACTGAATGTCAAGAATTTGAAAGAAACACACCATACATCAAATGACAAGAAATCACCGCCAGATCACGAGAAATATGGGAAAACAAGAAAATACCTCTCCTCCAAGGGAAAAGAGTAACTCTTCTTCATCCACAAGCAGTTTGGTGAAAATCATGGAAATGTCTGATAAGGAATTTAGAGCATTCATAATGTCGAAGCTAACAGAGATGGAAGAGAAGAGAGACAATGAACTGCTAAAAAGAAAGGAGAAAGAAGTTGACGAGTACCAGGAGGTGAGGAAATTCTTGCAAGATCTAAAAGAGGAATTACACACTTTACAAAAGACTCAAACGGAACTGCTAGAGATGAAGTCTATAACACAGGATGTCAAAATCTCCCTTGAAAGTATTAAAAGCAGACTAGATCATTCAGAAAATAGAATCTCAGATGTAGAAGAGAAAATGGCTGGCCTAGAAAAATCCACCACGAAGACTGAGAAAATGGCCCAAAAATTTGAGAATGATATGCGAGAAGTACTGGATACCATCAAACGTCCAAATATCCGGATAATTGGCATTCCAGAAGGTGAAGAGATCCATAAGGGCATTGATAATCTATTCCATGAAATCCTGCAAGAAAACTTTCCAAACCTAGAGAGGCATTCGAAGATCCAGTCCCAGGAAATACAAAGGACCCCAAATAGAATCAACCCAAGAAGATCTTCTCCAAGACACATTATAGCCAGGTTGACCAAAACCGTAGACAAAGACAAGATACTAAGATTGGCAAGAGAAAAACATCAAGTTACCTACAAAGGACATCCCATCAGGCTAACAGCAGATCTCTCATCGGAAACAATGCGAGCGAGGAGAGAGTGGGAAAATATATTCAAAGTGTTACGAGAGAAGCAATTTCAGCCAAGAATACTGTACCCGGCAAGATTATCTTTCAGGTGGGAAGAAAAGACAAGATCATTCTCAGATAAACAAAACCTGAAAGAATTTACCAGTACCAGACCAGATCTCCAAGAAGTTCTCAAGGGTGTGCTGTATCAGGAAAATTAAACACAGACACATGGAAATAAAAGTCCAAAAACTAAGAAAGTGGCCAACTTAATCATAGGGACAAATCTGGAGTTGAATATTATATCCCAGAATTTAATCAGGAAAATTGAACCAGAACAGAAGATAAAAGTACATGAGACTGATAGGTTCATGCACCTACCATCTGAACAGAATCCTAACCTGTTTCCTGGCTTTAAGCAAAGTTCCTTGGCATTTCTTTAATTTAAGTTAAAACTGGTTTTCTTAGTAGCAATGTGTGAACTCACCATTGAAAGTAGTTAGATTATGTAGGAAATTGTGTGATCAATGCAACGTGGGTGGGAAGGGAATGAAGGACAATTGTGGACACCGGAGGTGGTGTGTGAGGAGGGTAGGAAGGGACAGAGGGTCAGAAAGAGGGGTGGAAATATTTCTAGGAACTAGAAATGGAAAATTTTTAGTAATGTGCATGATTGAGTCACTATGCAGTGTGTACTGGATGGGAGATTGCATTTTGTGTGCTGTGATGATGCTTAGGGAAGGAATGTAAATTGAGTTACAAAAAAAAAAACAGTTTCAGGAAAAAAAAAAAAACATATATCCAATGACTGCAATAGGATATGTAGCCCCAGCTAGGTGCTACTTTATAGGATGCGTAAAGTTAGACTTGTGTTCATGGAAATGTGTATGTCACCTGTGTTTGCTATGAGGGTATTTGGATTGATTAGGGTCTTTGGTGATTCAATAAAATGTGGGGGAAAACAGTATAGAAAGCAAACATAGATACCAGAGACAGTGTGGGAGGAGAATGGGAGATGGCAGAGGGTAAGAGATAGGGAATCAAGGATGGGGGAAAAAGCTAAACATACAGAAAACAAAAAATGGAAGATCATCTGCTGACAATAACATGTTTGTTGATGTGCTTGATTGAGACAATATACAGTGTATTCTGGATGGAAAATCTCATTTTGTATGCTGTAATGATGTACAGTGAATGAATGCAAATAAATAAATTGAAATAAAAAAAAGAAAGAAAAATCTTTTCCCATTCTGAAGGCTGTCAATTCATACTACTTACTGTGTCTTTTGCCATGCAGAAACTTCTTAATCTCATGTAATCCAATTTGTCTCTTTTTGAGATTGTTAAGTGTTCTGGGGGACTTACTTAAGAAGTCTTTGCCTACCCCAACGTCTCTCAGAGTTTTCCCAGTGTTTTCCAGAAGCAGTTTTATAGTTTGAGGTCTTAGGTTTAGATCTTTGATCCGCTTTGAGTTGATTTTTGTCAATGGTGAGAGGTAGGGGTTCAGTTTCATCTTTCTGCAGGTGGATATCCAGTTTTTCCAGCACCATTCGCAACAGAGGTTTTCCTTTTCCCAAATGAGTGACTAATACCTTTTGTCCAAAACCAGTTGGCAGTATGTTTGGGAGTTTATTTCTGGGGACTCTATTCTGTTCCATTGGTCCACCTGTCTTTTTTCTGTGCCAATACCATGCTGGGTGTTTTTTTTTGTTGTTGTTGTTGTTGTTTGTTTGTTTGTTTTGGGGTGTTTTTTGTTGTTTTTTGGTTTTTTGGGTTTTTTTGAGAGGTTTTTGCTGTAGGGCACGTGCGCTCACCAGACAGACAGAGAGAGACAGAGAGATAGAAAGCGAGAAATCACCCCCCAGGGGGGATGGCCATGCCACAATCCCTTCTCCTCCATTCTCCTCTCGGGATCTTGGGCACACACGCACACGCGCCTGGTGTGAGTTTAAGCCACCGGGTCCGGGACTCGAACCATTTTGACTACATGGGAGTCCAACGACATAACCATTACACTAACTGCTGGTCCCTGCAGTTTTGATTACCATGGCTTTGTTGTATATTTTTTGGGTTAGGGAGTGAGATGCCACCCACCCCACTCTTCTTGTGCAGGATTGCTTTGGCAATATGAGGTCTTTTATGATTCCAGACAAATTGTATCATTCTCTTTTCTAGATCTGTGCAGAATGTCTCTGGTATTTTGATTGGGATTGCATTAAATATGTAAGTTAATTTGGGTAGTGTTGCCATTTTGATTATATTAATTCTTCTAATCTAGGAACATGGGATGTTCTTCCACTTTTTAATGTCATTCTCAATTTCTTTTTTTAGCTTCTCAGAGTTTTCCTTGTGGAGGTCTTTAACTTCTTTGGTTAGATTTATTCCTAGGTATCTTATACTTTCTGTGGCTATGGGAAATGGAATTACTTTTTTCAGTTCTAACTCAGTCTGCCTGCTGTTCGTGTATAGAAATTCTATAGATTTCTGTATATTGATTTGTATCCTGCAACTTCACTGTATTCATGCATTACTTCCAGGAATTTTTTCATAGATACCATTGGTTCTTCTATGTATGCAATCATGTTATCTGCAAATAGAGATAGCTTCATCTCTTCTTTTCCTATTTGAATGCCTTTTATTTTATTCTCTTTTCTGATTGTGTTGGCAAGGACTTCCAGTATTATATTGAAAAGAAGTGGAAAAGGTGGGCATCCTTGTCTTATACTAGTTTTTAGTGGAAAAGCTTTCAGCTTTTCTCCATTCAGGACAATGTTTGCTCTGGGTTTTTTTTTTTTTCAATTTATTTATTTGCATTCATTCTCTGAACATCATTACAGCATACAAAATGAGATTTTCCATCCAAATTACACTATATATTGTCTCAATCAAGCACATCAACAAACATGTTATTGTCAGCAAATGATCTTCCATTTCTTGTCTTCTGTATGTTTTGCTTTTTTCCCTCCATCCTAGATTCTCTATCTCTTACCCTCTGCCATCTCCCACTCTCCTCCCACAGTCTCTGGTAACTATGTTTGCTTTCTATACTGTTTTCTCCTCACACTTTATTGTAACGCCAAAGACCCTAATCAATCCAAATACCCTCATAGCAAACACAGGTGGTACCCACATTTCCATGAACACAAGTCTTACTTTACGCATCCTATAAAGTAGTACCTAGATGTGGCTACATATCCTACTGCAGTCATTGAATAGATATATATATTTTTTTTCTGAAACTTTTTTTTTGTAACTCAATTTACATTCCTTCCCTAAGCTTCATCACAGCATACAAAATGCAATCTCCCATCCAGTACACACTGCATAGTGATACAATCATGCACATTACAAAAAATTTTCCATTATTAGTTCCTAGAATTACTTCCACCCCTCTTTCTGACCCTCTGTCCCTTCCCACCCTCCTCTCACACCACCTCCGGTGTCTACAATTGTCCTTCATTCCCTTCCCACCCACGTTGCATTGATCACACAATTTCCTACATAATCTAACTACTTTCAATGGTGAGTTCACTCATTACTACTAAGAAAACCAGTTTTAACTTAACTCAAAGAAATGCCAAGGAACTTTGCTTAAAGGCAGGAAACAAGTTAGGATTCTGTTCAAATGGAAGGTGCATGAACCTATCAGTCTCATGTGCTTTTATCTTCTGTTCTGGTTCAATTTTCCTGATTAAATTCTGGGATATAGTATTCAACTCCAGACTTGTCCCTCTGATTAAGTTGGCCACTTTCATAGTTTTTTGACTCTTATTTCCGTGTGTCTGTGTTTAATTTTCTTGATACAGCACACCCTTGAGAACTTCTTGGAGATCTGGTCTGGTGCTGGTAAATTCTTTCAGGTTTTGTTTATCTGAGAATGTTCTTGTCTTTTCTTCCCACCTGAAAGATAATCTTGCCGGGTACAGTATTCTTGGCTGAAATTGCTTCTCTCGTAACACTTTGAATATATTTTCCCATTCTCTCCTCGCTTGCATTGTTTCTGATGAGAGATCTGCTGTTAGCCTGATGGGATGTCCTTTGTAGGTAACTTGATGTTTTTCTCTTGCCAATCTTAGTATCTTGTCTTTGTCTGTGGTTTTGGTCAACCTGGCTATAATGTGTCTTGGAGAAGATCTTCTTGGGTTGATTCTATTTGGGGTCCTTTGTATTTCCTGGGACTGGATCTTTGAATGCCTCTCTAGGTTTGGAAAGTTTTCTTGCAGGATTTCATGGAATAGATTATCAATGCCCTTATGGGTCTCTTCACCTTCTGGAATGCCAATTATCCGGATATTTGGACGTTTGATGGTATCCAGTACTTCTCGCATATCATTCTCAAATTTTTGAGCCATTTTCTCAGTCTTCGTGGTGGACTTTTCAAAGCCAGCCATTTTCTCTTCTACATCTGAGATTCTATTTTCTGAATGATCTAGTCTGCTTTTAATACTTTCAAGGGAGATTTTGACTTCTTGTATTATAGACTTCATCTCTAGCAGTTCCGTTTGAGTCTTTTGTAAAGTGTGTAATTCCTCTTTTAGATCTTGCAAGAATTTCCTCATCTCCTGGAACTCGGCAACTTCTTTCTCCTTTCTCTTTAGCAGTTCATTATCTCTCTTTTCTTCCATCTCTGTTAGCTTCGACATTACGAATGTTCTAAATTCCTTATCAGACATTTCCATGACTTTCACCGAACTGCTTGTGGATGAAGGAGAGTTACTCTTTTCCATTGGAGGAGAGGTATTTTCTCGTTTTCCCATATTTCTCGTGATCCGACGGTGATTTCTTGTCATCTGATGAATGGCGTGTTTCTTTCAAATTCTTGAAGTTAAGCCTCAATGTTCAGGAGCAAGCAGACAGAGGTGTTCTAGAATCTGATTGCCGTTCTATTGTGATCGCACACTAGCTTTGCTTGCTGGAGGCTGAATTATGAGTAGAAAATCTTCATTTCTCCTGTGCCCTGAAATATCTAGTTCCCAGTTTCCATGAGGAATCTTCTCAGAGAATGGCTCAACTCTCCTGCCACACTAGCTTTGCTTGCTGGAGGCTGAATTATGAGTAGAAAATCTTCATTTCTCCTGTGCCCTGAAATATCTAGTTCCCAGTTTCCATGAGGAATCTTCTCAGAGAATGGCTCAACTCTCCTGCCACACTAGCTTTGCTTGCTGGAGGCTGAATTATGAGTAGAAAATCTTCATTTCTCCTGTGCCCTGAAATATCTAGTTCCCAGTTTCCATGAGGAATCTTCTCAGAGAATGGCTCAACTCTCCTGCCATACTAGCTTTGCTTGCTGGAGGCTGAATTATGAGTAGAAAATCTTCATTTCTCCTGTGCCCTGAAATATCTAGTTCCCAGTATCCATGAGGAATCTTCTCAGAGCTGCTCTGGGGTTTTCATAGATAGCTTTTATTGTGTTGAGAAATGACCCTTCTAGGCCGATTTTGCTGAGAGTCTTGATCATGAAGGGATGTTGTATCTTATCAAATGCTTTTTCTGCATCAATTGATATGATCATATGGTTTTTATCTTTCTTCCTGTTAATATGGTGTATTACATTTATGGTTTTGCATATGTTGAACTAACCTTGCATCCCTGGAATAAAGCCTACCTGGTCGTGATGTATAATCTTTTTTATATGTTGTTGAATACAATTTGCTAGTATCTTGTTGAGAATCTCTGCATATATATTCAGCAGAGATATTGATCTGTAGTTTTCCTTCCTTGTTCTGTCCTTATCTGTTTTAAAGATAAGGGTGATGTAGGCTTCATAGAATGAATTAGGGAGAGATTCACCCTTTTGGATTTTTAGAAATATCTTGAACGGAATGGGGATTAATTCTTCTTTAAAAGTTTTATAGAATTCAGAGATGAAGCCATCAGGACCAGGGTTTTTCTTTGTTGGGAGGTCATTTATTACTGATTCAATATCCTGGCTTGTTATGGGCCTATTCAGATTTTCTATATCTTCCTGGTTAATCTTGGTAGATTGTATGTGTCCAGGAATTTGTCTATCTCATCCAGATTTTCTTGTTTGTTGGCATATAGTTGTTCATAGTATCCTTTAATGATGTTTTGTATTTCTGTTATGTCTGTCATTATATTGCCAGCTTCATTGCAAGTTTGACTTACCTGGTTCCTTTCTCCCTTCTTAGTAAGTCTCACTAGTGGTATATCAATTTTTTTTCCCAAAGAACCAGCTTTATCTTTCATTTATTTTCTGTATATTTTGTCTGTTTTCTATTTCATTTATTTCTGCTCTGTTCTTTATTATTTCCTTTCTCCTAGAGTTTTTTGGATTTGAGTAGTCAGATTTGCCTCCTGAAAATGAAGAGAAATGAACCCACTATGTTTGGCCTTAAAATTTTTCTGCGAAATTTCAAAAGGGTGAACTTCTTATTCTCCTGAAGAATTGTAATCCTCCCCACACTGAAGTCTAGAGATCGCAAGTCCATCTAAGGGAGGTGCATGAAGGCATGCCTGGAAATTGCCATGTCTGTGCTACATCTGAGTTTAGCTCTACAGCGTTAATTTCAGTGTGTTCCTCAGGGCCAGTGCAGTGTCATGTTAAAGGAAGTGACCCTGCCCTCCACATCATGATGTCCTACATGTCTCATGCCACTTTTCGTGACCTTGTAGGTTATTAGTCTCTGTGCTGTGGAATCTTTGGTTTTGCATTGAAGCAGAAGCACCTCCATCTTTGAACTTTGCATTATACTTGCTTCCTCCTTTTGCCCAGAGTAAATAGAGTGATTAATAGTCATATTGTCTTTGCTAACGAGCCAAAAATCTTTTGTTTAGATGTTCCTTAGCAATGCAATCACCAGTCACCAGAACCCTGCTCAGAGCCATGGGGACCATTGAACAAAGTACCCTTAGAAATTATTAACCTGTTTGATCTAGCTTCTGTAACTGCTTTCACATAGAAACCCAACTCCCTTTCCTCTCCATCCCCTCCTCATTTTCCACTGTAATCACCATGTCAATCCAGAAGTGATTGCGATTCTTGCTTTTTTAAGCACCCTTCTCCTTCCAGTTGGGGTTTTAGGGTCTTTGAGAGACATGAGTCCTCCCATAAACTGCTGGCAATAAAACTCCAATACTTTGGCTATGTCTGGATGTCCTTTTATCTCTCACTGACTTGACTACAACATTTGGAGGTCCCAGCAAGATCAGTACTTACCGGTACTTGGGTGAGGCATCCAAAGATAACAGCTTCCCTTGGGCCAGCTGCCAGCTACCCTGATGTTGCTCTAGGGAAAGCACGCCACCTGGGATTTCCCAGGGCTCTGGAGCCACCTTTCGAGATTATTGACAGTTTGGCAAGAGATGCAGTCAACTCCTTCAAAATTGTGATGTTCTAGTAAAAGACCTCCTGAGACATTTTTTCTGGTGTTCCATCTTGTCCCAGTACTTCTTTGGGATGGGCAAATTGATGAGTACGGGGTTGGATCAGAGGCGCTCCCTGAGGAGTCTGACCTGCTAGACTGGGGGTTTTGAGTCCCTCCTAAGCAGTTAGATCCAGGACTGACAGGATGTGGTTATAGAATCCCTACTTAACTTCCACCAATACGTTGCTGGAATCTGGGGGGCTGAGTATCAGGGATTTAAATCTTCCTGGCCCCTAGAATGTTTGCAGTAAATTTCTTTTTATGAGTCTTTTCTGCCTCTACTGCCATTTCAATTATTTTCTCCACACTCTTTTGGAAGATACCATTTGGTTCTATCCCTTGTCCTTTTTGTTTAAGGGCCTCACCTATCAAGGCGCTTTCCAAGATTTTCATCCTACTAAATTTGACCTCTTTGTCTTTTTTTTTCTTTTTAATTCTATGATTGATGGGAGAGAATGTTTTTAGCCTCTTGTGTGAATGATGAATGAGTGAATGTGCAACTGTGTTTGTGGCTCCACAGCCTCAGCTACAGAGTCTGAGTGAGTCCTTACCTGTGGTTCTATGGTGACCTTATACAGCTTAGGGTCATACTGGACACTGGGGGATTCCATCCCTCACTGCATGCCCAGTCCAATCAGGGGGTTTATAGCTGTCAGTCAATGCTAAGAGGCACCTAAGTTTCTGTGAAGGACATGGCCAAGCAGACACCTGAATGGTCACCTCCTCAGAGGGGCACCCATTCCTTGTTTGTTTAATGTCATCATTTGGGAGGAAGGTCAGGAAGGGCTACTCCTTTTTCATAATGGGCAGGCCCTTCTGCCTTCAGAAGCTGGGTCCTCTGTTTCTTGAGAATGCCATAGAGAAAAGCCCTAGGAAAGGAACTTCTGCAGATTCTTTGCCATCTCATGCTGCAGCCCAAGGACTGCATTCTTTGTCAGCAGCCAATTTGGGTAGACATGCCCACTGGATTCTCAACAGGCCTTTACAAGACTATTGTCCTAACCCACTTCCTCTTCCATTGCCCTGACACCCCACTAAGTTAATCTGGGACTCAGGACACTATCAGGAGGAGTCTGTCAGGGCTCCAATTCATCTCCTCCCGTTTCACCTCCATCTGATTGAGAGCCCTATCCTCCCTTGTGCTCTCTACCTCATCTTAGTCACCTCCTCAATGTCCTTGCTTTTGAGATTTTTCTGCTGCCTCAGCCCTCTGGCATTTCACCTGCACTCTGAGAGAGGCAAAAGCCCCCCTTGAAAATGACAAAAGCATACTTGCCTTTCAGAAATCATGGGAGGCCAGAATAGCTCATTTAAAGCCCACTTAGAAAACAGAACAAAACCCTCCTGTCTTACAATCAGAGCCTGAGTAGTCATATCTTCCTCCCCCTTACAATCCCAATAGGCGCCATCCAGAAGAGAGTGACAGAGGTCAACAAAAGGCTGCCTCCGCTGCCCCTTCCTCACTGCCTTATATGCAGAGCAGATCCCAGGAGGCAGGAGATGGAAGATGGGAAAACTCCAGCCCTGACTCAACAGGGGTACTTTTGCCTTTAAGAGAGGCTCCTACAACAGAAGTGAGGACAAGGGGTCTCCCCTTCTTGGCTTATGTCCCTTTTTTCCACCAGTGACCTCTACAATTAGAAGGCTCAAAACCCCCATTCTCAGAGAAACCTCAAGCCCTCGTTAGTTTGTTGGAATCTGTTTTCTATACTCATCAACTGACTTGGGACAATTGACAACAGCTTTTGGAGACCCTCTTTACAGTGGAGAAGAGGGAAAGGATTAGGGGGGAAGCTTGAAAATTCTTACTGAGACCAGAGGAAGAAATACTGGAGGAAAACCAAGATAGGATAGACTCTTTCCCTCTTCCTGTCCAGATTGGGACCCAAACACCACCAGGGGAAGGGAAGCATTACCCACTTTTCACCTGCCTTGCTGACAGGAGTTCAAGCAGCTGCCCATAAGCCTACCAATTTGTCAAAGGTAGCCGAGGTTATTTTGGGGCCCCAGGAATCCCCTGCTGCTTTCTTGGAGCATTTATTTGAAGCTAATCTAGAATATATACCAATTGATCCAGATGCCCAAGAAAATCAGAAAGCTATTAATGTGGCTTTTTGTGACAGTTAGAGATATAAACCTTCACCCTATCCTAAATTCCTTGTTACCTGTCCCCCTACTGAAGAATATCTCTTTCAGGGAAAAAAAAAAAAAAAAAAAAAGAAAGAAAAAACTTCAGGGACAGCATCAGAAAGACCCTTATCTGGCAAAATAGCAGTTGTGTTTTCCAAATATCTGGGCAGAAAATAATCCCCCAGGGTTGGCCATTCATCAACCCCCAGTGTAGTAGAGCTGTATACAATGGCCTCCCCAAACTGAGTGAAACAATATCTTATGAGCCTGAAGCTAGGAGGGGCACTGCATACAATCAGAGCCCAGGAGTCAGATCTTCCTACCACTTACAATCCCAATAGGCACCAACCAGAAGAGGGTGACAGAGGTCAACAAAAGGCTGCCTCTGCTGCTTTTTTCTCACCGCCATATACCCAGAGCAGATCTGGGCTGCATATCAGACAGCTACAACAGTCAGGAATACTAGTTCCCTGCCAGTTCCCCTGAAACATCCAAAAGGGAAATGTTAATAGCCTTATCAGGCTTATTCTTTATTTTTAATTTTTTAATTTTTTTTGGGGGGGGAGAGGTTTTTGCTATAGGTTGTGTGCACTCGCCAGAAAGACAGAGAGACAGAAAGCAAGAAATCATCCCCCAGGGGAAATGGCCACACCACAATCCTTTCTCCTCCATTCTCCTTTTGGGATCTTGGGCATGCACACACACATGCCTGGCATGAGTTTAAGCCACCAGGTCCGGGACTTGAACCACGGTGGACTACATGGGAGTCCAGTGACATAGCCATTATGCCAACTGCTGGTCCCTATTCTTTATATATTAAATAAAAAAATGGAAAGTATTATCAAATCATGTAAATCTAATTTTCTTGACATTATATTTAAGTTATATGTATGAATATGTTATATACTTTTATGTCTATATATGTACTGTGTTCCAAAATAATTTAAAATTCTCAAAAATTTGTAGCAAGATATTTGTCAGTCATGTTGTAGGTTATTATGTTAAACTGGTATATAACCAAATTTCTTTGTCAGTTGCAAATTCTTGTCAGAATATTAACTATGGTTGGTTCAAGTCTTATTGTCCATGGGTAATTGCTTTGCTTGACAGTTTTCTAAAAGTACAAATGGCTTGGTCCCACTTCCATGAGGAGGACGCTCCACAGATTTGTCACCGGTTGGCTCCCTCCCCTGCATCCCTGCCGCAAAGTTGGCCTCAGGAGTACAAGTTGCTTATGAAGTATGTCATATTTTTTTATGACATGAAAGTTAGGAAATGCTCCACACCAGAAGAAATCAAGAAAAGAAAGAAGGCTGTCATTTTTTGTCTCAGTATAGATGAGAAGTATATCATTATAGAAGAAGGCAAGGAGATTTTGGTTGGAGATGTTGGTGTAACCATCACTGATCCATTCAAGAATTTTGTGGGAATGCTTCCTGAAAAAGATTACTGCTATGCTTTATATGATGCAAGCTTTGAAACCAAGGAATCCAGAAAAGAAGAGTTGTTTTTTTCTTATGGGCACCAGAACTAGCACCTCTAAAAAGTAAAATGATCTACACGAGCTCTAAGGATGCAATCAAAAAGAAATTTCAAGGCATACAACATGAATGTCAAGCAAATGGGCCAGAAGACCTCAAAGGGGCTTGTATTGCTGAGAAGCTAGGTGAATCCTTAGTTGTAGCTTTCAAAGGATGTCCAGTGTAGCTTCATCATTCAGTGCCACAAACCAAAAGCTTCCATCTTTAAAGTTATCTTCTTGCTATGTAAGTAAAGCAAATATTATTTAAGCCAGGGTCTCACTGAGGGGAACTGTCCTGTCATCCTTTAGACTTAGCTACATATTCTATAAACACATGCAAATGGCCCTAAATAAATCTAAAGTCTAAAGTTTTATTGGCATGAAATTAAATTCTTATTGGCTAAACGCCTGTTTTGATGTGTTAACTTACACAGATTTTTAAGCTCAGGATTTATAATAATGCATTTCACAAGACAGTACAAGGCCATGTGAAGAAAATTACTACATCTTTGTTAACCTCGGCAGTTAGTTTCTTTCTTTTGCTAAAGAGAATTGGTCATAATCTGGTTTTAATTTTGGCCCAAATTATTTATTCCTCCTTGAGCTAAACAGCATAATGGGATACAATTCTCCTTGTACATGTGCAACTAACACACTAACAACAGTAAGATTAAGTGAGGCAGTCTTGTACTTCCCCCACCTGAGTAATGGAGACCACCTCAGAACTGTGGCCACTGCAATCCATGCTGATCTTACAGAAAAGCACTATTTCAACCACATTATTGGCACATGGGAAACAGCTCCTGCACTTGCGCTTGCTAGTTGGAGACTGTTCTGAGAGTAACTTTGCATCTTGGGACCAGCAGTTAGCATAATGGCTATGTCGCTGGACTCCCATGTAGTTGACCACAGTTCGAGTCCTGGACCCAGTGGCTTAAACTCACACCAGACATGTGTGCGTGCGTGCCCAAGATCCCGAGAGGAGAATGGAGGAGAAGGGATTGCGGAGTGGCCATCCTCCCTGGGGGAGTGATTTCTCACTTTCTGTCTCTCTATCTCTCTCTGTCTTTCTGGCGAGCGCACACGCCCTACAGCAAAAACCTCTCAAAAAAAAAAAAGGAAAAAAAAAGAGTAACTTTGCATCTTGGAAATCATGGTGTGTTCTCAGGAGAATGTGCAGTGTCTTTTAATGACTAATTATCATGCTAATTAGGGCTTCACTGTAATCTGCTTTGTTAATGAAAATGATATGTCAGTATATTGACAAGCTGAAATCCCGTGATATCTTTGATTGTGTCTCCTTCAGAAGTTTGCTGCTTCTGGTACAGTAAGGTATGGAAGATTACTGACTACATTTACTCTGGGGCCTGGCAGAACTTAACTTAGAGGATACTCTTGTCATCAGCTGAATATGAGATGGGGAGCAGGTACCAGGGAGGACACTTGCAAAGAGCCCCTACCCAGTGATATTTGGATGCAGTTGTCATTAACATCACAGGCGTAACACTTGGAACAATATAGAGATTTACAAACAGTTGAACTTAGAAGTAGCAGTACTGGCTTTATGTAATAAATGAAGCATTTTTAACTTAAAAAAAAAAAGCTTTTCCCAAATGACTATAATCCTAATGTTATGTCCTTAAGGAAATTCACAGAGAATGGAAAGAGGATGTACTCTTACAAGTACAGGTTTCTAAAAATCTAATCATTTAACTGGGTAAAATTTTCATTTTCTATAAAAACTGATTGATTTTCTAAACTGTTAAGCCAAAATTAACCAAAAACAGAAAAATGTTCGACAGAATTATATGCTAAGTATCCAATACAGTACACATAAATTTAAAAACTAATAACAAAATTAGTATAAAGAGATATAAATCCAATATTAAACATGGACTCATGGGAGCATTGCTGCCTGGTTCTTCCTGAGACCTCCTTATAATTCTTGTTGTTAACATGTCTTAATTAGTCCCATTGTTGGTATTCAAATTTTATTTTTAAAATTGAAAATATCAATTAGTAAAATTGTTCAGTTTTACATTGAAAAAGTTGTTAAACAAATTTTATTGTCATTGTTGTTTGTTTGTACATGTTCATAAGCTACCAGTATATGTGAATGTATGTTACTTTATTTTTACAAGCTTAATAACTCTTCCAAAAAATATCAAATTTCCCAAGGTGAGAAGAAAAAAATAAACATAGGCAGTTAATAAAAAGTGGGCCTATGTATCTGGTACAAAAGCCAAAAAAATATCTCTTGTCCAAAAATTTAATAATGAAGAAGTCTTAGGAATGGAGTGGGATAAGTTAAGGCTAGAGCTCCTGGCTGTCTCGTCCCTTCCTGCCTACTTGTACTCCTTCTGTTTCCCTTTAGTTGGGCCTCTTCCCCACTGGACTCTCCCCTTGGCTATATGATCAAAAGACTTATTTAGAAAAAAAAAAGAATTTATATTAAGACTGCATTGTCCAGCTAGGGTTTTTGTATAGTCAACAGACAGATGCCTTGTGAAACCTATAAACTGTATTCCTCCCTCCTGGCAGTACTCAGCTACTCCTTGCAGGATCTATTGGAACTTAGTTTCACTTCTCAATGTAGGATTTCTTACAATTCAGAACAGATATTTTAAAAGTTCTCAAATGACTCAAAAAATGTTATAATTAATTGGCAAGGGACCTCAACTTTTGATTTAACTCTCACTTAAACGGCACCCAGTATTCACTCGTGGTAACCCTGAAGGCTGGCTAGGAACTTCCTCAAGGGCAGGATCTGAAAATGACTCAGATCAGAGCCTCTGCAAAAAAAAAAAAAAAAAAAAAAAAAAAAAAAAAAAAAAAAAAACCACTGTCTGCATCAGAATGCAGACAGCCCAGGCACTGAACAATGCCCATGACTGGCAGCATCCTCATGTCCCCCACTGGGACCTTGTACCCAGTGTGAAGTTAGTCACTAGGGACAGAATGCACTGAGCTGTAAAGGGAGCTCAGGACTTCTAAAGTCCATGCTGGCCTTTAAAATTGAGTATTGATGGGGCCCAAGACCCCAACAGCTCTCCTTAGACATCTGACAATCTCACCGGACAAGCTTCAGGTAACCCTTAAAAAGTGACTAAACTTAATTTCGGTCTAAATCAGAGGTTAAGGTTATTTCTAAAAGTACATTTATTTTAAAAAAAGAAAAGAAAAGAAAAAATAGTAGTAAACAGGTTGACTGACCGTGTGGCAAGAGAAAAAATGATGAGACCTACATGGAGGGGAGACATCTGTACTAGCAACTAAAAGTTTTTATACCTGTCCCGGCCTCTGTCCTCCTATCCTCACCCTCCTACACTCAGGATGAGGAAGAATTGGCTCAAAAACAGTAGGCTACTGGAGGACTTGAAGGATGGTTGCTGTTACCAGATGACAGACCAATAGTCCCCAAAGCCCTTGGGCGAGTCATCATAAATCAGATACACCAGATTACTCACCTGAGAAAAATCAAAGTTTGCTAAGCTGGCTAGTATCAGCTAGGGGGAGAGGTTGATAGTCTCCTTCAAGCAGTTTAACCTAATTTAAGCAATGGTAAAGTCCAGTTTAAACTGACTTGGGCTGATTTCATGGTCTGCAGCTGTTGGGCACTATTGTTCATGTGTAGGAGTGTCTGGTAGTGTAGCTGCTGGGCTCAGTTGCTTACAGAGAGATCATGATATAGTACTTCCCAAGGCAATGCAAGCAGTTTACAGAAACAGAATAGCATTTAGTCAGGTACTTATGGAAATAACAAAATTTCCTGCAAAACAGAAACCAGGGCTGAAAGTTGAAATTAGAAGCACTGTTGAGGACTTAACAAGGGCAAGAGTTAAGGAGCCCACTGCCAGAGGCCAATTCAATCTTTCCATAATTTAACAGCAGCCTGTCTTTTTCTGACTCTAGTTTCTGAGTCCCTTTCCAGCTATTGAGAGGCACTGATTTTACATGGCTAAGGGACTTCTCCTGAGCTAAAGGCACCAAACTGCAGTGAGACTTCTCACACATAATAGATAGGAGAATGCGAGCCGGAGCTTTCTGTAACCATCCTCAGTCATTTAGGGCTGTGACAGCTAGACCTATAGCAAAAACCAAAGTACTTACAACAAGGAGGGTTAAGATTAAGGGGTTATTACAAATGATCTGGAAGCATTTAGGACAGTCCATGTGTATTTTTCTTGGGAGATGTATCCTCAGTCTTCTGCCATGCATAGATTTGTCAGCTTCCAGAGTGATCGAAACAGGACTATAGTCCTGTCAGGCCTCTGGGGCCATGGTTTGCTTTCTCCAGATGATCAAGCCTAGATTGTAAGGTGAAGGCTGGCCAACCTGAAAGGCCAGATGGATGCAAAAGAAGGTATCCTGCTAACAATGAGTCAAAATGGTTATGACTCACTGATTACAAAGATCCCATGCCAGGGACAAGATGTAAGAAGAGGCCTATTATCAAATGGGCCAAAATGATCTGTCAATGTTTATGGGTGTGACTCAACCCAGATCCTATGGAAGAGATTTTGGAAATAGAAAAGAACAGTCAAACTTCTGTCCTCAGTCCTGCCTGTTGGTCAAATATCCCACGGCACTAGGAGGGCTCATTCCTAGGAGTTGAGTCAAGTCTCATGGAGCTAAAAAGCCTCATTCCTAAGAGTCAAGTCCCATGGAGCTAGAAAGGCTCATTCCTAGGAGTAGTCAATTAATTATCCATTGTTATAGGCAGTGGAGTCCTAGGGGAGAACATGTCTGACTGGTTCAATAGCCAGTTGTCTCTGGGCAAGGGAAAGAGTCAGGCTCTAAGATTTGGAGTAGATGTATGTCATGGGCTATCTGAATTTTTCCTCTTCCAGTATCTGGTATAGCATTTATAGGTAATATATAATGAAAATGCACAAATGAGTATTATATTTTATACAGAGTCAGAGGGCATTAAACAGCCTAACTAACCAAAGAAACCTTTATATGTATTATTATATTTTTAATTAGACTTAAAATATGTTCACCTTGTTTATTAATAATGCTAGTATAGGGTCTAGCAAATTTAGTCTCTCATTATCATATTTAGACTGTGTTGAATTCAGTACCCAGGAGTGTGGTCCATTGTTTTACGGCCACCTCAGATACCATTTGTCACATACAAATCCTTTTATAAAATCTTCTTAATTTTTTACAATTCCCTCCCAGACCTTCTATAACATAACTCAAACCTTCTGTGACATGTTTTTAACCTTTTCTCTTTTTTAAATCACAAATATATCTTTATACCTATAACCTTCTTTCCACTTCTCTTTTCTACTTACTATTTTCTTTCTACCTTGTTTCTCTTTCCTTTATAAATTTGTCTTTGGAAATAATTGTTACCTTCAATCAATTAGATAAAAATTATTATTTTTAAGGAACATATTTTGTTTGTACTTTAGGTTGACCAAAGCCTATCTTTTGTTTTTTTTCTCCAGTCTGGGAAGTCTGACACCTCTGGAAAAGTCATCTTGTAATTTGTATGTAGGACTTTACACATTTACCAGTATTTTTAACTCTTAGCAACATTAGCTTTTAGTACATAACAGCAGCTTATGGATATGTATTTTACAAACAAAAACTGTTTAAGAAATTTCCCAATATAGAACAATCTTATTTATAACAGTTAAATATTTTAGTCATTTGAAAAAACTTTTTAGAAAGACATCAAACAAAACAGACACAATGAACAAAATGCCCCAAGCACCCTAGGGATGGAAAAGGGTTAACTCAGTGTCTCTCAGCACTAAACAGAGTTGCTAGGTTGTTATCAGGGCTAAGTTGCTGTGGGGACAGGTCTACAAGGTCACTATAGGCTGTACATTTTAAGTTCTAAGCATGTCCATTATCTTATTCCTGTTCTCCTGAGAGTTTTTAAAAAATTTATGACATATACACACACCTTAAAAACATTGATCTCATTGGTCCTTGAGATGTTTTCCTAACAAGAGAAATGGGAATGGTAAAGTAAGCTCTTGGTGATACCTCAGCCCTGTCGGGTGGTGTGGATACATAGTTCACAGGATAGAGTGAACATTTAAAAGGCAGGCCCACATCAAAAAGGCAGGCCCAGATTAGAAGCTCCCAATAGTAATAAAACATACTATCCACAGAATAAATACAAACACTAGTACAAATTTTTGTGATATGACCCATGGATTCCACCAAAACAGAGTAAGCTACACCAGTATTAACCAGAAAACTAACAAGCTTACTCCCTATCTTCAGAGTGACCGTGGTCTCCTGGGGGCTCATTGAAAAAGAGCCTCAGACTTGTCAGTCTTCCTCCAAGCTAAGGACCTTTTTCTCTCCCTTTTCTCCCCTTTTTGGTTCTGGGCAACCCCTTGCCCAGTGCCCTTTTTTTACCACACTATCTGCATTGGTCCTTAGCTAATAGGGGTCATGACCTCTTTCTTTTAATCCTCTGGCCTTGCTTTCTTGTACCTTTAAGTTGTTTTGGCTTTTTTATTGTGGTTACAACAGTTTTGGCAATTTTATTTTGTTGCTGTTTATCCTCCAGGGAGTCTTGTTTTGAAAATGGGGCCTTCCAGTTGTAAAGATCATTCATAGAGAAAAGGATCTCTTCTGTTGGGGGGGCCTCCCTTAAGGGTAGGAGTGCTCTTGGGGTGGTAGAGTCCACTTCCCCTATATTTCCCATCTCCCAGGATCTACCTCAGGTATGTGGTAATGAGAAAGGGGGCCAAGGGAGCAACTTCAGCTTCACCCTGATCTTCATCTTCGCTCCCCAGGTGTCTTCTATTTGAGTTATAGGGGGAGGAAGGTCTGACTCTTCTAGGGCTGACTGAAAAACCATAAACTTTTTGACTCCTTGTTTTGCATGAGGCTGTAGGGCCCACTGCTAGGATGTGGTTTCCTATCTTTAAGAAACAATGTTGTGGGACCAGCAGTTAGCATAATGGCTATGTTGCTGGACTCCCACATAGTCAACTGCGGTTCGAGTCCTGGACCCGGTGGCTTAAACTCACGCCGGGCGCATGTGTGTGCGTGCCCAAGATCCCGAGAGGAGAATGGAGGAGAGGGGATTGCGGTGTGGCCATCCCCTCTGGGGGGTGATTTTTCGCTTTTTATTTCTCTGTCTCTCTCTGTCTGTCTGACGAGTGCACGTGCCCTATAGCAAAAACCTGTCAAAAAAAAAAAAAAAAGAAAGAAAGAAAAAGAAACAATGTTGTAACCAGGGTGAAGGGCTTTTCATAAGAGTTAGCCATTGATTGATATATGGGAACTGATCCGGGTGCTCCAGGCTGCCACTTGAGATGCCCATGATAACCTTCCAGACTGCCTGCACTTGCCCAGGGTCGAATGACCCAGCAGCTGGCCATCCTACTCTGAAGGTGGGCCATTCTATTTCACAAAAGGTCTTCAGCCTACTCTTTGATAACTGTGTTCCATAGTCCTCTCCTCCCTCAAAGGCCTCTCTGAAATGCTTAAGAATGTATTATAATGGGGTTTTAATAGAACTAGTTTGACCACTCACAGTAAAAAAGCAACTCTGGAGTTCAGTAAGACTTCTTAGCATGTTCCTTCTCCCTGCTGCTACTCCAATATGGAGATTTGTTCAGCCCTGCTTGGGCTGCTGCTGCAGGCTAGCGCTCTGCACTGAGTCAAGTGGTGCAAGGGAGCCAAGCAATCCAAGCATACCCCGGCTGTGTGCCTCCATGAGCCTCAGTGTACTTTGCCAGCCTTGCCCATGTGCTCCAGGCAAGCTATGTTGAGTTTCTTGCAGATTAAAAACACTGCAGTGCAATGAAAACACCAATGCTTTCCAAGTAAACTAAAGCTAAGAGGAGTCTCTGGAACCAACTCCAGTCACTAGGAGCCACTGATATTAGCTTCAAAACAAATGAAAGAGCTAGTGTAATGGGAAGTATAATTACAAGGGGTTCAGAGCATGCATGAACCCCTAGGGACCATGAGTGTGACCTCCAATATCCTCCAGGGGCTTATCTGATCTCCTGTCACATTCTGGAGGAAAAGAGAATGAGTTCACTAAGAGGGAGAATTCTGTGGGGGATGAGTGTGCAGTGAAACTGCCACCACAAAGATCTCTAATTGTCAAAGGCTTTTAACTCCCAGGTGGCACAGTCTACATCCTGCAGCCAGACTGATGAAACAACTGATACTGAGGTCAAAAAAAGTTTGGGAACCAGAATGGACTGTCTGAGCTTTTGGCCTTAATGGTTTTCTATGGGAGTTGTCTTGGAATTGGCTTCCTTGTACACTTCTGGCAAGGGTTGAAACAGCACACCCTAGCTTCAAATCCCTAAAGCAATGACACTGTTCTCCAGCGAAAGGAAAGAAGTATTCAGATTGAAGTGGAGTTTGGTGTTTGGTATTTAACCGAGAGAGGGGTAGTTTTTTTAAACAGTCAGACCAAGAGTGCTGACAAAAGAGGCAATTTTCCAACCTATGAGAGAGATGGGTGAGGTAAGCCTTAGTGCCTCACTCAGGAAAATTTCCTAGACTTGTTCCAGGAAGGAGGTGTCCAGCATGCGAGGGCAGAAAGGCCTACCTAACATACAAGAGAATCAAGTACTCATCCTGTATTCTCCCTCCTTGCAATGATGCTGCAAGACAGACAATGGGTTAGGTGTCCCTTCCGAAGAGGTGACCAAACAGTTGTCTGCCTGGCTACACCCTTGTGGGTACTTTGGTGGCTCTTAGCATTGACCAACAGGTATAAACCCCCTGGTAGGACTGGACACACAGGGAGGAATGGAATCCCCAGTGCCCAGTGCAGCCCTAAGCTGTATGAGGCCACCACAGAACCACAGTAAGGGCCCACTCAGACTGCATAGCCAAAGCTGTGGAGTCACGAACACAGTCACACAGTCACTCATTCCCCATCCGCATAAGAAGTTCAAAACATTGGGACCAGCAGTTAGCGTAATGGCTATGTCGCTGAACTCTCATGAACTCTCATGTAGCCGACCACGGTTCGAGTGCCGGACCCAGCAGCTTAAACTCACGCTGGGCACATGCGCATGTGTGCCCAAGATCCCAAGAGGAGAATGGAGGAGAAGGGATTGCAGCGTGGCCATCCTCCCTGGTGGGGGGTGATTTCTCGCTTTCTATCTCTCTGTCTCTATCTTTCTAGCAAGCACACGCGTCCTATAGCAAAAACCTCTCAAAAAACAAACAAAAAAAATTCCCTCCCACCAAGAAATGTCCCTTACAAAACCAGAAAAAGGAGAAAGACAAAGAGAGCAGTTTTGAGGGAGAGGAAGTCCTGGAAAGCCCCTTAATATGCTAAGTCAGTAATCCATTGACAAATGCCCTCAAAGGATATGGACATGGGGAAAAACCAGGTGATATATTCCAAAAGGGTTAAAAGAAAGAAGTGACAGATGAGACAGAATGGACACACAATCACTAGGAGGGACTTGAATCCCCAATCTTGGCAAGACTGCAAGATTCGTAAGATCTAGAAGGGACTCAAACCCTCAATCTAGATACTTAGACTGCTGATTTCTACCTAAGGAGTGACTTAAATCCCCGATCTAGCAACCCAGATTGCCAGGCACTATCTAAGGAGGGACTCAAACCCCCAATCTAGCAATCCAAATTTCTAGGCATGCATCTGCCTAGCCCCTGATTCCAGCAATGTCTTGGTGGAATCTGAGTAGAGGCTCCTTTAACTGCATCCATTTGGCTCTGGAATATGTATACAATACAAGGGGGTACTTCCTGTGCCAACCTTGTACTCTTCAATTGACCAGTCTTAATCAGAAAGAGTAAGGAGAAACAGAAGAGAAAAGACTCTGGAGGGTTTTTGTTTTTTTTTTAACCAAGACTCAGTGGTTGGAAGGAGCAGTCAGTGTCCTCTGTCCAGCCATCAGAGACCCAGAAAGGTGTCTCTGGATCCCTGGAACATCTCAGGTGGCACCTCCCCCAGAGTACCCTAAGTGTTGGGCAGCCAGGCAGGCAAGGTCACCCTCCATGGATGCCTCATCCGGGTACCAGTAGGTCCATATCACTGGGGCCTCCAAATGTTATATTCAAATCCATAAGAAAATGAGAGGATATCCAGTTTTAACAAATTAAAGGAGCCATTTATTAGGCCGGTGGCTGCAAGAGGACTCATGTCACTCCAAACCTTGCAATCCTGAAGCGGGGCTGAAGAAGTTTTATAAAGGCAAAAAACACAAAGGGAATAAAAACTACACATTTAAGAAGATACAGGCCTTGAGTTACGCTAGAGCGATTTACAAAAGCCAAAAAAAGCAAATTATTAGGAAGGACAGTTACAATTGGCAACATTTGTTGGTGGTAAATATTCAGTTAGGAATACAGGAATAGATGGCAACATTCATCTACTGGTGATAAGCATTCAGTGAGGAATTATCAGGAGACACATACGGGTCAGGTTACAGTGAAAGGGAAATGAGAACAGAGTCATATTCAAAATGGAGGTGCTCATGCTTCAGCTGTACCACTCTCAAATAAAGACAGAGCAGTCGACATGGCAGATCCAGGATTCTCAGGATCCTCTCAGGCTAAGACTGTTCTGTGTTTCCTGATTATCCTCCTTATTACCCAATTTATAGAAAGGACAGAGGGAACTGACTGGTCATGGGCAATCTGGAACAGGGATAAAGAGAACTAAATAACAGACTCATTCTGGGGACCCATTTCTCTCTAGATAGACCTCTGTAGTTGACTTGAGACAACACCACCTTTCCAGTAATGGGAAACTGAAAGTTGGGCCTGTTCAGACAATAATTAGAATAAAAGACTTATATTAGGTTTTTGCCCTGGCCAAGAAAAAAATATACTTATTGTCTTACTAATAATGATTACTTCTGCCCTTAATGGAACCATGAATCCATACTGTTGGGGACATCAGGGTATGATGCTCCTTGGAAACCGAAACATCTAGGCCCCTATATACAAATACAGAGGCTCCTTACACCCCCAGGATGTAGAAAAGGTGCTTGTGAAGATACCAGCTACTGTCTGTGAATGAATCAATGATTTGATTCATTTTCATAAAACCAGTGTGGAATGAAGCAGAAGCACCTCCATCTTTGAACTTCACATTATACTTGCTTGCTCCTTTTGCCCAGAGTAAGTAGAGTGATTCATAGTCTTACTGTCTTTGCTAACTAGCCCAAAATCTTTTGTTTAGATGTTCCTTAGCAATGCAACTACCAATCGCCAGAACTCTGCCTGGAACCATGGGGACCATTGAACAAAGGCCTGAAGAGTGCCCTTAGAAATTATTAATCTGCTTGATTCAGCTTCTGTAACTGCTTTCACATGGAAACCCAACATCCTTTCCTCTCCACCCCTCCTGATTTTCCATTGTAATCACAACATCAACCCAGACGTGATTGTGATTCTTGCCTTTTTAAGCACCCCTTTCCTTTCACTTGGGGCTGCAGGGTCTTTGAGAGACATGAGTCCTCCCAGAAGCCATGGCAATAAAACTCCAATAATTTGACTATGTCTAGATGTCCTCTTATTTCTTGCTGATTTGACTACAACAGCATCAGAGTAAAATAAAATAAGCCCATCACATTTGGAACATTAAATAAATAAATAAATGTTGATCTCATCTAAAAACAAAAATAAAAATATCTTCACAGAAATATCATCATAGATATATCCAGAATAGGGACCAGTGGATGACATATGGTTATGTTGCTGGACTCTCATGTAGTTGACTGTAGTTCAAGTTCCAAACCCAGCAACTTAAAACTCCCACCAGGCATGTGCGTGTGCGTCCCCAAAATCCCAAGAGGAAAATGGAGGAGAAGGGATTGCAGGGTGGCCATCTCTCCTGGGTGGTGACTTCTCACTTTTTGTCCTTTTGTCTCTCAGGCAAGTGCATGTGCCCTATAGCAAAAATCTCTCTTAAAAAACTTAAATAGAAAAGAAATATCTAGAATAATATTTGACCAAGTATCTGGGTACCATGACACAGGCAAATTGACACATAAAATTAACAGAGGAGGGTCATGTTAAAGTTCTAATTTCTTTGTTTGTTTGTTTTTTAGAGAGGTTTTTACTATAGGGCGCATACAGTCGTCCAGAAAGACAGAGAGACAAAAAGCAAGAAATCATCCCCCGCCACACCGCAATTCCTCCTCCTCCATTCTCCTCTAGGGATTTTGAGCATATATACACATGCACCCAGTATGAGTTTTAAGCTGTTGGGTTCGGACTTGATTTATGGTCGACTAGCTGAAAGTCCAGCAGTGTAACATTACACCATCTGCTGGTCCCAAAGTTCTAATTTCTTTCCATTTCAAGAAATAGGATTGTGCTGGAGAAGGAGAGAGATCATTAGAATGAAAGGGAAAATCCTCTTGGGATTTTAGACATGCACAACCCACACCCGGCATAATTTTGAAGCCACTAGGTTCAGGATTCAAACTGTGGTCAATCATGTGAGAGTCCAGAGCCTTACTACAATCTGCTGGCCACAATATGCATTGTTAAAGCACATTTATTGGCTTCTGCTGCTTCAGGAAGAAGCCAATGAAGTCAATTTGCCAGTTCTCTGTTTTTCCAGTGCTTACATTTCTGGCATGTGCTATAGTTCTTAATGGCTTTGCATAAAAATCTCTCTATTGGGTCAACTCTTTTTTTTTTTTTTTTTTTGCTATAGGGTGTGTGCATTCACCAGAAAGACAGAAAGACAGAGACAGAAAGCGAGAAATCACCCCCCAGGGGGAATGGCCATGCCACAAGCCCTTCTCCTCCATTCTCCTCTCGGGATCCTGGGCACACATGTACATGCGCCTGGCATGAGTTTAAGCCACCAGGTCCCAGACTCAAACCTCAGCTGATTACATGGGAGTCCAGCGATGTAGCCGTTATGCCATCTGCTGGTCCCCTCAACTCCATTTTTATAACCTCATAATGCCCAAATCCCCTGACCTCTAGAGTATCCACAGAAAGGAGAAGTAGAGTGGCTCATCCCAAAGTTCTGGGGACTCTCCCCTTCAAGAGTCTTACTTGTTTTGGTGATCTGGTTAGCTTATTGGTTTTACTGTTTTATCATGACTTCTCCGTATTTTGTTTGGCAATAGATGAAGTATAATACACCCAGATGGACAGAGCAGGAGCTAATATAGCAACTTTTTTTATATCTCTTTACCCCCAAATAATTCAGGGTTGCCTTTTCCACCCTTTTTTTCTTTTTTTTTTTTTTTTTTTTTTTTTTTTTTTTTTGGCGGATCAACACTGCTTTTTTTTTTAATAATTCTTTTATTTATTCATTCATTTATTATTATATATTTTTTTAGTTTGACCAGAGAGAGACAGAGGGTGAGATTGAGAGAGAGAGGAAGTGAGAAAGCAAGCCACCAGATTCAGGACTTGAACCCTGGTCGGCCATGTGGGAGTGTCCAGCACCTTAACCACCACGCCACCTGCTGGTCCCCAACACTGCTTTATATGTCTAGTGACAGGGTCGGTCTGGCAGAACCAGGCAGGGACAGCAGCAGGACCTGACCAACTAGTTAGTCCATTAGCCACCAACCAAGAGTCAGTGAAAATAAGGATCATAGGGAAATATTTGTAAAATGTATAGTATATTGCCAGGAATATTGCATGCAGCTTAACCAAATTGGGTACTTTGTCTATTCCCATAAGGAAATCAGTATTTGAATAGGGGTGATAGGTTTTAGCTATCCATTGTCTGGTTCCCTATACCCTGTGCTCACTTCATCAGTTAAGATAGCCCATTGTTCTTCCTGTTTTGAGAGTGTTGACTATTTTTTCTTTACTCCCCATTGAGCAAAAGATGAAGACATTTCTGAGGATTTTGGCAAGTTAATCTTTAGTGGGTAGGTGGCTATTTCCTTGTGTGTTTAACACTCCAATAAGGCCAGATTTAGCTCTATTTTATAGATAACATTTCTGTTTTAATAAAGAGACCTTTGTAACTTATCCATTTTATAGGGAGCTTTTTCTATTATTCAGGGCCTAATAGGAATTTTTTTTAACTTGCTATATGGCATGTGCATTTCCTGGAGAGAGACTGAGAGAGAAAGTGAGAAAGCATCCCCCCTAGGGAGGACAGCCACACCATAATCCCTTCTCCTGCATTCTCCTTTCAGACTTTTGGGTACACACAAACATGTACCTGGTGTGTTTTTTTAAGCCATTAGATCCAGGACTTGAGCAGAGCAGTTGTCCATGTGGGATCCAGCCACCTTAACCACCAAGCCACCAGCCCCTTAATAAGAATCTTGATTCAGCTGTACTTCAGCTGTGAAATATTGGTTTCAGAGACTTAAAAAGAAAATTTTCTGCTGAAACTTTCTCACTTATTTCTAGAAAGGCATAAACCCAGGCCCATCTCCACATGGATTCTGAATTTCAGCTGTGAAATATTGGTTTCAGAGACTTAAAATGAAGACTTTCTGCTGAGGAGACCAACAGTTAGCATAATGGCTATGTCGCTGGACTCCCATGTAGTCGACCGTGGTTCGAGTCCCAGACCCAGCAGCTTAAACTCACGCTGGGCACATGTGCGTGCGTGCCCAAGATCCCAAGAGGAGAATGGAGGAGAAGGGATTAAGGTGTGGCCATCCCCCCGGGGGGGTGACTTCTCGCTTTCTATCTCTCTGTCTCTCTCTGTCTCTCTGGCCAGCACACGAGCCCTATAGCAAAAACCTCTTCAAAAAAAAAAAAAAAAAAAAAAAAGAAAGAAAAGAAAAGGAAAAAGATTTTCTGCTGAGACTTCTTCCTCACTTATTTCTAGTGGGTAGCATTACCTGTCTCTTTTTCTCCATTTCTCTCTGTCTCTCTGAGTCTTTTAATTTTTAAACTTTTTTTTAAGTAAAGTATTCTTTGAGATCTCAAGTCCCTTTATTGTGTTAATAGGTGCCTCCCCCCTTCTGTTTAGGAAAGGCATAGACCCAAGCCCATCTCCACATGAATCCTGAACTTCAACTGTGAAAAATTAGTTTTGCATAGTGCCTGTGCGCCATGCAGTTTTCTATTTTTGCTTTTTTTTTTTGGAGAGGTTTTTGCTATAGGGCGCATGCGCTCGCCAGACAGGCAGAGAGAGACAGAGAGACAGAAAGCGAGAAATCAACCCCCAGGGGGGATGACCACGCCGCAATCCCTTCTCCTCCATTCTCCTCTCAGGATCTTGGGCACGCAGGCACACGCGCCCAGGGTGAGTTTTAAGCCACCGGGTCCGAGACGCGAACCGTGGTCGACTACGTGGGAGTCCAGCAACACAGCCATTACGCTAACTGCTGGTCCCTATTTTTGCTTTTTAAAATTAAAGTCTATAGATTTTTATTATCCTTTTTCTCTTTTTCTTTTATATTTTCTTCTTTCTTTTTCTCTAATTCTTTTCTTTTTCTTTATTTTTACTTATTGGATTCTCAGCTCCTACACAGTAAATGTCCTAGACAGATCCAAGTGAACGGGATCTAAACATCTGAATATAATTAGGGTCAGAATATTCCTCTGTTTTCACTGATTCTGATACACAAAGAGTGAGAATGGAATGGAAGAGAGATTGCAGATCACCTCCTCCTGCACACTTCTGAACACTCAGACTGAACTTCAAGAATTAGAAGAAACACACCATTCATCAGATGACTAGAAATCACCATAGGGCCACAAGAAATATGAAAAAACAAGAAAATACCTCTCCTCCAAGGAAAAATAATAACTCCTCTTCATCCTCAGACAGTATGATTAAATTCATGTAAATGTCAGATAAAGAATTTAGAATTTTTTTTTATTTTTATCTACATTTATTTTACGCTGACTTTATTCCCGTGCCATAAGTTTTTGTTTCTTCAGTTTCTTCTGGGATATCTTTTTCTTCTGTGCAACTTCTTCTTCCGGTTTAGGAACAATTTCCTCCTTTTCAGTGAGGATCATTTCGATGTGGCAGGGGGAGCTCATGTATGGGTTAATCCGTCCATGAGCTCTGTATGTATAATGGTACATCTTTGGTGCCTTGTTCACCTGAATGTGCTCAATGACCAGAGAATCTACATCTAACCCCTTAAGTTCAGCATTACTCTCTGCATTTTTAAGCCTGTGCAGCAAAAATTCAGCACTCTTTTTGGGTCACCAACCTTGTGTCCAGCTGCACTGTTTAACCTGGGCACATCTACCAACTCCATCATTGTAATGACAGAATGGCACACACTGCTTCTGTAAAGTGACATCCTTCAGATGGTGGCTTTTAAGATATGCATACCCTTGATGGCCTGGGCAGTTTCAAGAGTGTTCTTAAAGTGAACACGAAGATTTGAATCTCTTGACTTGCATGACTTTGTGGGGTTCTCTGGGTCAAGTGAAAAGTGAACCATTTTCAAAAATCACCTCAAGCCACTAACGAGAAGAGAAAAATTTAGAATTTTCATGGTCACAAAGCTCACAGAGATCAAAGAGAAGAGAGACAATGAACTGCCGAAGATGCAGGGGAAAGGAGCTGACGAGCTACAGGAGGTGAGGAAATTCTTGCAAGATCTAAAAGAGGAATTCACACTATAAGAAGAATCAAATGGACCTGTTAGAGATGAAGACTATAATATTGAAATCTCCCTTGAAAGTATTAAAAACAGACTAGATCATACAGAAAATCAAATCTCAGGGGAACAGCAGTTAGCGTAATTGCTATGTCGCTGGACTCCCACATAGTCGACTACAGTTCGCGTCCTGGACCCAGTGGCTTAAAACTCACACCGGGCGTGTGTGCGTGCATGCCCAAGATCCCAAGAGGAGTACAGAGGAGAAGGTATTGTGGCCTGGCCATCTCCCCTGGAGGGTGATTTCTCGCTTTCTGTCTCTCTATCTCTCTCTGTCTGTCTGGCGAGCGCATGCGCCCTATAGCAAAAACCTCTCAAAAAAAAAAAAAAGAAAAGAAAATCAAATCTCAGATGTAGAAGATAGAATCACTGGCCTAGAAAAATCCACCATGAAGACTGAGAAAATAGCCCCCCAAAATGAGAATACTATACGAGAAATACTAGATACCATCAAACATCCAAACATTTGGATAATTGGTGTCCCAGAAAAGGAAGAGACTCATAAGGGCATTGATAATCTATTCCATGAAATCCTGGAAAAAAACTTTACAAACCTAGAGAGGCATTCAAAGATCCAGTCCCAAGAAATACAAAGGACCCCAAATAGAATCAACCCAAGATCTTCTCCAAGACATATTATAGCCAGATTGACCGAAACCACAGACAAAGATAAGATACTAAGATTGGCAAGAGAGAAACGTCAAGTTACCTACAAAGAATATCCCATCAAGCTGACAGTGAATCTCTCATTGGAAACAATGCGAGTGAGGAAAGAATGGGAAAATATATTCAAAGTGTTAAGGGAAAAGCAATTGAAACCAAGGATACTATACCTGGCAAGATTATCCTTCAGATAGGAGGAAAAGACAAGAATATTCTCAGATAAACAAAACCTGAAAGAATTTACCAACATCAGACCAGATCTCCAAGAAGTTCTGAAGGGAGTGCTATACCAGGAAAATTAAATATAGTCACACAGAAATAAGACTTCAATAACTAAGAAAATGGCCAACTTAATCATGGGGAAAAGTCTGGAGTTGAAAATTATATCCCAGAATTTAATTGGGAAAATCGAACCACAACAGAAGATAAAGTAATGAGACTGATCTGGTGAAATAGAATTTTATGACTTTTGATTAAAACATTGTTGATTTTCTCCTAGGCTTTGTTTTCTGGTTTTAAGGATTTTTGTCTTGTCTTGAACTGCCGATAGATTCATGTATTTACCGTTTGAACAGAATCCTAACCTGTTTCCTGACTTTAAGTTTTAAGTATATTTTCTTAGCATTTCTTTGATTTATTAAAGCTAAATCTGCTTTTCTTGAAATTGAAAAATATAGTAAAAAATACATAATTAATGACCATAGTAAACTATATACATCAGCTAGGTGTTACCTTATAGTATATTCATTCTGCTCAGAGTTTCATGCCTAAAGTCATACATATATTCATAGATATGTATATATCAGCAGAGCTTGCTATTGGAAGTAGTTAGATTATTTAAGAAATTTTGTGAATCAATAAAATGTGGGGAAAAAAAGGAATGGAAAACAGCTATGGACACCTGAGATAGTGTGGGAGGAGGGTGAGTAATTGCAGAGGGTGAGAAATAGGGGGAAATTTACATATATATATATATATATATATATATATGAAACTAGTAATAGAAAATTATTGATGATAACATGTATGATTAAGCTACTATACAGCATATTCTGGATGAGAAATCACATTTTGTATACTGTGACAATGCTCAGTGAATGAATGTAAATTAATTAATTAAAAAAAATTTTTAAGTACTTACTAAAATAAATAAATAAATAAATGAAGTTTAAAAAAAAAAAGAATCTTGATTCATATAGTAATTGGCTCTGATCCAGTAAGGACTTCAGTTTTAATAAGGACCCAGTATGCTGCCAGGTGTATATCTTTGGGCTAGGTCTTGGAGCCATATACATCAAAAGCCTATGCATAGGCACTTACCTATTTCTTTGGTACAGAAGTTCCAGAAAGCAAATTTTGAAGTGGCCAAAATTTCTAATTGTAAGTCCTGTCCTCAGGATACTAGTGGGACTGCCAATATAATATCCTCCCTCGGTTTATGTAGTTACTATTGTGACTCCGGACCCCAGTGAAAAATGAGACTTGTGTGCTTCTTGATATATAGGTACAAGCAAATATTGGAGGTAAGGAATGTATTGGCATACAAATCTAAACATTCCTACAAAATTTTAGACCTCTTTTACCAATATGGGAGGTTGGAAGTTCTGTCTTATCAGATTTGGAATAATTTGCCCTTATAAGTTCCAAATATAACCCTTAATTTAACAAAGTAGGAGGGCCGTTACATCTTATGAGAGTAATTGCCCATCCCTTTTCAGTGAGGTATTTATTCACAGTTGCAATGGCCATGAGACAGTCTGGGTTAGGCCCAGTGAAGAGGATGCCATTCATATAATGTCAAAGCTAAGTTTCTGGTGGAAGTGCAGGGCAGGCATTTCAACCTTGTGTGCATTTGCAGGGATATTTGAGTTTCCCATAGGCAATTGAAAAAGGTGTAGTGTTGACCCTCAAAGGCAAAGGTAAATTGTGATTAACTCTCCTGTGGAGTATATATAAATAAAACATGTTAGCCAACTTTATAACTACAAACCATTTACCTGTGATATTTTGAAGGTAATTTATTAAGACAACATTATCTGGTAGGGCTATTCTAATAAAGGAACAGCTTTATTAACTCTCTGTAGACTATAATTAGCTTCTACTCATTAGTATTGGGTTGACAGAAAAGTCATGACATATTAAATACATCATGACTTTTCCAATGGCCCAATAGTTGTTTTAAGCATAGGCCATATCAGAGAATTGAAAACATGTGTGCGTGTGTGTGTGTATGTGTCCATAATCCTGACAGGGTGGAGAAATGGAGAAGTGATTGTGATGTGACCACACCTCATAGGGGAGGACTTTCTTCTCCCTCTCTCTCTCTGTCTCTGTGGTGACCCAGATGTGCCCTTGAGGGTTGGAGTTAGGAGGGACATGAGTCAATTTTAATCTAATTTAATTTAGTTAAGCAAATAATTTCCCCTTTAATTAATGCTTCTTCTAAGCCACTCACCTTGGAAAACATGAGCGCTTTTTGGACTGGGAAATTTGGATACCTATGTCCAACACAGCAAACCAAAATTGTTTATTTACTTATTTATCTGTAACCTAAAGCACAGTTAATATCGTAAAAGTGGGGCTATCAGATGAAGTGGTGGTTAAAGTGCTGGATTCCCACATGGCCGATCACCATTCAGGCCCCGGACCTGGCAGCTTAAAAAATCACACCAAGCATGTGTGCATGTGTGTCAAGAATCCCTAGAGGAGAATAAAGGAGAAGGAATTATAGCATGGTCATCCCCCTGGGGATGGCTCACTTTCCCTCCTTCAGTCTCTCCAGTGAGCAAGCACACCCTATGGCAAAAAACTAAAAATAATAGTAATAATAAAATAACAACAAAAAAGGTAAAAGTGTGATTTTTCTCTCAGAAGGAGTCCATTTTCATGGCCACTGCATCCTTATGTGAGAATGAGTTCTTGTCATTGCCAGAAATCAGGAACAAGAGTGGAAAGTAAAAACTGCCTCCAAAGGAGAAGCTTGCAATAGGTTGTAATCTAGTTCTAGACAGTATTGTAATTGTTGCTCCTTTTTACCAGAGATCATCTAACTTGGAATCTTCTTGTCCCTTAGACTGCAATATAACCTCTCTTGTTCATCTCAGGGTTTACACTTAAGTGGGATCCTGGCTATAGGTGCTTTGTTTAATCTAGGAGGCAGGTGACCTCACTACTGATATTGGGTCATTAGAAAAGTTATGACATATTTTTCTATGTTTCCCTATGCAAAAATGTGTCATGACTTTTCTAATGACCCAATAGTAACTTTCCTTATCCTAGAGATAAGGATTTGCTGTGTTACTTAGTCTGACCTTGAGCTCACAATCCTTGTACCTCAGTTTCCTGAGTAGCTGGGACAACGTGCACACACCACCACACCCAACTGTTCATAGTAAGATTGATTTAGCTTGGATAGAGTATTGCTTATAAAATTAACAAACAACACTTAGCTCTGAGTTTGTCTTTCATGAGTTTCTATTAAATAAGGCGTCTGTGGCCTCTTTAATGCTTTAGCACTAGCCATAATAAAAAGGACATATAGGGACCAGCAGTTAGTGTAATGGCTATGTCACTGGACTCCCACGTAGTCGACCATGGTTCGAGTCCTGGACCCGGTGGCTTAAACTCACGCCGGGCGAGTGTGCATGCGTGCCCAAGATCCCGAGAGGAGAACGGAGGAGAAGGGATTGTGGCGTGGCCATCCCCCCTGGGGGGTGATTTCTCGCTTTCTGTCTCTCTCTGTCTGTCTGGTGAGCGCATGCGCCCTATAGCAAAAACCTCTCACATTTTCCCTCTCTCACTCTATCCCTCTCTGGTCAAATTTAAATGAGTAAATAAATAAATTAAGTTAAATAAAATAATTTTTTTTATTTAATCACATATAACTTTACAGTGTATCACATTTCTTTCTCCAGAAGGAATACCATGCCAATCAGTCAATACTGAGACACTACAATCTCCATTTCATCATTCAATAGCTCCTCATCATCCTTCCCAGTTGTTATTATTGTTATTCCAATTATTCCTATAAAGAGTCAATCTCTACTTATCATTTGGCTAGTAAAAAGACTTTACCCAACATGAAACACTTCTCAGACCAATCCAGCTGAGACTACTATACACATCATCAACAGGTAATAGACCATATCTGTGTCCCACCAACATTATGCCTCTCTATTTGTTCTCTTGCTTTTTTTTTCCCCCTCTGCCATTTTTTTTCCTTTCTATATTCACTTTCAATCATTATACCTCTTTACCGTGTACAACATGGTTTTTCCCAGCATGAGTACAGTGCACATCAGTCAAAACAATGACATCACCTTATAGATCATCAACAGACAACTATTCACTCCTGTGTTCACCAAGTGTGTTGTTTGCTCCCCGAATCCCTCCCCTCTGTCCTCAACCACTCACTCCCATTACCTCCCCCATACTGTCTCTAGTATCTGCAGTTGCCTTCCTTCCCTGCCATCCTACCCTCCAGTTCTTTCAAAATTTTTTTTTCTCCAAACATCAGCTCACAAAATTTTCAACAATAGGGAGCATAGATTCGGTTCAAGTTTGGATTCAGGGTGGGTCTCGTACAGTTCCGCCATTGCAGGTGAATCTCAATGGGATACAGTCTCAGGAAAGTGGCTCTGGAAAGCAGAGATGATTATCAGTTGATGCAGCACAGCATCCAACTTGTGATTACCGGGAGTGGTGTTGTGGGGATCTGCAGCATGAGTCATCCTTGGGTATCTGGTTTCCTTAAGAATGGTAGAGTAGTTCTTGTTTTTCCCTGTGGTAATGCAGGGCTGGTAACCATCTTCACACTGTCCATAGGCAGAGAAAATCCTCCTATACAATATATTTCTCAATTGGTTTAAGATAGCTAAAGTTTCTTTCAGTTGCTCATAGCTGCAAGTTCTCGGACCTAGTTTTCGGCTTCAGTTTGCCGCCCGCGGCCGGCGGCCACTCACAGGCCGGGGGGCCACGCGCCGGCCCGACGTCCACGTGCAGGCCCGGCGGCCACGCTCCGACCCGGAGGCCACGCGCTGGGCCAGCGGCCACGCTCCAGGCTGGCGGCCACGCGCAGGCCCGGAGGCCATGCACAGGCCCAGCGGTCACGCGCAGGCCCGGCGGCCACGCGCAGGCCCGGTGGCCATGCGCAGGGGCAGGCCCGGCGGCCACACGCAGGCCCGGCGGCCACGCACAGGCCTGGAGGCCACGTGTAGGCCCGGTGGCCACTCGCAGGCGCGGGCCCAGCGGCCACACGCAGGCCCGGCAGCCACTCGCAGGCGCGGGCCCAGCGGCCACACGCAGGCCCGGCAGCCACTCGCAGGCGCGGGCCCAGTGGCCACGCGCAGGCCCGGCGGCCACGCACATGCCTGGGGGCCATGCGCAGGGGCAGGCCCAGCGGCCACACGCAGGCCCAGCAGCCACGCGCAGGTCCGGAGGCCACGCGTAGGCCCGGCGGCCACTTGCAGGCGCAGGCCCAGTGGCCATGCGCAGGCCCGGCAGCCACTCACAGGCGCGGGCCCAGCGGCCACGCGCAGGCCCGGCGGCCACACGCGGAGGCAGACCCGGCGACCACGCACAGGCCCAGCGGCCACTCTCAGGCGCAGGCCCGGCAGCCACGCACATGCCCGGGGGCCACACTCAGACCTGGCCACCACGCGCAGGATGGTGGCCACGTTCAGGCTCAGGCCCAGCGGTCAGGCACAGTCCCGGCGGCCACGCTCAGGAGCGGGGACCACGCGCAGGCCCGGCGGCCACGCTCAGGCCCAGAGGCCACGTTCAGGCTCAGGCCCGGCAGCCACACGCGGGCCTGGCGGCCACACGCAGGCTCGGCGGCCACGCGCATGCGCAGGCCCGGCGGCCATGCGCCAGCCCCAGCGGCCCGCATAAGCGCCGAGCGCGGGACACACCCAGCGCCGGAGAGGCAGCGGGGGACGGGCGGACCCGGCTGCCACACGCGAGGCGGAGCCCGCCCCCCAGGCCGCGGAGGCCCCCAGGCTGCGGAGGCCCCCGAGGCGGGACGCCGCCGCTGCCGTCGCGCGGGGCAGGACGCCCAATAAAATAATTCTTTAAATTAATTATTTTTGGACTGGGAAATTTGGGTACCTATGTCCAACACAGCAAGCCAGAATTGTAACCTAAAGCACAGTTAATATTGTAAAAGTGGGGCCATCAGATGGAATGGTAGTTAAGGTGCTGGATTCCCACATGGCCGATCACTGTCCAGGCTCCGGACTTGGCATTTAATTCAGTTAAGCAAATTTACTTATTTAAATTATTATTTAAATTAAATAAAATGATTATTTTTTTAACTTTATTTATTTATTTTAGTTTAACCAGAGAGGGACAGAGTGAGAGCGAGAGAGAGAGAGGGAAAGTGAAGTGAGAAAGCAAGCCGCCAGGTTCAAACTCAAACTGCGGTAGGCCATGTGGGATTCTGGCACATGGAATTAACCACCATGCCACCTGCTGGGCCCAAATAAAATAATTCTTAGGGGAAAAAAAAAGATTCAATTCAACTTCCTCTGAACTTGCCAAGTTATCGTGCCACACACATATGGAGCCTGATAAGCCAACTCCAACATCTCCAACTGGTGGAGGTCAGTTGACAGTTGGCCTGGGATATTATAAGGCCTAATATACCACAGGCAGTCTTCTAAGCCATAAAAATCCACATCAAGGTATAGTTGGACCAAGGTTCCAAACCTCCTCTAGGGGTCATTACAATATCCCATACAATTTGTGCGGGATCCTTTCATAGGAACATTTTCCATCTTATACTATGACAACAAGTTGTTTAATGTCAACCTCCTTCTTTTAGGTGGGGATAGCTCCTTGCCAGGTATATCCCATATAGCTGGGCAGCAACTTTTTCATTTGGTTCCTGGGCTAGGTCCTTAAAGAGAGACTGTCTTTGCATCAGTTTCTTCTCCCCAGAGAATTGGGACTCCTACCTCCTTTCCAAGTGCCTTTAGAAGCTGCCTAGATTAAGGTCCAGCATACCTCTTGTGGTTCAGAGCACCTGTTCAGCAGGATAGTGACTTCTTTTGGAGTTGGGAGGAGCAGGGGTATAAATTTCCTTACCTTTTAAGAAATGCTTTAGCAGACCAGCTGACTGCAAGGTGGTTAGGATGACTGGATCCTGCATGGCTGACTCTGTGGTTCAGATCTAGTGGTTTGAGGAGCACACTGGGCACATGTGCATGCATGCCCAGAATCCTGCAAGGAGAGTGGAGAAGAGGGGATTATGGCATGTTCATCCCCACCTTGGTGGTGGTTTTTCACTTTCTCTGTTTCTCTCTCTGTATGTAAAAAAAAAAAAAAAAAAAAAAAAAGAAAGAAAGAAAGAAAAGAAAAGAAATAAATACTTTAGCCAGCTCAGCCTGAGTTGGGATCTTAATATCCTTCCAGGGAAGGGCTAGAATAACAATATCTACAACAGCATAATTGAGCATGTCACAATAGCAGAAACATGCTAGTTACTTGCAAGGGCATCTCCCTCTGCTGTGTTTAAGAGACTGGTCTTGGGAGCAGCAGGTGGCATAATGGTTATATCACTGGACTCCCATGTAGTCGATCGTGGTTCAAGTCCCAGATCTGGCAGTTTAAAACTCACTCCAACCATGTGTGTGTGCATGCCCAAAATCCCAAGAGGTGAATGGAGGAGAAAGGATTGTGGCATGGCCATCCCCCCCACCCCCGCAAGTGATTTCTCACGTTCTGTCTCTCTGTCTAGCGCACATGCTCTATAGCAAAAACCTCTCTAAAAAATAAAAGAGACTGGTCTTGACCTGATCTCTCTGTTTTATCATCTCCTTTGCCTGCCATAATGGTCCCCAAGGATGAGGACGTCCTTTTATCTCAGAATACCCCCAAATCAGTAGCACAACTAAAGAGGACTCCTCCCATTGTAGCCTGTTGTGAGATCAGGATTAGCCCACCCTTAATCCAGAAGTATACACTCTTCCTCTTTTCCTATTGAGGACTCTGGTAAGGAACTCAGGTGGACTGACTAGTCTTCCTGGGCAGCTGGGTACTTCTGATCCTAAAAGTCAATTCTGATGATGTAGGTTCATTCAGACACTGGTGCTACAATTTGGTCAGGCTAGTGAGCTACAGGAGATGACCACGAAAATATAGAATGAAGTATAGCAAAGACTAATACCATGTTAATCTGATGCAAACGAATTCCAAATTTTTAGTCTCAATCTCTTAAGACCTTTCAGGATCAGGACCAGCAAATGGCATAATGGTTATGTCACTGGACTCCCATATAGTCAACCGCTGTTCGAGTCCCAGACCCAGTGGCTTAAAATTCACACCGGATGCATGTGCTTACATGCCCAACATTCTGAGAGGAGAATGGAAGAGAAGGGATTGTGGTGTAGCCACCCTCATCCCTAGGGGGTGATTTCTCACTTTCTGTCTCTGGCAAGCTCACACACCCTATAGTAAAAATCTCCAAAAAAAAAAAAAAAAACCTTCCAGGATCAGGAGCCAGCAGGTGGTGTGATGGTGAAGGTGTTGGACTCCACATGGCAGACCAGCAAACCAATTTGAGTCCCAAACTGGGGGCTTGATTTCTCACTTTCCCCTTCTCTCTCTCTCTCTCTAGTTGAATTTAAAATAATAATAATAATAATAAATAAAATAATTATTTTTTAAAAAGACTTTCCAGGATCAATTGGCTACTTGATTATCTTACTGATAGATTACATCCCATGCCAACTGTTAATATCACCAGAATCACAGGATTTTGAGGCTGATCAAAAAAGACATGGCCACAAGGTGGCAGTAGCACAAAATAAGTTTTATTTAAGTAGCATTTGCACAGGTTACTAGAGAAGGGAGGAAAAAAAAACCAAAAAGTCCCTCATAGCAGGAGACTATCCAAAGATAGTTGTGCAAGGTAAACGAAGAGGGCAAGGGAACTCCCAGGATAGAGCTGAATCAAAGAAGGGACTTATGTCTAGGTGATGTCACTCAGCAGCAAGACGAAGACACTGCATCAAGTAGTATTAAAGGTCAGTATCAACTTACTTCTGTTTTCTTTTTTTATCAGGTTGGTGCAAAAGTAATTGTGGTTTTGCATTGTTGAAATTGCTGTTTGATAATGGATACATTCTTAAATAAATGTGGTTATATTATACATCATTTTAATGTGCATTTCTCAGATTTCTCACTTTTTATCTCTATATCTCTCTCTGTCTGGCGAGCGCACACGCCCTATAGCGTAAACCTCTAAAAATAAATAAATAAAAATTAAAATTAACTTAAAAAAAGACAAAATTGGTCATAAACCACAGAGACAACTCACAATATCAACAATGCATTTGGCCTAGGAACTGTTAACTAACATACAGTGCAGTGGTGGTTCAAAAAGTTTTGCAAAGGAGACAAGAATCTTGAAGATAAGAAGTGTAGTGGTGGGCCATCAGTTCACAACAACCAATTGAGAGCAATCATAAAGTTGATCCTCTTACAACTAAGTGGACAAAGAATTCAACGTTTACTATTCTATGCTCATCCAGTCACTGGGCATTTGAAACAAATTGGAAAGGTGAAAAAGCTCAATAAGTGGGTGCCTCATGAGCTGATTGAAAATTTTTTTAAAGAATTATTTTATTTAACTGTATTTATTTCTTCATTTGTTTATTTCAATTTGACCAGAGAGGAAGAGAGAGAGAGGAAGAGAGAGAGAGAAAGCAAGAAAGCAAGTCGCCAGGTCCAGGACTCAAACTATAGTAGGCCATGTGGGAATCCAGCACCTTTAACCACCATGCCACCTGCTGGCCCTGAGCTGATCGAAATTTTTTAAATTATCATTTTGAAGTGTCATCTTCTCTTATTCTATGAAAAACAAAGATCTATTTCTCAAAAGGATTGTGACAGGCAACAAAAAGTGGATTTTATGTGACAACCAGCTCAGTGGTTCGGCTGAGAAGTTGCCTCCAAAACACTTCCCAAAGTCAAACGTGCACTAAAAATCATCATGGTCACTGTTTGGTGGGGTTTAGTCCATAGCTTTCTGAATCCTGGTGAAACCATTACATCTAGGAAGTATGCTCAGCAAATTGATGAGATACTCTGAAAATTGCAATGCCTGCATCTGGAATTGGTCAAAAGAAAGGGCCCAATTCTTCTCTACAATGCCCAACTTCACTTCGCACAACAAATACTTTAAAAGCTGAACTATCTGGGTTATGAAGTTTTGCCTCATCTGCCATATTCATCTGACCTCTCATCAACCAACTACCACTTCTTCAAGCATCTTAGCAACTTCTTGCAAGGAAAAGTCTTCCACAAACAACAGGATGCAGAAGATACTTTCCAAGTGTTCACTCAATCCCAAAGCATAGATTTTTATGCTATTGGGATAAACAAACTTAATTCTTGTTGGCAAAAATGTGTTTGATTATAATGGTTCTTTCTTTGATTAATAAAGATTTTGTGAGCCAGGTCCCCTCCCCACAGCAATACCACGGCATCTCTTCCTCAGCCAGGCGACAGGGGCTTCCCCTCAGCCTCCGCCGCCGCCGCAGCCGCTGCCGACGCCGCCCGAGCCCCGCCGCGCCCGCGGCCCACGGCCGCCCATGCAGTTTATGTTGCTTTTTAGTCGTCAGGGAAAGCTTCGACTGCAGAAATGGTATGTCCCTCTATCAGACAAAGAAAAGAAAAAGATCACAAGAGAACTTGTTCAAACCGTTTTAGTACGGAAACCTAAAATGTGCAGCTTCCTTGAATGGCGTGATCTGAAGATTGTTTACAAAAGATATGCTAGTCTGTATTTTTGCTGTGCTATCGAGGATCAGGACAATGAACTAATTACCCTGGAAATAATTCATCGTTATGTGGAATTACTTGACAAGTATTTTGGCAGTGTGTGTGAACTTGATATCATCTTTAATTTTGAGAAGGCTTATTTTATTCTCGATGAGTTTCTTTTGGGAGGGAAAGTTCAGGAAACATCCAAGAAAAATGTCCTTAAAGCAATTGAGCAGGCCGATCTACTGCAGGAGCCACGTCATGAATATTTTAATGTCCCTGTGTACTAAATGACTACTCATCAAATATGCAGACTTTCACAGAGGAAATAGAGAGCTGATATACTTATGAAAGAAAATATCCTCAGCTTGGTGACTGATTACCTTGTATGAAAATAGAACATTTCAGAACTAGTACCTTTACGATTGTATTTTTTCTTGTTCCCGTATTCAGCTTTTCTGTTTTATTGTCATTTGATACATGACCTTGATATAGCTTATTCTTGTCCACACTGATTTAATTTCTTTACACAGTATGGCCTATGAATGTTTTAAATGACATTTCATCTTAAACACATACATAATTATCGTTAATGAGCTATCTGTAATTCATCTTATAAAAAGAAAACCTGGCAATCATTAAAATATTTACCAAAGACAGTGGAGCTGAAGTGCTAGGCTGAAACAAGCAGTGCCATAATATGTAGTGTGGTTTGGTTTACCAATGTTGAAAGAAAAGTGAGACTATATTTAGAGTAATAATCTTACAGTCTGTATGAGCTAATATGCTCTAATGTGTCACATAAAAGTGTATATGGAAATAATACAGGAAAATAAAACAATTCTGTACCATTTTAAAATATTTAAGGTTAAAACATTGTATTGTATTTGAGACATTTTGTAGTACCACATTTAAGTTACATTTGTGCCATATAATATAAAACAATCTCTTTAAGAACAGAAAGCTGTGTCAGAAAAGTCTCTTGTTATATTTATTGCTTAATAGTAGCCATTTAAAAGCATTAATACTGAGTTTATTATAGTTCAAAATTTCTAATATTCATTTTCAATACCTAAGTACTTAATTACATTTTACTAGTTTGGCTTTCTAATATATTCAGTCTTCATCTAAATATTTAATGCTTTGTTAACTATGCTTCCTGTTTCTGAACATTAAAACCGTTGCTATTGATCACTATTGTATTTACTTTTAGCAAAACAGACAGCATATTATATATAAAAGGAAAAGTATCAAATAATTCATTGCTTATTTGTAGAGAGGAGTTTGAAGTCTGAGTCAAATATGTTATCAGTAAACAACTTAAGATGATCAAACTGGTTTACCACTGAAAGAAAACCTATGAAAATGTATTTTGACCAAACTTAGTATTAGGCAAGCATATTTATTTATTTTCATTCTTACTATTCTTGCTGTAATGCACTCCATTTGAAGCACCTGGAGGGGCTATCAAATGAGAAATTTAGCATTACATTTTGAAGCACTCGGAAACATTGGTCTTTCATTTCCATTTTTTCCTTCCATTCCTCCCCTTGCCCCATGATATGTTACTCATCTGGTTTTAATGGTCCATAAATTTGCATTGTCTCATGCCTGTTTACTTTGGATGCTGTGTGCTGAGCTGTAACAAAATGTTGCTTATTTTTGTTATATGTATAGACCTGCTTGCTTTAAGTAGTAGATTCTGAAATAGCTTTCCTTGAATGTCTAAAATAAAAGTATTGCATGTAAAAAAAAAATTTTTTTTTAAATAAAATAAAGATTTTGTAGTGATTTGGTTATAATACTTTTAAAGTTATAATGATTTAAAATTCACAGTCCAAAACCACAATTGCTTAATATATAGATATAGGGTTTATCTTATTTAGGTCTGACAGATGTTGGGTATGGTTTCATGGGGTACGTAAAACATACTGGCCCTAAACAGCTAAATATCTGCTTAGTTGCACTATATTTAAAACAACTGAATATATAAAAATTTCAGTTTGCCATCTATAGGCTTTTAAGCGAAAGGTACTAACCTGCTAAGAAGTAACAATATAGGGGCTATCTGGCTTATTTATATAACAGTGGTAATAATACAGTTTGTTGTTGGAAGACTGATATAGACATTGTTTCCTGGTTGCTATTAATGACATGCCTCCTCAGGGAGATTGTTCCAGCAGCTGGTCATGCAATGGTGTAATGAAGTCAAAGAAACTGCAAATTCTTTAAGCATTGTATCTGATCATGATTATTTTTCATTGTATCAGATAAATAGTCAGAATTAAACCCTAAATTTGTAAATCTTCCAAACAATAATTTTTTTTACTTTTTAGTTTTGCTATAAGGTACATGCACTCTCCAGAAAGTGAGAGAAAGTGAGAAATCACCCCACAGGGGGAATGGCCATGCCACAATCCCTTCTCTTCCATTCTCCTCCTGGGATCTTCGGGACACAACCACCACAAAGACTGAGAAAATTGCCTCAAAAAATGAGTATAATATATGATAAATACTAGATATCATCTACACCAGAAGGAGAAGAGACTCATATAAAGGCATTGATAATCTATTCTGTGAAATCCTGTAAGAAAACTTTCCAAACCTAGGGAGGCATTCAAAGATCCAGTCCCAAGGAATACAAAGGACCCCAAATAGAATCAACCCAAGAAGATCTTCTCCAAGACACATTATAGCCAGATTGACCAAAACCACAAAGACATGATACTAAGATTGGCCATAGAGAAATGTCAAGTTACCTACAAAGGATATCCCATCAGGCTAACAGCAGACATCTCATCGGAAACAATGCAAGTGAGGAAAGAATGGGAAAATATATTCAAAGTGTTAAGGGAAAAACAATTTCAACCAAGAATACTGTACCCGGCAAGTTTATCCTTCATATAGGAAGAAAAGACAAGAACATTCCTAGATTTTAAAAACCTGAAAGAATTTACCAGCATCAGACCAGATCTCCAAGAAGTTTTCAAGGGAGTGCTATGCCAGGAAAATTAAATACAGACACAGAGAAATGAGAGTTCAAAAACTAAGAAAATGACCAACTTAATCCTAGGGACAAGTCTGGAGTTGAATATTATATCCAGAATTAAATCAGGCAGATCAAACCACAACAGAAGATATTAAGTACATAAGACCGAACTGGTGAAGCAGCATTTTATGACTTTTGACTAAAACATTGTTGATTTTCTTCTCGGTTTTGTTTTCTGGTTTTAAGGATTTTTGTCTTGTCGAGCTGCCTATAGGTTCGTGTACCTACTATTTGAACAGAATTCTAACCTGTTTCCTGGCTTTAAGGTTTAAGCAAAGTTCCTTAGCATTTCTTTGATTTATTAAAGCTAAAACTGTTTTTCTTGAAATTAAAAAAATACATTTAAAAATATCTATTTAATGACCATAGTAAGCTATATAGCATCAGCCAGGTGCTACCTAATAGTATATTCATTCTACTCAGTGTTTCATGCCTAAAGTCATACATGTATTCCCAGATATGTATATACCAGTGAACTTGCTATTGAAAGTAGTTAGATTATTTAAGAAATTGTGTGAATCAATAAAATGTGGGGGGAAAAAGGAATGGAAAACAGCTGTAGACACCTGAGATAGTATGGGGAGAGGATAGGAGATGGCAGAGAGTAAGAAATAAGGGTAAATGCACCAAGAAGGTCAGCATCCTGGTAAATATGGGACCCACTATGGTGCGTCCATCCTGAAAATGGTGAAGAAAATCAAAATCAGCAAGCATACCAAGTACACTTGCTCCAGTGGCAAAATTAAGATGAAGAGATGAGCTGCGGGGATCTGACACTGTTATTCCTGCATGAAAACAGTAGTTGGTGGTGTCTGCATGTACATCACTTCAGCTGTCACAATAAAAGTCCACCATCAGGAGACTGAAGGAATTGAAAGATCAGTAGAAGAGCCACAGACATTTGGAATATCACTAGCTGTTCCGACCTGCAGGACAATCAAACAGGTTTCCTGAGGGAAGGAGTGAGAGACGGGATGAACGGCGCAATGTTACAACACAGGGACGACACAGTGTTACAACTCTTCAGGGTTATCCGTTTATTGTGGGCCAGGGATCGTGGTTATATACATGTTGGTGGGTCATGATTGGTTGTTCTATATGTAAATGAAGGATTGTAAAAGGTGGGTTATGATTGGTTGCTTTTGTGGACCAAGCATGAGGTGCTGGATATGCAAATCTGAGGGATTCTAAGCTCACCAATTGGTGAGCACCATGGGAAGTGGCCAATCAGAGTATTGTTTTGAAGGTGAGGTTTTGAAGGGGAGCCAATCATGGCCTTTGTTATTGTGTAATTGTTTGCTCTCTGAGAAACTGAAACCTAAGGGCTTCCTAAGATGGCAATAGTAAGAGACTCATGAAAATGGCCTCAGCAGACTTGCTGGTGTGCAGCCTCCCACAACTAGCCTACAATAAATAAATTTGTTGCCTTGATTTGTTATTAGTTGTATTAGACAAGCTGATTTACATTGGGTTTTCGTTTGTTTGTTTGTTTTGGAGAGGTTTCATTCTCCTCTGGGGATCGTGGGCACGCACGCACACACGCCAGCGTGAGTTTAAGCCACCGGATCTGGAACTCAAACCGCGGTCAACTACATGGGAGTTCAGTGACATAGCCGTTATGCTAACTGCTGGTCCCAACATTCTCATTTACATTGTAAATGTTACTTTTTGTTGTTTTTGCCATAAGAGAGACAGACTTAAAGACCTTTCTAGGAGCCAGAAGATGGCATAGCGGTTACATTGCTAGACTCCCACATTGTCAACCACAGTTTGAGTCCCAGAACCAGTGGCTTGAAACTCATGCCAGCACATGTGTGTGCCTGCCCAAGATCCCAGGAGGAGAATGGTGAAGAGATTGCAGCATGGTCATCCCCCCCTGGGGAGTGATTTCTCACTTTCCCTCTCACAGTCTCACTCCGCACATATCACAAAGCAAAAACCTCTTCCAAAACAAAAACAAAAACCTTACTAGTTTGGAAAAGCATGCTGAAATGGCTCATCATAACTCAGTAGGGTTCTCCTCCCCACCCAGTTAAATGATACAGTACAGCCTAAGAATGTAAGACTTACAGGTTGGTTGTATATCTTTTTTTTTTTTTTTGAGAGGTTTTTGCTATAGGGCACGTGCACTCACCAGAAAGAGAGAGAGAGAGACAAAGAGACAGAAAGTGACAAATCACCCCCCCAAGGGGGATGGCCATGCCGCAATCCCTTCTCCTCCATTCTCCTCTTGGGATCTTGGGCATGCATGCACACATGCATGGTGTGAGTTTAAGCCACTGGGTCCGGGACTCGAACCGCGGTCAACTACATGGGAGTCCAGCAACATAGTCATTACGCTAACTGCTGGTCCCAGTTGTATATCTTAAGTCTGTACTTACCAGTTAAACTTTTTTTTAATTACATTGGCACAAATTTTTAGGGGGAAAAAAGTTAGTGCTCTTTTCTTTCCCCTTCATTTTTCCTTTTCCCTGTTTGGAAGCCAGACATTAAAGACTAGAACATAATATGCACCATATTCATACTGGGAAAAAACATGTTGTACACTGTAAAGATGTATAGTGATTGGGTTGGCAGGTGGTATAGTGGTTAAGGTGCTGGAAACTCCCACATGGCTTACCACAGTTTGAGTCCTGCACCTGGTGGCGCTCTCTCTCTCTCTCTCTCTCTCTCTCTCTCTCTCTCTTTTCTCTTTCACTCTCACTCTGTCCCTCTCTGGTCAAATTAAAATAAATAAATGAGTAAATAAAGTTGAAGAAAATAATTCTAAAAAAAGTATAATGATTAGGGACCAGCAGTTGGTGTAATGGCTATGTCGCTGGACTCCCATGTAGTCAACCGTGGTTCAAGTCCTGGACCTGGTGGCTTAAAACTCACGCCGGGCGCGTGTGCGTGCATGCCCAAGATCCTAAGAGGAGAATGGAGGAGAAGGGATTGCGGCGTGGCCATCCCCCCTGGGGGGTGATTTCTCGCTTTCTATCTCTCTGTCTCTCTCTGTCTGTCTGGCGAGCGCACATGCCCTCTAGCGAAAACCTCTAAAAAAAAAAAAAAGTATAATGATTAAATGTAAATTTAAAAATTAGAAGAAAAAAAAACTGGCTTGGCAGAATGGCTCCTGCAAAGAAGAGTGGCGAGACGAAGAGTTGTTCTGCCATCAACAAGGTGGTGACCTGGGAATACATCAACATTCACAAGCGCATTCATGGTGTGGGCTTCAAGAAACATGCCTCTGAGGCACTCAAAGAGATCCAGAAATTTGCCATGAAGGAGATGGGGACTCCCGATATGCTCATTGATACCAGGCTCAACAACACCATCTGGGCCAAAGGAATAAGAAATTCCCCATATAATATCCATGTCCAGTTGTCTAGAAAATATAATGAGGATAAAGATTCACCCAACAAGCTCTACATCCTGGTGACCTGGGTACCTGTTACCACTTTCAAAACTTCACAGTTAATGTAGATGAGAACTAACTGCTGATTTTCAAATAAAATTATAAAACAAAAAAAATCATAAATTTTTTTTAAATACTAGAACATTCTTGGGCCAGCAGATGGCATAATGGTTAAGGGCGCTGGACTCCCACATGGCCAACTGCGGTTTGAGTCCTGGACCTGGTGACTTGCTTTCTCACTTTCTCTCCCTCTCTCTCTCTCTTTCTCTCTCACATTGTCCCTCTCTGGTCAAATTTAAATAAATAAATAAAGTTAAATAAAAAATAATTTTTTAAAAATAAAAAGAATTTCTGTCCCCCAGGCAGGGACAGAGGGAGAGAGAGAGCGAGAAAGAGAGGGAAAGTAAGAAAGCAAGTCACCACTTCCAGGACTCAAACTCCAGTCAACCATGTGGGAGTCCAGTGCCCTTAACACCACACCACTTGCCAATCCCAAATAAAATAATTATTAAAAAAAAAATACTAGAACATTCAAAAGCAACTGCTTATATGGGGAAAATTTGAAACTGACTGTGCACACCTAGGGGAAGGGATAGACACAGAAAAGACCTGAGAAGACCTTAAGTTTATACCTCAGGACCAGCAGTTGGCATAATGGTTATGTCACTGGACTCCCATGTAGTCGACCATGGTTCCAGTCCTGGACCAAGTGGCTTAAACTCACGCTGGATGTGTGTGTGTGCATGCCCAAGATTCTGAGAGGAGAATGGAGGAGAAGGGATTGTGGCATGGCCATCCCCCTTGGGGGGTGATTTCTAGTTTTCTGTTTGTCTATCTCTCTGTGTCTTTATGGCGAGCATACAAGCCCTATAGCAAAAACCTCTAAAAAAAAAGGTATATATCTCAACTTGATCTTTGGCACAGAGATAGCATACAACAATCAAAACAATAAGCAACAACAAAAAATAGCAAACCCAGAGGAAAAGAGAGAATTTTACTTCCAAAGTTACCATATTATTAGATTCAAATGTTCAGTTTTTAGGGGGAAAAAATGTCATAAGGTATAGAAAGAAACAGGAAACTGGCCTGTTCAAAGGAAAATAAATAAATAAATAAATAAATAGAAACCACTCCTGAAAAATAATTTGCTGGTACATCTACTAAACAAAGACTGAAATAACTATCTACAAAATGCTCAAAGGGGGGAACCAGCAGTTAGCGTAATGGCTATGTCGCTGGACTCCCACGTAGCCGACCGCGGTTCGCGTCTCGGACCCGGTGGCTTACAACTCACGCCGGGCGCGTGTGCGTGCGTGCCCAAGATCCCGAGAGGAGAATGGAGGAGAAGGGATTGCGGCGTGACCATCCCCCCTGGGGGGTGATTTCTCGCTTTCTGTCCCTATGTCTCTCTCTGTCTGTCTGGCGAGCGCACGCGCCCTATAGCGAAAAAACCTCTCCAAAAAAAAAAAAAAATGCTCAAAGGGTATGATTAAGGTAACTGTATCTTACATGGCTGACTGTACATTTTAAATCCTGGACCTGGTAACTTGAAAAATATATTTGGCATGTGTGCCCAAAATCCTGAAAGAAGGGAGAAATGGGGCTAACAAGCATGGTGGTTAAGCGTTGGATTACGTGTGGCCAATTCTGTGATTCGAGCCCTGGACCCTGCAGCTTAAAAAACACTCTGGGTGCAGGACCAGCAGTTAGCGTAATGGCTATGTCGCTGGACTCCCACGTAGTCGACCGCGGTTCGAGTCCCGGACCCGGCAGCTTAAACTCACGCCGGGCACGTGTGCGTGCGTGCCCAAGATCCTGAGAGGAGAATGGAGGAGAAGGGATTGCGACGTGGCCATCCCCCCTGGGGGGTGATTTCTCGCTTTCTATCTCTCTGTCTCTCTCTGTCTGTCTGGCGAGCGCACACGCCCTATAGCAAAAACCTCTCCAAAAAAAAAGAAAAAAAAAAAAAAACACTCTGGGTGTGTGTGCGTGTGCCCAGAATCCTGAGAGCAGAATGGGAAAGAGATTGTGGCATGATCATACCCCTGGTGGTAGTGTGGGGGGATTTCTTACTTTCCCTCTCTCTCAGTTTTTCTCTCTCTAGTGAGCACACAGGCCCTATGGAAAAAATGTAAAAAATAAAGAAACAAACTGAAAGGATGGAAAAAACATTCTACACAAATAATAACCAAAAGAGAGCAGGGATTAATATATTAATATGAGAAAGTATAGACTTCAAATCAAAAATGCTTTTTCTGTTTCTCTCTGGTCAAATTAAAAATAATAATAATAACATATAAAATTAAACACATAAATAAATTTTTTAAAAAGAAGATAAGTAAGGAAACAGAGAACTTAACACAATAAATCAATTAGATTTAACAGATATACAGAACAATTTACTCAACAGTAGTATATACTTTCTTCCCAAGTACACATCAAACATTTCTTAGGATTGACCATATATTAGGTCACAAACTAAGTATAAATAAACAATAGAAAGATAGAAATCATGCAAAATATATTCTATGACCACAATAGGATAAAGTTAAAAATAAATCACAGAACTGGGGCATGGTGGTTAAGGCACTGGACACTCCCACATAGCTGACCATGATTTGAATCCAGGACCTGGTGGCTTGCTTTCTCATTTTCACTCTCTCTCTCTTTGTGTCTCTCTCTGGTCAAATTAAAATAAATGAATGAATAAATAAAATTAAATAAATAATTATTTAAATAAAAAGAAAGAAATCACAGAAATAAATACTAAAAAATTTATACAACTGTTAACAAACAAACATGGACCAGCCAATAGCATGGTGGTTAAGGAGGTTGGATCTCATATGGCCAACTGAACAATTTGAGTCCTGAACCGAGTAGCTTAAAAAACACATCTAGGGTATTAAAGACCCCACTCCTAAACTCAAAAAAAAAAAGAAAAGAAAAGAAAAAAACCACATTTAGGGGCCAGCAGGTGACAGTGGTTAACATAGTGGTTAAGGTGCTGGACTCCCACATGATGACTGCAGTTTGAGTCCTGGACCTGGTTGCTTGAAACCAACACCAGGTACATGTGTGTGAGTGCCCAAACTCCCAAGAGAATGGAGAATGGATTGTGGTGTGACCATCCCTCTCCCTGGGGGGATGATTTCTGATTTCTATCTTTCTGCCTCTCTGTCTCTGTCTCTGGTGAGCACATATACGTTATAGCAAAAATCTCTCAAAAAACACCACCACCACAGGGGAAAAAAAAAAAAAAAACATATACACACATCTAGCATATATGTGTGCATGTCCAAAATCCCCAAAGGAGACTGGAAGAAAAGGGATTGTATCAGCCATCCTCCATGGAAGCTCCTTTCTAATCAATCTCTCTTTCCTTCTCTCTCTCTCTCTCTCTCTCTCTCCCTCTGTCTTTATTTCTCTCCAGCAAGCAGATGTGCTCTCTGACAATTTTTTTTTAATTTTTTTAAAAGAAAAAACACAGAGCCAGCAGGTACCGTGGTGGTTAAGGCGGCTGGACTCCCACATGGCTGACTGCAGTTTGAGTCCTGGACCTGGAAGCTTGCTTTCTCACTTTCCCTCTGTTTCTTTGTTTCTCTCTGGTCAACTTTTAAAAAATAAATAAAAATAATGAGAATAAATAGAATTAAATAAAATTCTTTTTTAAAAAAAGAAAAGAAAAGGAAAAAATCTAAGACACCCTCTTCTAATTCACCTCACCAGCCCATAGCTAGGAAGAACAGGGGCATTGCAAGGAGACATCCACATCTGAGGTGCTCTGCTCATTTCTGGTACCAACAGGAGGGCTGAGCAACCCCAAGTTGCAGACACCCTCTTCCAACTCACCTCCCCAGGCCATAGTTAGAAAGGTAGGAGAAAAAAACTTTTTTTTTTTTTCTGGGGCCAGCAGTTAGCGTAATGGCTATGTTGCTGGATTCCCACGTAGTCGACCATGCTTCGAATCCCGGACCCGTTGGCTTAACACTCACGCGGGGCGCTTGTGCATGCGTGCCCAAAATCCTGAGAGGATAATGGAGGAGAAGGGATTGTGATGTGGCCATCCCCTCTGGGGAGTGATTTCTCACTTTCTGTCTCTCTGTCTTTCTGGCGAGCACATGCGCCTTATAGCAAAAACCTCTTTGAAAAAAAAAAACACTTTTTTTCCTATATTCTCGGGTTTTAAAATTTTTCTCTTTATTCCTTTCTCTCACCTTTGTAAATCCTGACTTTTTAAAATCTTTTCTTTTGGAGGGACCAGCAGTTAGAGTAATGGCTATGTCACTGGACTCCCATGTAATCGACCGCGGTTGGCGTCCCGGACCCGGTGGCTTATAACTCACGCCGGGCGTGTGTGCGTGCATGCCCAAGATGCTGGAGAGGAGAATGGAGGAGAAGGGATTGCGGTGTGGCCATCCCCCCTGGGGGGTGATTTCTCGCTTTCTGTCTCTTTGTCTCTCTCTGTCTGGGGAGCACACGCGCCCTATAGCAAAAACCTCTTCAAAAAAAAATCCTTTCTTTTGTTAATTTTTTACTGTCCTCTCTTACATAGAACAGGGGAAACATCTACATCTGAGGTGCTCTGCTCATTTTTTGTGCCACGCAAGCACAGCTCACAGATATTGTGTGTGTGTGTTTTTTTTTTAATTTTTATGTCTATTGTCTTATTCTTTTTTCTTTCTTTTTTTCTTTTCTTTTTTTTTTGTTTGTATTCTCTTTTTCTCCTGCCTTACTTTATCATTTTGCTGCTCAGCTTCCACCCAGTGAGTGTACAGACAGGTTTTTGTCTATAATAATCAACCCTCTGAATTTTACTAGGCTTAGCACTCCACAAAGGGAGAAATTCATCTTCATAAATCTGAACTCAAATCTCTCTGTGTGGATACCACATTGCAAAACAAAGTAGAGGAGAGAAATTGGCACAGAAGTTCCTTACACTAAAGGGAAGCACACAAGCTTACAGTTGCAGAAGCCTTCTTTAATAAATTAGCCAAATGTGAATATACCACCAAATGACTAAAAATCAGAGAAGAGAGACTACAAAGTGAGCAGCAGGAAGGACAGATTTGGAGAAAGAGCTCAGTTCATTTCCTCCTGCACACCTCTGAACTCTCAGTTGAAACCCTGAAACTTAGCCCAGTGCACCTGTTCTCTAGAAACCAGGAGACCTTTGTAATATCCAGCTCCAATGACAAAAGTGCAGGCTGCTTGGTGAATGTCAAGGAAATGGAACTGCAGAGAGATTCCAGATCACCTCCTTCTGCACACCTTGAATACTCAGATTCAAATCAAAAAAAATAGGAAGAAACTTATAATTCATCACGTAACCAGAAACTACCACAGAAGCACAAGAAATATGAGAAACCAAAAATTAGCTCTCCTGCAAGGGAGAAGAACAACTCCTCACTATCTACAGACAGTTCAATGGAATTCATGGATATCTCAAATAAATATTTCAGAGTATTCCTAGTGACTAAACTGAGATGCAAGAGAAGAGAGACAACTAACTCCAGAAGATGAAAGAGAAAAGGGATAGTAAGTTCCAGGTAGTGAGGAAGTTTTTTCACAATCTGAAGGAAAAAATACACACCATAAAAAAGAATCAAATAAAACTGTTAGAGATGAAGTCTATAATACAGGAAATCAAAACCTCCCTTGAAAATATTAAAAGCAGGAGAAGAAGATTCTGCATGGCCCCTGTGAACTAGATATTTCAGGGGACAGGAGAAATAAAGAATTTCTACTCATAATTCAGCCTCCAGCAAGCAAAGCTAGCGTGGTAGGGAGCCCCTCTGGCCTTCTATCTCTGTCTCTGTGTCTCTGAGGTCTCTGTCTCTCTCTGCTCCTGTCTCCTCATTTTTTGGGGGGTAATTTTTCCTTTTTACGATTTTTTTAAAGGTAAAGTTTTTCTCTGGCTCTCAGCTCTACCTCGTGTTTTGTTAATAATCCCTTCTGGTCCTTCCACCCAGGCAGGAGAGATGAGACCTTCCTTCAGAAGAAGATTCCGCATGGCCCCTGTGAACTAGATATTTCAGGGGACAGGAGAAATGAAGATTTTCTACTCACAATTCAGCCTTCAGCAAGCAAAGCCAGCATGGTAGGGAGCCCCTCTGGCCTTATATCTCTGTCTCTGTGTCTCTGAGGTCTCTGTCTCTCTCTGCTCCTGTCTCCTCATTTTTTGGGGGTAATTTTTCCTTTTTATGATTTTTTTAAAGGTAAAGTTTTTCTCTGGCTCTCAGCTCCACCTTGTGTTTTGTTAATAATCCCTTCTGGTCCTTCCGCCCAGGCAGGAGAGTTGAGCCCTTCCTTCAGAAGAAGATTCTGCATGGCCCCTGTGAACTAGATATTTCTATTTTGTGATTTTTCTTTTAAAAAAAGAACAGCAATTACAATTTTTTTTGTCTTTTTTTCCTCTTTTTGTTGTTTCTCTCTCTCTTTTTCATTTTCCTTTTTCTTGTCTCTCCACCGTCCAATATCCATTCACTGTGCTTTTAGACGGATCTAAGAGCACTGTAGCTAAACATCCAAATATTAATAGGGTTAAAGTACTTCCCAATATCTACTGAATCTGCTGCACCAGCAATCACAACAGAACGGCAAACAGATTCTAGATCACCTCTGTGTGCTTGCTCCTGAACATTCAGGCTGAACTTCAAGAATTTGAAAGAAATACACCATCCATCAGATGACAAGAAATCACCGCCAGATCACAAGAAATATGGGAAAACAAGAAAATACCTCTCCTCCAAGGGAAGAGAGTAACTCTCCTTCATCCACAAGCAGTTCAGTGAAAGTCATGGAAATGTCTGATAAGGAATTTAGAGCATTCATAATGTCGAAGCTAACAGAGATGGAAGAGAAGAGAGACATTGAACTGCTAAAGAGAAAGGAGAAAGAAGCTGACGAGTTCCAGGAGATGAAGAAATTCTTGCAAGATCTAAAAGAGGAATTACACACTTTACAAAAGACTCAAACGGAACTGTTAGAGATGAAGTCTATAATACAAGAAGTCAAAATCTCCCTTGAAAGTATTAAAAGCAGATTAGATCATTCAGAAAATAGAATCTCAGATGTAGAAGAGAAAATGGCTGGCTTAGCAAAATCCACCACGAAGACTAAGAAAATGGCCCAAAAATTTGAGAATGATATGCGAGAAGTACTGGATACCATCAAACGTCCAAATATCCGGATAATTGGCATTCCAGAAGGTGAAGAGACCCATAAGGGCATTGATAATCTATTCCATGAAATCCTGCAAGAAAACTTTCCAAACCTAGAGAGGCATTCGAAGATCCAGTCCCAGGAAATACAAAGGACCCCAAATAGAATCAACCCAAGAAGATCTTCTCCAAGACACATTATAGCCAGGTTGACCAAAACCACAGACAAAGACAAGATACTAAGATTGGCAAGAGAAAAACATCAAGTTACCTACAAAGGACATCCCATCAGGCTAACAGCAGACTTCTCATCGGAAACAATGTGGGCGAGGAAAGAATGGGAAAATATATTCAAAGTGTTACGAGAGAAGCTATTTCAGCCAAGAATACTGTATCTGGCAAGATTATCTTTCATGTGGGAAGAAAAGACAAGAACATTCTCAGATAAACAAAACCTGAAAGAATTTACCAGTACCAGACCAGATCTCCAAGAAGTTCTCAAGGGTGTGCTGTATCAGGAAAATTAAACACAGACACATGGAAATAAAAGTCCAAAAACTAAGAAAGTGGCCAACTTAATCATAGGGACAAGTCTGGAGTTGAATATTATATCCCAGAATTTAATCAGGAAAATTGAACCAGAACAGAAGATAAAAGTACATGAGACTGATAGGTTCATGCACCTACCATTTGAACAGAATCCTAACCTGTTTCCTGGCTTTAAGCAAAGTTCCTTGGCACTTCTTTGAGTTAAGTTAAAACTGGTTTTCTTAGTAGTAATGAGTGAACTCACCATTGAAAGTAGTTAGATTATGTAGGAAATTGTGTGATCAAAGCAATGTGGGTGGGAAGGGAATGAAGGACAATTGTAGACACTGGAGGTGGTGTAAGAGGAGGGTGGGAAGGGACAGAGGGTCAGAAAGAAGGGTGGAAATAATTCTAGGAACTAGTAATGGAAAATTTTTTGTAATGTGCATGATTGAGTCACTATGCAGTGTGTACTGGATGGGAGATTGCATCTTGTATGCTGTGATGATGCTTAGGGAAGGAATGTAAATTGAGTTCCAAAAAAAAAGTTTCAGGAAAAAAAATATATATCTATTCAATGACTGCAGTAGGATATGTAGCCACAGCTAGGTGCTACTTTACAGGATGCGTAAAGTTAGACTTGTGTTATGGAAATGTGTGTATCACCTGTGTTTGCTATGAGGGTATTTGGATTGATTAGGGTCTTTGGCGATTCAATAAAATGTGGGGGGAAAACAGTATAGAAAGCAAACATAGATACCAGAGACAGTGTGGGAGGAGAGTGGGAGATGGCAGAGGGTAAGAGATAGGGAATCAACAATGGGGGGAAAAAAAGCAAAACATACAGAAAACAAGAAATGGAAGATCATCTGCTGACAATAACATGTTTGTTGATGTGCTTGATTGAGACAATATATAGTGTACTCTGGATGGAAAATCTCATTTTGTATGCTGTAATGATGTACAGTGAATGAATGCAAATAAATAAATTGAAATAAAAAAGAAAATATTAAAAGCAGATTAGATCATGAAAAATGTCAAATCTCAGATGTAGAAGACAGAACCTCTGACCTAGAAAAATTCACCAAAAAGACTGAGAAAATAAACTCCCGAAATAAGAATAATATGTGAGAAATACTAGATGCCAATAAATGCCCAAACATCAGGATAATCGGTATCCCAGAAAGTGAAAAACTAGTAAGGGCATTGATAATCTAGTCCATGAAATCTTGGAAAAAAAACTTTACAAACCTAGAGAGGCATTCAAATATCCAGATCCAAGAAATACAGAAGACACCAACTAGAATCAACCTAAGAAGATCTTTTCCAAGGCACTTCATAGCCAGAATGGCCAAAATCACAATCTTTCAGTCTCTACCATAGAGTGTGGACAGTCAGTGGAGACATACAATGTCTCTTTCATAGCCTGACATGCTTCACTCAGCAACAAATCTTCCATATACATCTACTTTCTTTTTTTTTTTGAGAGGTTTTCGCTATAGGGCACGTGCACTTGCCAGACAGACAGAGAGAGACAGAGAGACAGAAAGCGAGAAATCATCCCCCAGGGGGGATGGCCACACCACAATCCCTTTTCCTCCATTCTCCTCTCGGGATCTTGGGCATGCACGCACATGTACCCGGCGTGAGTTTTAAGCCACCGGGTCCAGGACTACGTGGGAGTCCAGAGACATAGCCATTACGCTAACTGCTGGTCCCCATGTACATCCACTTTCTATCAAAATCCAGGGCCTTGTGGGTTTTTTTTTTTTTTGGCTGAATAGTATCCCATGGAGTATACGTGCCACAATTTTTTAGTCCACAATTGTTCATCTGTTTGTGGACATTTGGGTTGGTTCCATGTCTTAGCAATCGTGAATAATGCGGCAGTGAATATAGTTGTGCAAGCGCTTTTCCAGCAGAGTGTTTCAGTAGATACACAGGAGTGGGATTGCTGGATCATATGGTAGTTCTGTTTGAAGGTCTTTGAAGAACCTCCATTTTGTTCTCCACAGTGGCTGGACCAATTTACATTCCCACCAACAGTGTAGGAGTATTCCTCTTTCACCACATTCCTCCAGCACTTATTATTTGTTTTTTAAATCTTCGCCATTCTCACTGGGGCTAGGTGGTATCTCATTTGTGATTTTGATCTGCATCTCCCTTACAATGAGGAATGTTGAGCATTTTTTCATATGCTTTTTAGCTGTTCATATGTCTTCCTTAGAGAGTTGCTTATTTAGCTCATTTTCTCATCTTTTACTAAAAAAGTTTTTTGAGAGGTTTTTGTTATAGGGTACGTGTGCTTGCCAGAGAGAAACAGAAATTACACCCCAGGGGGAATGGCCACACCACAATCCCTTCTCCTCCAATCTCTTCTCGGGATCTTGGGCACCCATACACACACCTGGCGTGAGTTTAAGCCGCCGGGATCTTGGGCACCCATGCACACATGCCCGGCATGAGTATAAGCCACCGGGTCCGGGGCTGGAACCATGGTCAACTACATGGGAGTCCAGTGAAATAGCCATTATGCCAACTGCTGCTCCCTGATTTCCACATCTTTTAATTGGGTTAATCATTTCCTTTCAGGTAAACTGCTTGAGTACCCTGTATATTCTGGTTATCAGTCCCTTATCTGAGACACACTTAACAAAAATGCTCTCCCAATCTGAGAGTTGTCAATTCACACTAATTAATGTGTCCTTTGCTGTGCAGAAACTTCTTAATCTAATGTTATACTGCCTGTCTATTTTGGGGATTATTGCCTGTGCTTTTGGGGTCTTGCTTAAGAAGTCTTGACCTGGGACCAGCAGTTAGCGTAATGGCTGTGTTGCTGGACTCCCATATAGTCCACCACAGTTCGTGTCCTGGACCTGGTGGCTTGAATTCACATTAGGCACGTGTGCATGCGTGTCCAAGGTCCCAAGAGGAGAATGGAGGAGAAGGGATTGCGGCATGGTCATCCCCCCTGGGAGGTGATTTCTAACTTTCTGTCTCTGACTCTGTCTTTCTGGCAAGCGCACGTGCCCTATAGCAAAAAACACTCTCAAAAAAAAAAAAAAAAAAAAAAAAAAAAAAAAAAAAAGAAGAAGAAGAAGTCTTGGCCTACCCCAATGTCTCCCAGAGCAGAGTTTCCCCAGTGTTTTCCACCAGTAATTATATAGTTTGCAGTCTTAAGTTTAGATCTTTGATCCGCTTTGAGTTGATTTTTGTTAATGGTGACAGGGGTTCAGATTCATCTTTCTGCAGGTGGATACCCAGCTTTCCCAGCACCATTTGCTAAAGAGATTTACCTTTTACCACTGGATTGACTGGTACCTTTGTCAAAGATCAGTTGGCTGTATGTTTTAGGATTTATTTCTGTGATCTCTACTTTGTTCCATTGTTCCTAATGTCTCTTTCTTGTGCCAATACCATGCTGTTTTGATTATCATAGCTTTGGAATATATTTTGGGGTCAGGAAGTGAGATGCCACCTACTCCTTCTTGTGCAGGATGGCTTTAGAAAACCAGGGTCTTTTATGGTTCCAGACAAATTCTATGATTGTCTTTTCTAGATCTGTGAAGAATGTCTCTTGTAATTTTATCATGATTGTGTTAAATGTGTAGATTAATTTAGGAAGGATTGCCATTTTGATATTAATTTTCCCAATCCAGGAACATGGGATGTCCTACTTTTTAGAGTCCTCTTCAATTTCCTTTTTAAGGTTTTCATAGTTTTCCTTGTAGAGGTCTTTGACTTCTTTGGTTACCTTTATTCCTAAGTATCCTATACTTTTTCTGGATATGGTAAATGGGATTACTTTCTTCACTTCTGTCTCTGTCTGCTTATTGATTGTATATAGAAGGGCCATTGATTTTTCTAAGTTAATTTTGTATCCTGCCAATTTACTGTATGCATTTATTACTTCAAGAAGTTTTTTCATGGATACTATTGGGTCTTCTATGTATACAATCATGTCATCTGCAAGCAGAGATAATTTCAGCTCTTCTTTCCCTATTGGAATGCCTTTTATTTCCTTCTCTTGTCTGATCACATTGGCTAGGACTTACAGTACTACATTGAATAAGAGCAGAGAAAGTTGTCTTTTACCCATTTTTAGTGGAAAAGCTTCCAGCTTTTCCCTATTTAGTATAATATTAGCTGTAGGTTTTTCATAAATAGCTTTTATTATGCTGAGAAACGGTCCTTCTATGCCAATTTTACTGAGAATCTTGATCTTAAAGGCATGTTATATTTGTTTTTTCTTTCGGAGAGATTTTTGCTATAGGGCACGTGCGCTCACCAGACAGACAGAGAGAGACAGAGAGACAGAAAGCAAGAAATCACCCACGCCGCAATCCCTTCTCCTCCATTCTCCTCTCGGGATCTTGGGCACGCACGCACATGCTCCCGGCGTGAGTTTTTTAAGCCACTGGGTCCGGGACACGAACCGTGGTCGACCACGTGGGAGTCCAGCAACATAGCCATTATGCTACCTGCTGGTTCCCAAAGGCATGTTTTATTTTGTCTAATGCTTTTTCTGCATTGATTGAAATAATCATATGGTTTTTACCTTTGTTTCCGTTAATATGGTGTATTACATTTATGGTTTTGCATATGTATAACCACCCTTGCACCCCTGGAATAAAGCCTACCTGGTCGTGATGAATAACCTTTTTTATATGCTGTTGAATATGGTTAGCAAGTATCTTGTTGAGAATTTTTGCATCTACATTCATCAGGGATATAGGTTGGTAGTTTTCCTTTGATGTCATATCCTCATCCATTTTGAGAATGAGGGTTATGGAGGCTTCATAGAATGAATTTAGATGGGTTCCTTCCTTTTGGATCTCTAGAAACAGTGTGAGTAGAATGGGGGTTATCTCTTCTTTAAAAATTTTGTAAAATCTGGCAGTGAAGCCATCAAAGTCTGGACTTTTCTTTGTTGGGAGGTTATTTATTACTGATTCAATCTCATTGTTTGTTGTAGGTTGATTCAAGCTTTCTGTGTCTCCCTGAGTCAATCTTGGTAGATTATGTGTCCAGTAATTTGTCTACCTCATCCAGATTTCCTTCTTTGTTGGCATAGTGTCTCTCATAGTATCCTCTAATGATGTATTTCTCTTATCTCTGTTGTAATGTTGCCTGATTCATTGCAGATTTTACTTATCTGGTTCTTTTCTCTCTTCTTCTTAATTAGTCTAGATAATGGTGTGTCAATTTTGTTTATCTTTTCAAAGAACCAGCTTTTGCTTTCATTTCTTTTCTGTATAGTTTGCTTATTTTCTATTCCATTGATTTCTGCTCAAATCTTTATTATTTCTTTTCTCCTGGCATTTTTTGGATTTTTGTGTTGTTCTTTTTCCAATTTCCTGAGGCATGATGTTAGGTTGTCCTTTTGCCACCTTTCCATCTTTTTCTTGTGCACACTAATTACTATGAACTTCCCTCTTATGACTGCTTTTGCACTATCCCATATATTATGGAAACGTGTGTACTCATTTTCATTAGTTTCCATGAATCTTTTGATTTCCATCTTAATCTCTGCAGTAGTCATGGAGACATTCAGAGGTAGGTTGTTAGTTTCCATGTATCTGTATATTTTTGAGGGCTTTCCCTGAGATTAATATCAAGTTTAGGGACCAGCAGTTAACGTAATGGCTCTGTCGCTGGACTCCCACATAGTCGACCGCGGTTCGAGTCCTGGACCCGGTGCCTTAAACTCACGCCGGGCGCGTGTGCGTGCGTGCCCAGAATCCTGAGAGGAGAATGGAGGAGAAGGGATTGCGGCGTGGCCATCCCTCCTGGGGGGTGACTTCTCGCTTTCTGTCTCTCTGTCTCTCTCTGTCTGTCTGGCGAGCGTACGCGCCCTATAGCAAAAACCTCTCCAAAACAAAAATATATCAAGTTTAATTCCATCATGGTTGGAGAAATTGCTGGATATAGTTTCTATGCCTTTGAATCTGTAAAGGCTGGTTTTGTGCTCTATCATGTGATCCATCTTTAAGTACCATGCAGAGCTGACAAAAATGTATATTTTGTGGGGTTTTTTTTGGATGAAAAGTTTCTGTAGATGTCTATTAAGTCCATCTGATTTGTGGTATCATTGAGGTCCTGAATCTCTACTTATTTTTTGTATCATTGACATGTCTAAAGGACATAATGGAGTGCTGAGATCTCCAACAATTATAGCGTTACAGTCTATCTCTCCTTTTAGATCTAGCAGTCTTTCCTTTTCATATTTGGATGCTCCTGAGTTTGGTGCATAGATACTTATAATTGCTATATCTTCTTGGTGAATTAGCCCTTTTACTACTATATGATGCCCTTCTTTGTCTTTTCTTATGGTTTTTGTCTTAGAGCCTATTTTGTCCAAAATCAGTATAGCTACTCCCTCTCTTTTTTTTTTGGTTTTCGTTTGCGTGGAATAACTTTTTCCAGACCCTCACTTTTAGTCTATGTATGTCTTTATCCATGAGATAGGTTTCTTGTAGGCAGCAGTTGGAGGGTTTCTGGTTTTTAATCTATTCAGCCAGTCTGTGTCTCTCAATCAGAGAATTTAATCCTTTGACATTCAATATTATTATCAATATTTCCAGACTTGTCCCTATCATTAAGTTGGACATATTCCTTGTTGGTTTTCATTCTCTTATTGCTGTCTGTCTGACTTTAGTTTTCTTGGTATGATACTTCTTTCAGAATTTCTTGAAGAGCTGATCTTAAGTTGGTAAATTCTATCAGGTTTTGTTTATCTGAGAACGTTTGTATTTTCCCACATGAAGGATAATCTTGCTGGGTATAGTATTCTTGGTTTAAACTGTTTTTCATGGGACCAGCAGTTAGTGTAATGGCTATGTCACTGAACTCTCATGTAGCCAATTGCAGTTTGAGTCCCGGATCCAGTGGCTTAATCTTATGCTGGGCGTGTGTGTGTGAGTGCCCACGATCCCAAGAGAAGAATGAAGGAGAAGGGATTGTGGCGTGGCCAACACCCCTGGGGGGTGATTTCTTGCTTTCTATCTCTCTGTCTCTCTCTGTCTGTCTGGCGAGCGCATGTGCCCTATAGCAAAACCTCTCCAATAATAAATAAATAAATGAATAATTTTTTCATTTAGTACTTTGAATATATTACCCCATTCTTTTCTTGCTTGCATTGTATACGATAAGAGGTCCAGTGTTAGCCTGATGATATAGACTTTTGGGTGATTTGATGTTTCTCTCTTGCCAATCTTAGTATCTTGTCTTAGTCTGTTGTTTTGGTCAATCTAGCTATGATGTGGCATGGAGAGGATCTTCTTGAATTGATTCTACTTGGGGTTCTTTGTATTTCTTAGGTCTGGATGTTTGAGTGCTTCTCTAGACTTGGAAAGTTTTCTTCCAGAATTTTGTGGAATACATTGTCAATGCCCTTAGTAGTTTCTTCACCTTCTGGAATACCAATTATTTGGTTATTGGGGTGTTTCATGGTATCTAGTATTTCTCATATATTATCCTTCATTTTCCTGGCTGTTTTCTCAGTATTTTTGACAATTTTTCCTAGGTCATTGGTTTTGTCTTCTACATTTGAAATTCTATCTTCTGCATGATCTAATCTGCTTTTGATACTTTCAAGGGGGGTTTTAATTTCCTATATCATGTCCTTTATATCCAACAGTTCCATTTGATTCTTTTATTTTCTGAGAGAATTTATAATTTTTTAATTAATTAATTAATTTTTACATTTTTCCACAATTACTTTACATATCAAAAATTTTTTTTGCTCATACTCCAGTTCTTGACAGTTCATAAACAACTTTCAAAATTTCACAATACTGAATTTTAAAGATAATGTTCAAAATATTTCTTATAATTTTGTATAATTTTGTTTGTGACTCTATAACAGCAGAAACAGTATGGTTTTAAATATTTGAGAAAATATTTACATGTCAACTACTCAAATTGTTGAAAAGCAAATGCCCAGCACACTAGTCACACATAAACCTTCTCAATTCAGCCCTGCCTACCAAGTATTCTATGATATAACATCTACTAGCAAAGATCAGTCTCTTTTTCTTCCTTCAAAGTCTTTCTCAAGAAAGTCCTCTGGTGTGGTTGCTCTTTTGCAATCTCTACTGATTACAATGCTGGAAAAGTCCAGGTTATTTTATGTTATAAATTCTTTCATGTATCTTCTCTAATCCTCTCTGCCAGGCAGAACTATCTATGGTGCCCAGTCATCTTTCTAAGGGCTTCTGTTGGCTTACTTGAGATCCACCTTAGTTCCATAATTTTCTGATTGATCTTCAGATATGACAGTCCAGTCAAAGCCCTGTCCAATAATGAGTATTTCCAATCTCCAATTCAATGCAACAAGCATTACTGAACTTATGCAAACAGCCCTTCTGCCATAAAATAAGAATACTCTGAAATATTTCCAATTCAAGAGGGGTCAGGAGGAAGAAAAGTTTATGTTTCCATTTAAAGAAACAAACAAGAAAAATATTTTAGCAAATTGCTGAACCTATCAACTCAAAAAAAAAGTAAAATTTTAGGAACCAGCAGTTAGCGTAATGGCTATGTCGCTGGACTCCCATGTAGGCGACTACGGTTCGAGTCCTGGACCCGGTGGCTTAAACTCACACCAGGCGCATGTGCGTGAGTGCCCAAGATCTCAAGAAGAGAATGGAGAAGGGATTGCAGTGTGGCCATCCCCTGAGGGGTGATTTCTCACTTTCTGTCTCTCTGTCTCTGTCTTTCTGGTGAGCGCACGCACCTATAGCAAAAACCTCTCCAAAAAAAAGAAAAAAAAAAAAACTAGACAATTTTTTAAATTATATATCCTGGGGCCAGCAGGTGGCATGGTGATTAAGGGCACTGGACTCCCACATGGTTGATTGTGGTTTGAGTCCCAGACCTGGTGGCTTGCTTTCTCACTTTCCTTCTCTCTCTCTCTTTGTCTCTCTCTGGTAAAATTTAAATAAATAAAGTTAAATAAAGTAATTCTTTCTTAAAAATAAATTATATATCCTATGCCTGTCCTTCAGTCACCCAACTTTCCTTGCCAGATTCAAACATGGTTTCTTATCTTCCTGATAATATTCTGTGCATCAACAAAAATAAATTTCTCTTTATATATTTCTTTGTTCTCATCTCACACAAAAGGTACCATATGAATACGTGTATCTTGTTTTTTTTTTCCATCAGCAATTTAGACTAGCTATCATGCCATATGAGTATATGAAGAGTTTATCTACATATTCACTATTCACATATATTTCCTGAGTACCTACTAAGTATGTGGCTTGTTCTACACACTGAGATATAGCAATAAACTAAACACAGAAATATCTCAACTCTCATGGATCTTATATCATAGTGGGGAGAGACAGTGAAACAAAATAAATAAGCAAAATATATGTTAGGTACATTTTGAAAAGTGTTATAAAGAAACATAAAAAATTTTTTCAGCCAAGCTAAAGGTATCCTTGATCACAGAGGGGCACCTGCACAGGGAAGGTAGTCTGCACATTGGGCTGAGCTTGCCAAAGCCCAGTCAGGCCCAAGAGCAGGAAGAAGTCCTGTTCAGGGATCAGGAGTCAAGATCTGAAGACCTTCAGGATCAGATCACCAATACCCAACATGAAGAGGACCAATTGGCCTTTCCTCCTGACCCAGCCAGCACTTAGGAAAACAGAAACACCACTGGAAGGCAGAACATCTGCCAACCGACCTGGTCCTGGCCCAGAGATTCCCTGCCTGAGGAAGGCAGTAGGGAGAAGGATAGCAAGAGAATAGAGAGGCATGACATTACTGGGATTCAGATATGGTTTATTACCTGTTGATGATGACGTGTATAGTATTCTCAACTGAACAGGTCTGAGAAGTATTTCATGTTGGGTAGTTTTTTTACAAGCAAAATGATAAGTAGTGATTGAATGTTTAAAAAAATGGAATAATAATAATAATCTGGTAAAAAAATGAAAAGCTATTGGATGATGGGGATTTTAATGTCTTTGTATTGACTGGTATGAATGATATTCTTTCTGGAAAAAGAAATGTAATACAATGTAAAGTTATATGTGATTCAATGTAATACAAACAAGATTATGACAATAATAAAAATTTTTTTAAAAAAGACTATAGGCTAGTTGAGCAACAACAACAAAATATAGTTACTTTTTAAGGTCAGCAGGTGTTGTTGTGGTTGGGTCACTGGACTCCCATATGGCCAAGTTCTGGGCCTGATGGCTTGCTTTCACACTTCTCTGTTTCTCTCTCTCTCTCTCTCTCTCTCTCTCTCTCTCTCTCTCTGGCAAGCACATGTGACCTATAGCAAATTTAATAGTAATAATAAATAAAATTGAATAAATATTTTTTAAAAGAAAAAAAAGAATTAAGCCCAAGATTCAATTTGCAAATTCATCAAAACTAGTGACTCACACTTTAAGGAGATTGCAATGCACCTTTATATGATAAAGACCAGATGCAGAGTGAAGAATCAGAAGGCAGTAAGCATGGTAAAGATCATCTTCTCCCCCTTCAAGCCTGTCCCCTGAGAGGTTGCTAGAGGTAGAGGATGGGGCTCACAGAAGAGAAAGATTACAGGTCTCTACAATGAGGCAGATTGAAGTAGCTCCCTTGACATTTGCCTGAAGAAACCACAGGGAGATTGACTTGGGTTTCACAGGACAAAACTCTTTCTACCACAAGAAGGAAATGGGTTCCCTGTTGTCACTGGGATTATCAAAGCCGAGATACAGAGTGACTCCTATTGTTCAGTACGAGGTCTAACTCTAGGATCTTGGGAACCCATTGACTATCTTTTTTTTAATTTAGCTTTGTTTACTTATTTATTTATTTATTTTAATTTGACCAGAGAAGGACAGAGTGAGAGAGAGAGAGAGTAAGAAAGCAAGCCACCAGGTCTGAGACTCAAACCGTGGCCGGCCATGTGGGAGGGAGTCCAGTGCCCTTAACCACCATGCCACCTGCTACGCCCCCATTGACTGTTGAAAATGCTCTGATTCTCTCCTTTGAGGACAAACCCTCTTCAGCCCTGCCTGGCCTGTGCAGTGGCTCAGAAACACCCCAAGGACTGCAGGCCTTTCCTGGGATTTACAAGGAACAGCATTAGCCTTCATTAGTACTCTAATTGTCAGTCTCACTCTGGTGGTTTTTATTCTCAGTACCTGAGGTAAGGAACTACTCTCTCCATTCAATAGCCTTAAGTTTCAACTTTCAGCAGCATCTCACCTTCCCTTTTCCCTCTACCTATTCTTTTTTTTTTTTTGGCTTGCTTGTTTTTTTTTTTTTTTTTTTGCCATTAATGCACGTGCACTCTCTGAAGAGAGACGAAGACAGTGAGAGGAGGGGAAGTGAGAAATCACCCCCCCAGGGGGGATGGCCACACTGCATTGTCTTCTCCTCCACTCTTCCCTTGGAATTTTCAGCATGCACGCGCACGCACACACACACACACACACACACACACACCCCTAGCATAATTTTCAAGCTGCCAGTTCCAGGATTCAAACTGCAGTTAGTCATGTGGGAATCCAGCAACTTAACCACCAAAACATCTGCTGGTCCACCACCTAGACTGTCTAGCTAAACTTGGAGGCCTGGATGAGCCTCCCTGGAGCATTCCACCTTTTCACCCTCAGCTTTCCAGAGAACTCAGGAAATGGTTTTAATCCACCAGGCTCCCGTTGCTTAGCAACAGAGGCACCGGCTCTTAGCAACCAAGAACCTCACCGACCCTGCACAAAAAAGTAGGCTGCCTAAAAATAAATTAATTAATTAATTTTTTTTTAAAAAAAAAGGCTGTCTGAGATCTGCTCTTGCTCAACAACTGATTGCCTGCCTTCCTGGTGTTCTCTAGTGGAGCACAGACACTTTATCTCAAATGCTGGGTCTTTTGTTTGTTTGGTTTGGGGTTTGGTATTTTCCTATAGGGCACATAGGCTAGCCAAAGAGAGAGAGACAAACACACAGAGAGGAAGGGTGAGAAATTACCCCCCAGGAGGGATGGCCATGATTCAATCCCTTCTCCTCCATTCTCCTCTTGGGATTCTGGCCAGGCACACAAACGAGCATGTTTTTCAAGCTACCAGGTCTAGGATTCAAATTGCAGCATTGGCCATGGGGAATCTAGCACCTTAACTTCCATGCCACCTGCTGGCCGCAGATGCTGGATCTTGAAAGGCTGATCTATGAAGTGGCTGCCTGCTAGAGCCTTTCTGAATCCCACTTTCCAAAGCAGCAGGAGGCAGCTGGTGATCACAACAGGGTACTTCTAGCAAGTGTCCCCACTGACATGGACAGAGGTCATTGGCTATGTTGTTCTTGAAGTCTGGCTTAGTGGGTGGGAGTGGGGTGGGCCAGGCTGCTTTCACTCTGGGTGAGAGCAAGTCCTGCCTGGGGTGGGGGTGGGGTGCATTATAATCCCAGCCCATCTGAGCCTGAAGGGGGACAAGGGACCATATAAGATAGCATCCTCCCAGAAACCAGGAAACAGAGTCAGAGAGACTCAGAGTCATACAGCCTTTCAGTGACAACTGAGTTTGAAGCAATGTGAGAACTCAGGGTTACCCCACAGTCCGCATCCATGAGCCTTCCCCTGCCCAGCTTCTCTCTTGCTTCTCTGTTTCCCTTCCACCTTTTTCTCTCCCAAGAAAAGAGCTTCTGGCTTCTCTGCCTTCCATTGCCTGGCAACCAGACCTGCTTGCCATAAGCTGATAGGAGCAGCACAGATGCTGCCTAGTGAGGGGGCTGAAATGAGGAGGTGTGATCAAGGTTTCCACTCATAAGCCCCAGCCACCAACGCTGCTACTGCTCACAAATCAGATCCAAGGCTTTCCTCACAGTGTGAATGATGTTCTTTATAGAAAAAGTCTTCCAAAGGCCAAACACCTTCCAAAGGGTAAGCACCATCTTGATCCACCCTTCTCTGCTTCATATTTAGAACTTGTTGTAATGGAAAAGTTCAACCTTATACACAAGGAGAAATCCATAATAAGCCTCCTATACACTTAACTCAGCTTCCATGGTGATCTGCATCTGGCCAGACATCATATCATTGTATCTGTAAGTACTAGGGAACCTCAAAATGTTCGTGGAAAATGGAATTAAAGTATGAGTTTATTTTGGTGCCAAAAAATTTAATCTATGCATAAATTTTCATAGTATACATTTTTAAAAGAATTATTATATTTAACTTTATTTATTTGACCAGAGAAGGATAGCAAGAGAGAGAGGGAAAGTGAGAAAGCAAGCTGCCAGGTCCAAGACTCAAACCACAGTTAGCCATGTAGGAGTCTGGTGCCCTTAACCACCATGCCACCTGTCAGTCCCCATAATATACATTTTCTATGAACTTCTTGAAGATCCATTGTATTTCAGTATGTAATACAGACTGTGGGGGAACCCCGGGTTCTCACTGTTGCTTCAAACTCAGTTGTCACTGAAAGGCTGTGTGACTCTGAATCTCTCTGACTCTGTTTCCTGGTTTCTGGGAGGATGTTATCTTATATGGTCCCTTGTCCTCCTTCAGGCTCAGATGGGCTGGGATTATAATGTACCCCACCCCCACCCCTGAAAAAACTACAGAAACTCTTTTAGGGGCCAGCAAGTGGAGTGGTGGTTCAGGTGCTAGATTCCCACATGGTTGACAATGGTTTAAGTCCTGGACCCAGCAGCTTGAAAATCATGCTGGGTGTGTGTGTATGTGGGCCCAAAATCCTGAGAGAAGGATTATGGCATGGCCATCCCCTCTGGAGGGTGATTCTAGCATTCCTTCTCTGTGTCTCTTTTTCTCTTTAGCAAGTACATGTGCCTTCTGGCAAAAACCTAAAAAATAAAAAAAAATAACTCTTTTAACATAACCACAGTGTCATTATAACACCTAAAATAATTCATAATCCTTCCATAATATCATCAAATTCCCCATCAGTACCCAAACTTCAAATGTCTAATGTCTTATCAATGCCATAAGGAGTTTTTGTTTTTGTGTTTTTTCAACTTTATTTCAGTCAGGATCTCAATAAAGTCCACACATTAATGTATAGGTTTTTTATCCTGAATATACTGAAATTATAAAGCACTGTAATTGTCCTTGAAACCACTAACCCAAAGTCTCTTCCTGAGATCTCTGTGAACCTGGCCTTAGGCTATGTGAGGAATGACTAGTTCCCAGGTTGTGAGATGAAACTGAAATTCAAAGCAGTGAAATGAAGAGCTTATCATATGAAGGATTAAGCCAGGTTGTTACCTGTTAGGAATCCAAACTCCTAACAGTGTTTATCACACTCTGCTGCTATCATACTCTCCTACCCCTATCTGCCCTGCCTCCAGAAAAATGAAACCTTTAGGAAGGGGGCAGGAGAGGCTCCCACCTTCTTCCAATTTCTTTCCTCCTTCCATGCTATCCAGGTGGTCCCCAGCATCTGTCAAAGGCCAATGCAATCCCACCTTCTCTTGCTGCTCTGGACATTTCTCTCCTCCATGGTGTCAGCCCTCAGGTGCACACACTCAATCCACCCTCACTCAGAAGCTCCATGAGTTTAGGGACCTTGCCTTCTGGATATTTGTGCCGTATACTCCTGCTGAGCCACATATAGAGCCACTTGGAAGATGCTCTCTGAAGTGGTCTTACTGTCTGAGTGAAAGGCCTTTTGGGGGAGTATGCCAGTCCTATGAGCCAGTTATCTGAAGAGAGATCTCAGACCCCGGGCAGGATTCAGCCATCAGACATTTCAGCGTTCCAAAGTGTCAGTTGTTTCTCTTATCCTCAGAGAAGGCAAGGGCATGTCCAGAGGACAGCCTGAGCCTGGGCATTCTGAGAACAGGGGACTTTGGTCTCATCCCCAACTCCCATAGGCCATTTACCTTCTGAGGGCTGCAAGACATCCTCATTTGTATATCCAAGACATTCCAGAGAATTAACTGGGCTATCCTGTGGTTGAAGAAGGCCTCCTCTCTTAGAGAAGTAGAAATATCTCTGGTAGAAAGTCCTAGCAGCAGATCTTAGTCTTTGCTCTTACATTATGTGACTCTGTGACCCTGGGTGAGCAACTTCCTCTCTGTGGGTCTCAGTTTTCTTATCTATACAATAAAAGGGCTAGAACAGATGGTCTCTAGGGACCTATGAGTTCCAAGTTTCTATAATCTCCAGAAAAAGGAGACACACAGACTCTGGTAAATGGTTTCTGGTCTTAGTTATCTGACTATCAAGAGGATCTTCCTGCCTGTTTCTTGCTGTCTCTGGGCCTTATTTCCTCTGGCCAAAAACTGAACCTAGACAAACATATTGATTGTCCCAGATGTGCCTGAGTGAGCAACAGGCATTTTCATCATGACAACTCAAGTCACAATGGTGTCAAGGTAGCATCCAGACCCCTCCAATCTCTACTCCTGACTTCCAAAGCAGTTAAGAGGCAACAGTCCACAGCTTCACATAGATAAGTGATACAAGAGCAGACAGGTTCCTTGCCTGACTTCAACTTGCCTGACTCCTCCATCTTCCAGACAAGGAAACAGGAACTTATCCTTGTGAAACAGAGCTGTGACAGGAAAGAGCAGAGAACAGCTTCGAACCTCTATAGGAGGCATCTTTCCTGTGGAGGACTAGGGAAGACAAAGAGAGAGTCCATCATAGGGCCGGCAGGTGGTGTGTGGGGTAAGGTACTGGACTCCCACGTAGCTGAATGCAGTTTGGGTCCCAGGCTTGCTGGCAGATTGTTTCTCACTTTCTCTCTCTCTTTCTCTCTCTCTCTGGTGAGCGCACATGCGCTGTAGCAAATTAAAAAAATAAATAATAATAAATATAATTAAATAAATAATTAAAAAGAGAGAGAGAGGGCCTATCACCTAGGGAGCAGAGGTGTGACATGAACTAAAGCCAATTTGTGAAATTCATGCTAAGAGAGCTCCTGGATCCTCCTAAAGGAACACTGGAAACACATCACATCATAGAATGAGAGGTCACAAGTATATATGATTCCCAGGTGCCTGAGCTAGGACTCTTATCTTGGCCACCCCACGAGGAGCCATCAAGTCTCCTAACAACTTTATTTATTCAATGAATTATATCTGAGTTATTGGGGATCAAATAGTAAATAAGAGTCATGTTGAGTCTTCCATGGTTTTTTCACACAGAAGTTGCATATGATCTGGGTGCACTTTCTCTTGTTTTCTGTGATGATATGAAGCACGAACTGTGGGTCCTCAAAAAGTGGCATGAGTTCGGGCCAGAGGGTAGTGTGGTGGTTAAGTTGTTGGATCCCACATGGCTGACTCCACAATTCAAGTCCCGGACCCAGCAGCTTGAAAATCACACCACGTGCCTGTGCGTGCATGCCCAAAATCCCAAAAGGAGAATGGAAGAGAAGGAATTAGGGTATGGTCATCCCCCTTGGGGAGGTGATTTCTCACTTTTCCCTTTACTGTCTCTCTTTGATGAGTGTGAATGCACACTATGGCACAAAACTTAAAATAAAAAAAAAAAATGGAAAATGAAAAAAAGAGAAGATTCAGGACCCTGACTAAAGTTTTCCAAACCAAACATCTTTGTCACCAGGGTGGATATGAGAGGTGAATGAAGAAATTCTTCACATCATTGACTTTGTGTTGAAAACTAGAGCCTGACAACCAAGGAAAAATAATGGTTCCTAAGACTTCAGGATCTCTAAATGCCAATTAAGTTGGACATATAGACTGACTCAGACTCTAATTGTTGTTTTTTTGTTTATAAGTATCTCTCTCAAGGTTAGCATGTGACATGGTGGTTAAGGTGCTGGATTTTCACATGACCAACTGCAGTTCGAGTCCCAGACCTGGTGGCTAGCTTTCTCACTTTTCCTTTCTCTCTCTCTCTGTCTCTCTCTGGTCAAATTGAATAACAATAAATAAATAAATAAATACATTTTTAAGAAAATTAAAATATCTCTCTTATTAAATGTAATGGGTCACATAATACAACAATTAACAAGTATCACCAAGTCTTAGCAGATGGTTCAGCCAATCCTTAATGAACATAAGGCTACTGAATAAGAAATGGAGTAATATGAGAAATGAAGCAAAAGACAAGACTTCTTCCTTTAAACAAGGGTGGTAATTGACAAAAATTCTCTCTTTAACCACATTTTAGGCAAGATCATTTAAGACTTCCTCTCAACTAGGCTTCTAGTTTGGCCATCATAGCCCAGTTTTAGTAAGAATCCCGTGTGATCCAGGAGGTGGCACAGTGGTTAAGGCACTGGACTCTCATGTGGCAGACTGCAGTTCGAGTCCCAGATCCAATGGCTTGAAACTCACACTAGGCTCATGTGTGTGTGTCCCCAAAATCCCAAGAAGGAATTGTGGCTTGGTTGTCCAGTGATTTCTTGCTTTCCATCTTTTTGGCTAGGGCACACCACCTATGTCAAAAATATCACCCCCCCCCAAAAAAAAAAAAAAAGAATTCTATGAAGTCAGTTCAGAGAGACTTCCCTAGCCTGGATAACTTATCACTCTTTCTGTTTTCTTTTCACTTTCTTTTTCTTTTTTTTTTTTTTGAGAGGTTTTTGCTATAGGGCGCATGCACTCGCCAGACAGACAGAGAGAGACAGAGAGACAGAAAGCGAGAAATCACCCACGCCGCAATCCCTTCTCCTCCATTCTCCTCTCGGGATCTTGGGCACACACGCACATGTGCCCGGCGTGAGTTTTAAGCCACCGGGTCCAGGACTCGAATCGCAGTCGACTACATGGGAGTCCAGAGACATAGCCATTACGCTAACTGCTGGTCCCCATTTTTTTTTTTAATTTGCCAGAGAGCATACTCTCTCTGGAGACAGAGAGAGTGAGAAAGCACCCCCCATGGGAAATGTTGACGCTGCAATCTATTGTCTATTTCTCCTTGTGATTTTTTTTAAAAGAAGTTTTTGCCATAGGGCACATGCATTCTCCAGAGAGACAGATGGAGACAGTGAAAGGGAGAGCGAGGAATCACCCCCTCATGGGGGTGGCCATGCCACAATCCCTTCTCTTCCATTCTCCTCCCAGGATCTTAGGCACCCATGGGCACACACACACACACGCACACTTAACGTGATTTTCAAATCATGGTCAATCATGTGCGAGTCCAGCAACATAATCACTATGCCATCTGCTGGCCCCCATTTGTGATTTGGGGCACAAATGCCCACATGTGTGCCTTGTTTTTGAGCCATGGAGTCCAGGTCTAATTGCTCAGTCAGCCATGTAGGAACCAGCTCCCTTAACTACCATGCCATGGACTGACTTGATCACTCTTGATAGCTAATCAAATTTCTCCTCCCCAATCCTTGGTATCTGGTCACCCTGACCTGCTCTCAGCAAGAATCCTATTTGATCAGTCTAGCAAGAATCTCCCCCTACCTGTGATGTCTCCTCTTAGTAATTTTCTATTCAATGACAACTCACACACACATACACACTCTGCTCCTTGGCTATAAATGTCCAACTATCTGTCTTTCCACTGTGTTTAAAACTGAGTCCAGTTCTATATTGAGGTCTCTTTCACTATATTGAAAGTTTCCGGAAAAAATTTATCAGCAGCTCCAGCTGATGTTCAGCTCTGGTCCTCTCTCTCTCTCTCTCTCTCTCTCTCTCCTCTCTCCCTTTTTCAATTTAACTTTATTTATTTATTTTAATATGACCAGAGATGGACAGAGTGAGAGAGAGAGAGTGAGAAAGCAAGCCACCAAGTCCAGGACTTGAACCATGGTTGTCCATGTGGGAATCCAGCACTGCTAACAATTACACTATCTGCTGCCCCAGCAAACAGTATCTAGCCCTTTCTTTCCCGGAGCTGAGAATTGAGACCCAGAGAACACAGGCTATGTGCCATTTTTCCTGAAAACACAAGATAATGTTTTTTTCCCAAGGTTTTTGCCATAGAGCATGTGCACCGGAGAGAGACAGATAGAGACAGAGAGAGGGAAAGTGAAAAATCACCCCCTAGGAAGGAGGGCCATGCTGCAATACCTTCTGTCCAAATCTTGCCTTGAGATTTACACACACACACACACACAGTGTGATTTTCAAGCTGCTAGGTCTGGGACTCCAATTAAGTCCGGCCATATAAGAGTCTAACACCATAACCATTGTGCCATCTGCTGGTACTCACAAGATAATTCTTAATTAATTTTAATTTTACATAAGATATTTCAAGAAAGTCTCTATAATGCTAATATTACATTCTATTCATTTATTCAATAGCTACTTATTGAGTGCTTGCCATGTGTTTGACTCTATGCCAAGTGTTAGAGTACAAAAATAAATAAAGATAGACAAAATCGGTTCAGCCCATGGCCTGGTTGGATCCCATAGAGCTAACAGCATGGTTCAAGTCCTGGACCAGTCAGCTTGAAAAATACAAGACATGCCCAAAATGTCCAAAATCCTAAAAAGAGGGAGAAATGGAGAAGGAATTACAGTGCACAGCTTCTCTGGTAAAATTTTATTTATTTATTTATTCATTTATTTATGTATTTATTTATTTTTGAGAGGCTTTTGCTATAGGGTGCGTGCGCTCACCAGAAAGACAGGGAGAGACAGAGAGATAGAAAGCGAGAAGTCACTCTCCAGGGGCAATGGCCATGCCACGATCCCTTCTCAATTCTCCTTTCAGGATCTTGGGCACACACGCACATGTGCCAGGCATGAATTTAAGCCACCGGGTCCAGGACTCAAACCACAGTGGACTACATGGTAGTCCAACAACATAGCCATTTCGCCAACTGCTGGTCCCATCTGGTAAAATTTTAAAAAGAGAGGGGCAGGTGGTGTGATGGTTAAGTTGCTGGAGCCCCAGGCCTGGAGGTTTGAAAATCACTACAGACGCATGTACATATGTGCCCAAAATCCCAGGAGGAGAATGGAGAAGACAGGATTGCTGTGTGACCATTTTTCCTGGGGGATAATTTCTCACATTTCCTCTCTCTTACTCTCTCTGTCTCTTTCCAGCACCCTATGGCAAAAAAATAAAAAAAGAAAGAAAGAAAGAAAGAATAGACACAATTTTCTCTCCACATGGATCTTGCATGCTAATGGAGAAATCCTCTTTGAAAAGTAATATTTGAGAAGAGACTTGAAGAAAATAAGGGAACAAGTCATTTTCCCAAATTCATTCAGCCTAAAATATTCAATATATCAAGGTGCCATATTTTGAGGTACTGTATCCTGAATCCCATCAATACGATTAAAACCGAGCAAGGACCCCCTAATGTATTTTCCTAAGGTTCCTGAAATATAAAGTCCATTTACACTGTAATGGCCCAGAGTAAGGAGTAAGTCTTCAGACTTTTGGTTATGATAATGACCAACATGGACCATGAGTGAGGGCTATTTGACCTCTAAAACTCTCACTTAAAGGAAAGATAAGGTTTTCATTTCAATATGTAACATGTTTTATAGGCTGGAAACTACTGGTTGTGAGCTCAAAGACTCCAGGCTGAATGGCTCCAGACACCTGAAGACAAATTTGATTATGTAAGGCCTCACCAATCAAGAATGCCCACGAGGGAATCAGCAGTTAGTGTAATGGCTGTGTCGCTGGACTCCCACGTAGTCGACCATGGTTCACGTCCCGGACCTGGTGGCTTAAAACTCACGCTGGGCATGTGTGCGTGCGTGCCCAAGATCCCAAGAGGAGAATGGAGGAGAAGGGATTGCGGCGTGACCATCCCCCCGGGGGGTGATTTCTCGCTTTCTATCTCTCTGTCTCTCTCTGTCTGTCTGGCGAGCGCACGCACCCTATAGCGAAAACCTCTCCAAAAAAAAAAGAATGCCCACAAGATGATCTTGCCCTCTTAAACCAATCACTGAACTGTTCATGAGCCTAGGACCTCTGTCCCTAATTTTGCCCTTAAAAACGCATGTGGGGAACATCTCAGGGAGACCGGGTCTTTTCAGCATGAGCTGCCCGCTCTCCTTGCTTTGCGCTTTGCAATAAAGCTGTACTTTCCTTTATCACACCATGTGCCTATGGCTTGGTTTTATAGCACTTGGGCGAGCGAACCTGATTTGAGTTTGGTAACACTACGGAGTACATTGTTTTCTCAAATACCTAGTGCCATATTTTGGAGTAGCATGTATTGAATTCCATCATTTTCTACTACATTAGACTTTTTTGGCCATTTTAGAATTAATATTCATTTTAGTATTAAAATACTGTCGTTAAGAATTTATCTGGACATGTAATTATAGATCTTTTATTTCTTCTTTGTATTTTTTCTACATTTCAAAACCTAATAAATAACTTTTTTTTTCTTTTTTTTTTTTTTTTTTTTTTTTGCTATAGGGCACGTGCGCTTGCCAGAAAGACAGAGAGAGACAGAGAGACAGAAAGTGAGAAATCACCCCCCAGGAGGGGGGATGGCCATGCCACAATCCCTTCTCCTCCATTCTCCTCTCGGGATCTTGGGCACACATGCACATGTGCCCAGAATGAGTTTAAGCCACCAGATCCAGGACTCGAATCGTGATCAACTACATGGGAGTCCAGCGACATAGCCATTATGCTAACTGCTGATCCCACAAATAACCTTTTAAAGAGTGATAGTGGAAAATTCTTCTGCAGGCTTGTTCTGACTGCTTTTTCCTATTTTTCCAAAGTCTTTTCCAGAGGGTCTAGGGGGAGTTGAAAGGCCGCTGGCCGCCTGGCTCGGCGCGCTTTCTGTCCAGAGGATATGTGACCCCCAATCAACCACAAGAGTCGGTTCTTGATGCAAAATGCAAGAGGTTTTATTTTTCCAGCCGGCTGGGGTCCAAGCAAACACCTGACACAGCAAGCCCGAGCGAGGACCCCGTTTTTAGGGTTATAGGTCTTTTTATAAGCAGGAGAAGGTATGTGGAAGTTTAACGGGTAGTTCATTTCTAGGGGGAAGAGTGGCAGTCTTGCAACACAGGTGCATGGGTTGTCTTTCTAGTTCCTTGTCCACATTCCATTTGCTCAGTTCTTGGAGGTTTGCATAATTAAGTCTGTCGGAGCAGTTTATCACAAGGGCAGTTTATCACAAGGGCGTCCGGCAAAAGCAAAGGTTAAATTTTATCTCTACAGAGCAAAAAGGCACAATTTAAATTTATTCTTACAGAGTCATGCCCACAAACATTAAAAGACCATTTTTTCCATTAACAGGACTCTTCCTACATCCTGTCCCTGGCATAATATCTTTGAGATGTATATTTCAACCAATTACAGTATATTCTTTTGCTTGTCTTTTCCCAAAACACAGAACTTCCCATTCCTTGAGATGTAGATTAAGCATTTCTTTTATGAGTCTCTTCCCAGGACACAGACCTCCCCTTCCAATCACCAGCTATCATCTACAAACTCCTGCTTCCACATGTCCTGCCTTTTGGGGCCAGACCAATGGAAATCTCTTCACTAATTTTGTCTGTCACTCTCAAAATCAAATAAAAGGAACTCCTGTACCTGATCACCCTGAGAAAGGCATGTTTTGCTGGGCCTAGGTCACGCATATTCTGCTTGGAAATAAACCACATTAATTAATTCTTTGAGTTGGTTATTTTCCTTTGACAAAAGCAACCCTAGGAGGGCCAGCAGATGGTGTAGCAGTTATGTCACTGGACAGTTTGAGTACTGGACTCAGGGACTTGAAAATCATGCTGGGCATGTGTACATAAGTGCTCAAGATCTCAGGAAGAAAATGGAGGAGAAGGGACTAGGATGTGGCCATTCCCCCTGAAGGGTGGCTTTTCACTGTACTTCTTACTGTGTCTAAGGCAAAAACCTCTTAAAAAAAAAAAAAGGCAACTGCAGGAGACAATGATACTACCAGGCAGAATTAGTTAGGAATGTCCTAGAGGCTGTATCAAAGTAAACCAAAGCCTAACACAAATTAAAGAGGTGAAGTCAAATTTTTCTCAGAAATTATTGCAGTAGGGAAAAAAGAGACCTAAGTGTAGAACTAAGCTCCATTTCCAGTACAAGCACAAGAAACTATAACCAAAGAACAGGGTAGGAGTCAGTGGATGGAAAGTTACTAAGCCAAAATATCAAGCCCTAGTGATAAGATATCAAGGTTGAGGGAATCCTACTAAACTGACCCAGCAAGATTCTTGCTAAAAGTAAACTAAACAGGGAAAGAACAGAGCCCAAGGGTGAGCAGCAAAAAGAGAAATAAGAGGAGACTGACTAAGGAGAGTCGTTGTCAGCTGATCCTTGGGTGCTTTTTCTCCTTTTGCTTAAGTGAAGGGAGGAAAATAAAGTTTTAAGGTTTCCAATTATTTCTTCACTCTCCCACAGGACATAAACAGATACAGTTTTTCCATGTTCGACAGCTAGTCTACCCTACCAGGATACCAGTACCATACCAGGTCAATTCTTCTAATTTTTGTGATGCAGAAATGGAGAATAAATTTAGGAAGACCATATCTCAAAAGTGGACAAAGAATAGGAAATAAGTTTAAAAAAAAAAAAAAGGAGCTAAACTAGTCTACATAATAAAGAATGGAAAGATATCAGATGAAAGAGGGACTCGAAAGAGAGAAAACACAAATTAAAGAGGTGAAGGCAAATTTTACTTAGAAATTATTGCAATAGGGAAAATGTATCTAAAGGCATTTTTGCAAATGAGGGGCTCCAGGGCTATAGGAGTTGTAAGAGGATTGGAAAGATAAGAGAGGTTGTTACCAAACTCAATTCAGTTTCGCTTACCCAAGTGCTATAAAACCAAACCATAGGCCCATGGTGTGATGAAGGAAAGTACAGCTTTATTACAAAGCGCAAAGCAAAGAGAGCAGGCAGCTCATGCTGAAAAGACCCGATATCCCCGAGATGTTCCCCACATGTGTTTTTAGGGCAAAATTAGGAGCAGAGATCCTAGGTGCATGATTAGTTCAGTGATTGGTTCAAGAGGGCGTGATCATCTCATGGGCATTCTTGATTGGTGAGGCCTTAGATAATCAAATTTCTCTTCAGCCTGGAGTTTTTGAGCTCACAACCAGCAGTTTCCAGCCTATAAAACATCTTACATATTGAAATGAAAACCTTATCTTTCCTTTAAGTGGGAGTTTTAGAGGTCAAATGGCCCTCATTCATAGTCCATGTTGGTCATTATCATAACCAAAGTCTGAAGACTTACTCCTAACTCTGGGCCATTACAATGTAAATGGACCTTATATTTCAAGAGCCCTAGAAAATACATTAGGGGGTCCTTCCTCAGTTTCAAGGTTATAAAAAGTATTGCTGGGGCTCTGCAAGTGGTGTAGTGGTTGAGGTGCTGGCCTTGTGTGGCAGACTATGGATTTAGTGTTGAACTTGGTCGCTTAAAACTCACACCTGGTGCTTGTGCATGTATACTGTGGTGTGTGCTTGCATGCATGTGCATGTGTATCTCAAATCACAAGGAGAATAAAGGAGAAGGGATTGTGGCATGGCCATTCCCTCTGGGGGCATAATTTCTTTCTCTCTCTCTCTCTGGTGAGTGCATGTGCCCTATAGCAAAAATCTCACAAAATAAATAAATAGTACTGCTCATATAATAAAAGTTTGAGGGTTTGACAGGTGACATGGTGGTTAAGGGTGTTGTACTCCTATGTGGCCAACCACGGTTCAAGTCCCAGACCTGGTGACTTGGTTTCTCATTTTCTCTCTCTCTCTCTCTCTCTCTCTCTCTCTCTCTCTCTCTCTCTCTGTAGTCAAATTAAAATAACTAAATAAATAAAATTAAATAAAATAATTGTTAAATTTTTTTTGATTTAGGGACCAGCAGTTGGCGTAATGGTTCTGTTGCTGGAGTCCCATGTAGTCTACCACAGTTTGAGTCCCAGACCCAGGGGCTTAAACTCATGCCAGGCGTGTGTGCGTGCGTGCCCAAGATCCTGAGAAGAGAAGAGGAGAAGGGATTGTGGTGTGGCCATCCCCCCTGAGGGGTGATTTCTCGCTTTCTGTCTCTCTGTCTCTCTCTGTCTTTCTGGGGAGTGCAAGCACCCTATAGCAAAATCCTCTCCAAAAGAAAAAAATGTTTTTGATTTAATATTTTGAAAGAGACATAACAAAAATGGAAAACATTTTTTAATGATTTAAGTTCTTTTTAATATATTTGATTGAATACAGCTCTTTGCAATAACTGGTTCACGTGGGTCCAGTATTCATAATGGTTACCTTTTGGAGACTTTTCCATGATGATGGAACTATGGATTCATATTCAGCTCTATCTAAATCTAAACAAGCCATGGATCTGAGTCAAGAAATGTCCATCTCGGGACCAGCGTTTAGCATAATGGCTATGTCACTGCACTCCCATGTAGTCGACCACAGTTCAAGTCCTGGACCTGGTGGCTTAAACTCATGCCGGGTGCATGTGTGCCCAAGATCTCAAGAGGAGAATGGAGGAGAAGGGATTGCGGCATGGCCATCCCCCCCAGGGGATGATTTCTCACTTTCTGTGTCTCCGTCTTTCTGGTGAGCGCATGTGCCCTATAGCGAAAACCTCTCCAAAAAAAGAAGAAGAAAAAAAAGAAATGTCCATCTCTGTCAGCTAGACAGTTAGAAAAATCATACAAAGAGTTGGAAATAGACTCAGCAAGAGCACTAATGGAGTTTAAAACATCCTTTCCAGGGGAGATGGAAAAGAGAGAGAGCTGTATTCTTCATCTTACAGACACCAATGCAGTGACCTTCAAGGAGTATTTCAAGTGGAAAACTGGACCTATACTTGCCAAGCAGTTTCTGAATAAGACTTCTCGTGAAAATTTCTAAGAGAAGGTAACTACATAGGGTTATGTGTGTATGTGCATTGTCTCAAACAATATTTTTAATTTTTTTTCCCTTTTTGCCATAGGGTGCATGCACTCACCAGAGAGAGACAGAGAGGGGGAAAGTAAGAAATCATCCCTGGGTGGGGGGGATGGCCATACTGAAATACCTTGTCCTCCACTCCTCTCAGAACTCTCAGCAAGCTTGCACATGTGCCTGGTGTAACTCTCAAGCAGCTGGGTCTAGGACTTGAAATATAGTCAGCCATGTGAGAGTCCAACACTCTAACCATCATGCCACCTGCTGGTCCCTCAAATTTTTGTTTTTAAAACTATAAACTTGATTTGTATCTCCCTTATGGTAAAGGATGTTGAGCATTTTTTCATATGCTTTTGGATTGTTCTCAGATATCACATAACCCCAGTCAGAATGGCTAAATTAAAAAAATAAATAAGCAAGGCCGGCAGGTGGCACTGTTACACAACAAACAGATGCCAAGGAGCCGAACCAGCACTCAGGAGAGAAAAAAAATCTCCTTATTATGCCAGTGAGCACGGAGAAGTGAATCTCTGGACCTACTGGGGGTTGGACACAGTCTTTTATGGGGGAATTGGGGAGGGGAGGTCTTAGGAAGTTAGGAATGGGGAAAGGGCTCAGAATCTGCCCTAAAATGGAGGTGGCAGAGAAGCAGGGAGTCTAACCTATTCAAGGTTTTCAGTTACCCTGTAACTCAGGGGAAGGACAATAAGTTTGCCAGAGGGCAGAAACCTCAGGCAGCTATTAGTCCTGAGGTTTTGGTTTTTTTTTTTTCTTTTTTTTTTTTTTGAGAGGTTTTGCTATAGGGCACGTGTGCTTGTCTTTCTAGACATTCTCTCTCTCTCTCTCTCTCCCTCTCTCTCTCTCTCTATATATATAGTCACACTTTTAAAAATAAGAATAATGATGAATAAAATTTTAAAGAATTATTTTATTTTACTTTATTTATTTATTTATTTCAATTTGACCAGAGAGAAAGCAAGCTGCCAGATCCAGTGAGAAAGCAACCTTCCAGGTCCGGAACTCAAACCACAGTCGGCCATGTGGGAGTCCACCATCAACCATGTGGGAATCCAATACCTCAACCACCATGCTACCTGCCAACCCCTATATTTATTTATTTTAATTTGACCAGAGAGGGATAGAGAGAGAGAGAGAAGGAAAGTGAGAAAACAAGCCACCAGGTCCAGGACTAAAACTGCAGTTGGCCATATAGGAGTCCAGCACCCTTAACCACCATGCTACCTGCTGGTGTCATATAAATAATTTTAAAAAAAGAAAAGAAAAAAAAAGTGTGGCACATATACACTATGAAATACTACTCAGCCATAAAAAAAGAAAAAAAAAATGAGACCCTGGCATTTGACAGAAAGTAAATGAATATGGGACCAGCAGATGGCATAATGGTCACATTGCTGGACTCACATGGCCTACCATGGTTCAAGTCCTGGACTCAGAGGCTTGAAACTCATACAGGACATGTGTGTGTGCGTGCCCAAAATCCAGAGAGGAAAATGGAGGAGAAAGAATTGTGGTATGGCCATCTCTCCTGGGAGGTGATTTTTCTCTTTCTTTCTCTATCTCTCCAGCGAGCACAGGCACCCATAGCAAAAATTTCTCAAAAAAAAGAGAGAATAAAGTGAACGAATATGGAAAATTTACTGCTAAGTGAAGCAAGCCAGACTGTAAAAGAGAGGCATTGTGGGGCCAGCAGGTGGCATGGTGGTTAAGGGCACTAGACTCCCATATGACAGTGGTTCAAGTCCTGGACCTGGCAGCTTGCTTTCTCACTCTCTCTCTCTCTCTCTCTCTCTTTCTCTCTCTCTCACACTGGTCAAATTAAAATAAATAAATAAATAAATAAAGTTAAAGAAAATAATATTTTAACAACAAAAAAAGAGAGGCATTATATGTTCCCACTTAATATATAATGAATGTCTTAATTCTATGGCAGAAACTGAAAAATTGGAAAGAAAGCAACTATGGATATCAGAGAGGGTATGGGAGGAACGCAGAAAATGGGAAGATGGGGTGGGAAGAAATTAAAGGTTAAGGGCACTGGACTCCCACATGGGCAAACACAGTTTGAGTCCTGAACCTGGCAATTTCCTTTCTCACTTTCTCTCTCTCTCTTACTCTGCCCTTCACTGGTCAAATTTTTTTTTTCTTTTTTTTTTGGAGAGGTTTTTGCTATAGGGCGCGTGCGCTCGCCAGACAGACAGAGAGAGATATAGAGACAGAAAGCGAGAAATCACCCCCCAGGGGGGATGGTCATGCCGCAATCCCTTCTCCTCCATTCTCCTCTCGGGATCTTGGGCATGCACGCACATGCGCCCGGCATGAGTTTTAAGCCACCGGGTCCAGGACGCGAACCGCGGTTGACTACGTGGGAGTCCAGCGACATAGCCATTACGCTAACTGCTGGTTCCCTCACTGGTCAAATTTTAAAATAAATAAATAAAATAATTCTTTTAATAAAAAAGAAGCAAAACATTCAGAAAACATAAAATGGAAAATTATCTGTTAATGAAATGTCTGTGGTAGTTTCTTTGACTGGACTAACATACAGTGCGTTTGTGCTGGGAAATTCATTTTCCATGTTATAAAGCTATACAACGGTTTAATGTAAAAAATAAAATTATAAAAAAGTATAAAACTTATAGAAAGATTATAATAATAGTACAGAGAATTCCCATACACTTCATGACATGATTAAAATGAATACTACGATTATTACTAACACTAAAATGTTTTTAAAGAATTATTTATTTAATTTAATTTATTTATTATTATTATTGTTTTTAATTCACCAGAGGGGGGGGAGGGGAGAATACAAGTTGCCAGGTCCAGGACTCAAATCACAGCCATGTGGGAATTCAGCGCCATTACCAACTTGTCACCTGATGATCCCCCACAAAAACATTTTAAAGTATGTTCTAGATGTTATAACTCTTCATTCCTAAATTCTTAAAAGAAAATTGAATTGATTCTGGAAACAAAAAGTGCACACAGGAACAATTTAGTAGAAATAGGAAGATCTTGGTACACACAAGATCTGGAGGTGGTTCAGAATTTTGCTGTGGTTACAGAGTGTGCTCCAGTGGACAAAGACTTTCACTGGGGAATAAATATGCCAAGGAAATGTTAGAGAATGTAATTTTTAGGTTTCTTTAAGTTTTTTTTTTCCATGAATGGCCTCTATTTTCTCTAAAGTACTCTATTTGCTTTTTGACTGTTCTGTGTATTTTATATAATTTATATGCATATTTTCTCAAATATATGTGATTCTTGTGTAGGGTAGGAAAAAATATTTTTTTATTTAACTTTCATAGGTCTTTAGTTGAAACAGACCCCTGCAACAAAAAAAAAAAAAGATTAACCCTCATCCAAATACCAGTTTAAGCAAACTGCCTTGCAGGACACCAGACTGCCTGTAGCTTCAGGGCCTTAGGGTTGGGACCTGTGGCTCATCCCTTCCCCCACTCGGCTTTGAACTTTCAGGACTTCTGTATTTTGGATAGTGTGCAGCATGGGATCTTTGCTCCTGAGGTGAAGCTTAGCAACTCAGTTTCAGGTGCACCTGTGCTTTAGAAACAGGGAGAACTTTGGGACCAGCAGTTGGCATAATGGCTATGTCACTGCACTCCCATGTAGTCGACCGAGGTTTGAGTCCCAGACCCGGTGGCTTAAAACTCACGCTGGGTGTGTGTATGCGTGCATGCCCAAGATCCCAAGAGGAAAATGGAGGAGAAGGGATTGCAGCGTGGCCATCCCCCCTGGGGGGTGATTTCTCGCTGGCGAGCACACGCGCCCTATAGCAAAAAGCTCTCAAAAAAAGAAAGAAAGAAAGAAACAGGGAGAACTTTGGGCCATCCAGGACCAGTGACAACACTGCAGGGTGCTGGTGAACAACAGGGAGGCAGAGCAGAAGAGAAATCACCAATTTTCTACTCCTTGCGCATTTCTGAACACTCAGAGATGCCTTGAATAATTAAGGAAGGAACATATGGATCACCAGATGACTGGGAACAATTGCAGAGGCACAAGAAATATGAGCAACCAATAAAATATCTTTCCCCAGAGGAAAAACATCAGTTCGGCATCACCCACAGAGAACACAATGGAAGTCCTGAAACTGTTGGATAAGCAACTCAGAATATTTGTAGTGATCAAACTAAATGAGATGCAAGAGAAAAGAGACAACAAGGTCCAGGAGATGAGGAAGTCCTTTCATGATTTGAAAGAAGAAATAGACACCATAAAAAAGAATCAAAATTGTTAGGGATGAAGAATGTAATACAGGAAATGAAAACCTCCCTCAAAATATTAAAAGTATATTACATCACACAGAAGATTGAATGTCGACTGTAGAAGACAAAACCTCTGATCAAGAAAGTACTATCAAAAACAGAGAAAACAACCAAGAAAAATAAGTATAATATATGAGATATACTAGATACCATCAAGTACCCTCACATGTGGATAACTAGTGTCCCAGAACAGGAAAAAAAAATAATAAGGGCATTGATAATTTATTTCATGAAATCCCGGAGGAAAACTTTCCAAACCTAGAGAAGCATTCAAATATCCAGATGCAAGAAATACAAAGGACCCCAAATAGAATCAACCCAAGAAGATCCTCTCCAAGGCACATCATAGCCAGATTGGTCAAAACTACAGACAAAGACAAGATACTAAAACTGGCAAGAGGAAAATGTCAAGTTACTTACAAAGGTTATCCCATCAGGCTAACATTGGACCTCTTATCAGAAACAATGCAGGCAAGGAAAGAATGGGGATATATAGTCAAAGTGTTAAATGAAAAACAATTTCAACCAAGAATACTATACCTGGCAAGATTATCCTTCATATGGGAAAAAAAGATAAAAACATTCTTGGATAAACAAAATCTAAAAGAATTTACCAATTTCAGACCAGCTCATCAAGAGGTTCTGAAGGGAGTGCTATGCCAGGAAACCTAAAATATCAGATGGACAGTTATACGAGAACAAGAAATAACTAAGAAAATGGCTCATATAATGATAGGAACAGGTCCAGAAATATCAATAATAACATTGAATGTTAATGGATTAAAATCTCTAATTAAGAGACACAGACTGGCTGAATGGAAAAAAAAAAAAAAAAAAACCTCTGTCGCGTACAAGAAATGCACCTAATGGATAAAGACATACATAGAGGGACCAGCAGTTAGTGCAATGGCTATGTCACTGAACTCCCATGTAGCCGACCAGGGTTCGAGTCCCGAACTCGGTGGCTTAAACTCACGCCAGGCACATGTGCGTGCGTGCCCAAGATCCCGAGAGGAGAATGGAGGAGAAGGGATTGTGGTGCAGCCATCCCCCCTGGGGGATGATTTCTCACTTTCTGTGTCTCTGTCTTTCTGGCGAGCGCACGCATCCTATAGCAAAAACCTCTCAAAAAAAAAAAAAAATACATAGACTAAAAGCAAAGGACTGGAAAAAGATATTCAATGTAAATGGAAATCAAAGAAGTGCTGGAGTTGCTATACTGATTTCAGACAAAATAGGCTTTAAGACCAAGACTGTAAGAAGAGACAAAGAAGAGCATTATATAATCGTTAATTTGCTACTTCATCAAGAAGTAATAACGTAGGGAACCAGCAGTTAGCGTAATGGCTATGTCGCTGGACTCCCACGTAGTCGACCGCGGTTCGCATCCCGGACCCGGTGGCTTAAAACTCACGCCGGGCGCGTGTGCGTGCATGCCCAAGATCCCGAGAGGAGAATGGAGGAGAAGGGATTGCGGTGTGACCATCCCCCCTGGGGGGTGATTTCTCGCTTTCTGTCTCTATGTCTCTCTCTCTCTGTCTGGTGAGCACACGTGCCCTATAGCGAAAAAAACCTCTCCAAAAAAATAAAGAAATAATAACGCGGGGGCAGCAGGTGGCGTGATGGTGAAGGTGCTAGACACTCCCACGTGGCCAACCACGGTTCGAGTCCTGGACCTGGCGGCTTGCTTTCTCACTATCCCTCTCTCTTTCTCTCTCTCTGTGTGTCTCTCTCTAGTCAAATTAAAATAAATGAATGAATAAATAAAAATAAATAATTCTTTACAAAAAAAAAAGAAGTAATAATGCTTACAAATATCTATGCACCCAACTCTGGAGCACCTAAATACGTGAAGGAAAGACTGCTAGAGCTAAAAGGAGAGATAGGGTTCAACACTATAATTGTTGGGGATCTCAACACCCCTTTATCTCCTTAAACAGATCTTCTAGACAAAAAATAAACAGAGAGGGGGTTAGCAAGTAGTGTGGTGGTTAAGGCACTGGACTCCCAAATGGCCAACTGCAGTTCAAGTCCTAGACCTGGTGGCTTGCTTTCTCACTTTCTCTTTCTCTCTCTCTGTCTCTCTGGTCAATTAAGGAATAATAACAAATACAATTAAATAAATAAATCATTGTTAAAAAATAAAAAAGAAATCGTGGGGTTCTCCCCAGTCCCCTTTTTAAAAAATAAACAGAGAGATACAGTACTATAAATGATACTATAAATTGAAGATGGGCTTGACTGACATTTATAGAACTTTACAACATAAGAGCATAAAATATACATTTTTCTCACCTAGGCATGGAACCTTTTCAAAGATTGACCATATGATGGGACACAAATCAAGTCTTTTCAGATTCAAAATCATAGAAACCTATATCCAGCATTTTCTCTGACCAGGATGGAATTAAACTCAATATTAATTTCAAGAAACACCCTCAGGAACCAGCAGTTAGCATAATGGCTATGTCGCTGGACTCCCACGTAGTCGACTGCGGTTCGCGTCCCAGACCCGGTGGTTTAAAACTCACGCCAGGTGCGTGTGTGTGCATGCCCAAGATCCCGAGAGGAGAATGGAGGAGAAGGGATTGCGGCGTGACCATCCCCCCTGGGGGGGTGATTTCTCGCTTTCTGTCTCTATGTCTCTCTCTGTCTGTCTGGCGAGCGCACGCGCACTATAGTAAAAAAAAAATCTCTCCAAAAAAAAAAAAGAAACACCCTCAAAAATACACAAACACATGGAAACTGCACAACCTACTTCTGAATGACTTCTTCACTACTGAAGAAATTAAGACTGAAATCAAATAACTTATGGAAATAAATGATAATGAATACGAGTTTCCATAATCTACAGGATATAGCAAAAGCAGTCATATAAAGGAAATTCATAGCAATTAGTGCACATAAGAAAAAGATGGAAGGTGACAAATAGACAACCTAACATCATGCCTCAGGGAATTGGAAAAACCAAAAACAACAACAAAATAAATACCAGGCAAAAAGAAACCATAAAGATTCAAGCAGAAATAAATGAAATAGAAAATAAATTAACTATACAGAAAATAAATGAAAGCAAAAGCTGGTTCTTTGAAAAGATTAACAAGATCGGCACACCATTGGCTAGGCTGATAAAGAAGAAGAAAGAAAGAAATCAGATAAATCAAATAAGTAATGAAACAGGAAACATTACAACAGACACAATAGAAATACAAAACATCATTATAGGATACTATGAACGACTATATGCCAACAAACAAGAGAACATGGAGGAGATGAACAATTCCTGGATGCATATAATCTACCAAGATTGAAACAGGAGGACACAGAAAATCTGAATACACCCATAACAAGCCATGAGATTGAATCAGTAATAAATACGCTCCCAACAAAGAAAGGCCCAGGTCCGGATGACTTCACTTATGAATTCTACAAAACTTTTAAGGACGAGTTAGCCCCTCTCCTACTCAAATTATTTCTAAAAATCCAAAAGGGAGGAGACCTTCCAAATTTATTTCATGAAGCCTCCTCCATCCTCATTCCCAAAACAGATAAAGACATAACAAAAAAGATAAGTACAGATCAATATCTCTGATGAATATCATTGCAAAAATTCTCATTATGCTAACTGCTGGTCCCCTCTCCACTGCTTTTTAATATAGTGCTGGAAGTCTTAGCCAACCCAATCAGAAAAGAGAATAATATAAAAGGCATTCAAATAGGCAAAGAAGAGTTGAAAATATCTTTATTTGCAAATGACATGATTGTATACTTAGAAGACCCAAAGGTTTCTATGAAAAAACTTCTCAAAGTAATAAATGAATATAGTAGTGTGGCAGGATACAAAATCAACATTTCTATATATGAACAGCAAGTTGAATGAGGTAGAGATGAAGAAAGGAACCGCTTTTACCATAGCTACCAAATGTATAAGATATCTAGGGATAAACCTAACTAAGGAAGTCAAAGACATTTATAAAGAAAACTATGAAAATCTTTAAAAATATCTTGAAAATAACACAAAAAAAGTGGAAGGACAACCCATGTTCTTGTATTGGAAGAATTAACATAATCAAAGTGGCAATTCTACCCAAATTAATCTACATATTTAACACAATTCCAATCAAAATACCAGAGACATTCTTCATAGATCTAGAAAAGACAATCATAGAATTTGTCTGGAATCATAAAAGACCTTGTATTGCCAAAGCAATCATGTGCAAGAAGAGTGGAGTGGGTGGCATCTCATTCCCTGACTCCAAGATATACTATAAAACTGTGATAATCAAACAGCATAGTGTTGGCACAAAAAACAGACAGGTGGACCCCAGAAATAAATCCCAGAAATAAACCCCAAAGCTTACAGTCAACTGATTTTTTTTTTTTCTTTTTTGATGGAGAAGTTGAGATTAGAGCTAGCTTTAGGTTTATTTTTTTTTTTAAGGGCAGAAAATGGGGGAAGGGGAAAATGGGATGCAAAAGGAATGGGGAAGGAAGTGGAATGCAAAGAGAATAAGGCAGGAGAAATCAGAATGCAAAGCCAGTTGTTTTTGGATGTAAATCATCTGAAGATGTGAAAATGACTGGCACCATATAATTTTTTTTGGGGGGGGAAGACAATCTGATAAACGCATGTGACTTCCTCTAGCCCGATACTGAGCAGTATTGGGGTATTGGGTATTAACAACAAAAAGACAACCATTGACAGCAGGCAGATACTGTTTTCCATTCCTAGATGCTTTTCAATGCTTCTCAATAGCCCTGCTAGAGTAGCTTACGGAAACACATTTCTGCATGTGTCTATAGGACATGTGTTTTAACCACATGTTTTCAGATTGGTTGCTCTCCATATATCCTCCCCGCCGCTTTTTTTTTTTTTTAAGAGAGAGAGGGAGGTTTTTTTTAAAAAAAAAAAAACTTTATTTATTTACTTATTTAATTTGACCAGAGAGGAACAGAGAGAGAGAGAGGGAAAGCGAGAAAGCAAGACACCAGGTCCGGGACTCGAACCGTGGTCGACCATGTGGAAGTCCAGCCTCCTTAACCACCACACCACCTGCCAGCCCCGTATCCCCCCCTTTTTTTTTTTTTTTTTTTTTTTTTTTGGAGAGGTTTTTCGCTATAGGGTGCGTGCGCTCGCCAGACAGACAGAGAGAGACATAGAGACAGAAAGCGAGAAATCACCCCCCAGGGGGGATGGTCACGCCGCAATCCCTTCTCCTCCATTCTCCTCTCGGGATCTTGGGCATGCACGCACACGCACCCGGCGTGAGTTTTAAGCCACCGGGTCCAGGACGCGAACCGCGGTCGACTACGTGGGAGTCCAGCGACATAGCCATTATGCTAACTGCTGGTTCCCTCCCCCCCTTTTTTTAAGGGCGTTTCTACATGTGTCTATAGGCCACATGCTTTGATTACATGTTTTCAAATTAACTGGTCTCCACACTCAGGGCTTCAGTTCTGAGGCTACAAAGAATTCTTTTTTTTTTTCAATTTATTTATTTGCATTCATTCACTGTACATCATTACAACATACAAAATGAGATTTCCCATCCAGAGTACACTATATATTGTCTCAATCAAGCACATCAACAAACATGTTATTGGCAGCAAATGATCTTCCATTTCTTGTTTTCTGTATGTTTTGTTTTTTTTCCCTCCATCCTTGATTCCCTATCTCTTACCCTCTGCCATCTCCCACTCTCCTCCCACACTGTCTCTGGTATCTATGTTTGCTTTCTATACTGCTTTCCCCCCACATTTTATTGAATCGCCAAAGACCCTAATCAATCCAAATACCCTCAAAGCAAACACAGGTGACATACACATTTCCATGAACACAAGTCTAACGTTATGCATCCTATAAAGTAGCACCTAGCTGTGGCTACATATCCTACTGCAGTCATTGAATAGATATATCTTTTTTTTTCCTGAAACGTTTTTTTTTTTTTGAACTCAATTTACATTCCTTCCCTAAGCATCATCACAGCATACAAGATGCAATCTCCCATCCAGTACACACTGCATAGTGACTCAATCATGCACATTACAAAAAATTTTCCATTACTAGTCCCTAGAATTATTTCCACCCCTCTTTCTGACCCTCTGTCCCTTCCCACCCTCCTCTCACACCACCTCCAGTGTCTACAATTGTCCTTCATTCCCTTCCCACCCACATTGCTTTGATCACACAATTTCCTACATAATCTAACTGCTTTCAATGGTGAGTTCACTCATTACTACTAAGAAAATCAGTATTAACTTAACTCAAAGAAGCGCCAAGGAACTTTGCTTAAAGCCAGGAAACAGGCTAGGATTCTGTTCAAATGGTAGGTGCATGAACCTATCAGTCTCATGTACTTTTATCTTCTATTCTGGTTCAATTTTCCTGATTAAATTCTGGAATATAATATTCAACTCCAGACTTGTCCCTATGATTAAGTTGGCCAGTTTCTTAGTTTCTGGACTCTTATTTCCATGTGTCTGTGTTTAATTTTCTTGATACAGCACACCCTTGAGAACTTCTTGGAGATCTGGTCTGGTGCTGGTAAATTCTTTCAGGTTTTGTTTATCTGAGAATGTTCTTGTCTTTTCTTCCCACATGAAAGATAATCTTGCCAGATACAGTATTCTTGGCTGAAATTGCTTCTCTCGTAACACTTTGAATATATTTTCCCATTCTCTCCTCGCTCGCATTGTTTCTGATGAGAGGTCTCTTTTTGTCTGATGGGATGTCCTTTGTAGGTAACTTGATGTTTTTCTCTTGCCAATCTTAGTATCTTGTCTTTGTCTGTGGTTTTGGTCAACCTGGCTATAATGTGTCTTGGAGAAGATCTTCTTGGGTTGATTCTATTTGGAGTCCTTTGTATTTCCTGAGACTGGATCTTCGAATGCCTCTCTAGGTTTGGAAAGTTTTCTTGCAGGATTTCATGGAATAGATTATCAATGCCCTTATGGGTCTCTTCACCTTCTGGAATGCCAATTATCCGGATATTTGGATGTTTGATGGTATCCAGTACTTCTTGCATATCATTCTCAAATTTTTGGGCCATTTTCTCAGTCTTCCTGGTGGATTTTGCTAAGCCAGCCATTTTCTCTTCTACATCTGAGATTCTATTTTCTGAATGATCTAATCTGCTTTTAATACTTTCAAGGGAGATTTTTGACTTCTTGTATTATAGACCATCTCTAGCAGTTCCGTTTGAGTCTTTTGTAAAGTGTGTAATTCCTCTTTTAGATCTTGCAAGAATTTCCTCATCTCCTGGAACTCGTCAACTTCTTTCTCCTTTCTCTTTAGCAGTTCATTATCTCTCTTCTCTTCCATCTCTGTTAGCTTCGACATTATGAATGCTCTAAATTCCTTATCAGACATTTCCATGACTTTCACTGAACTGCTTGTGGATGGAGAGTTACTCTTTTCCCTTGGAGGAGAGGTATTTTCTTGTTTTCCCATATTTCTCGTGATTTGGCGGTGATTTCCTGTCATCTGATGGATGGTGTGTTTCTTTCAAATTCTTGAAATTCAGCCTGAATGTTCAGGAGCAAGCACACAGAGGTGATCTAGAATTTGTTTGCCGTTCTGTTGTGATCGTTTGTCCAGCAGATTCAGTAGATATTGGGAAATATTTTAACCCTATTAGTATTTGAATGTTTGGCTACAGTGCTCTTAGATCCATCTAAAAACACATTGAATGGATATTGGAGGGTGGAGAGACAAGAAAAAGGAAAATGAAAAAGAGAGAGAGAAACAACAAAAAGAGAAAAAAAAGACCAAAAAAAAGTGTAATTACTGTTCTTTTTTAAAAAAGAAAAATCACAAAATAGACAACCGCGCGGCACATGAAATATCTAGTTCACAGGGGCCATGCGGAATCTTCTTCTGAAGGAAGGGCTCAACTCTCCTGCCTGGGTGGAAGGACCAGAAGGGATTAATAACAAAGCTCAAGGTGGAGCTGAGAGCCAGAGAAAAACTTTACCTTTAAAAAAATCGTAAAAAGGAGAAATTACCCAAAAAAAATGAGGTGACAGGAGCAGAGAGACACAGAGACCTCAGAGACAGAGACAGAGATAGAAGGCCAGAGGGGCTCCCTACCATGCTAGCTTTGCTTGCTGGAGGCTGAATTGTGAGTAGAAAATCTTCATTTCTCCTGTCCCCTGAAATATCTAGTTCACAGGAGCCATGAGGAATGTTCTTCTCCAGGCTACAAAGAATTCTGTGGTTTGTGTGTAGGGGAGGATCTCTGGTCACTCCAGAGGCCAACGACCAGCCAGGCTCTTCCGGGTTCCTGCAATTCTGGAAGGCTGGGGAGATTCAAGTACTAAGGGGTGTGTGAGAAGAGAAGCAGGACTTATTCTGGGTTCAGCGCCCATGTGCTCAGTCCCCCAGCAGGACGGAGGCCTCCCGCACCTGCTGCCGAACCGCCAGGTCTGGCAGGGTATCCACGTCTCGGGCAGCCTGTGCAGTGGCCTCCAGCACTTGCTCCAGGTTGTCTTCATGCAGACGGGCATCCATTTCCAGCAGGGCGACTGGCCGGAGGTCAGCAACAGGGCCAGGGCCAGCTGCGGACCGCTAGCTGCTTCCTCCATGTGGCTGAGGTCCGCCAGGGGTGTGCCAGCCACAAAGCCAGCTGAGCATGCGCACACAAAGTCCCGCAGGGGAATCCCAGCATCCAGCACTGCCAGCGTGGCTGCGTTCACGCAGGCCGCGTAGGTTCCACCATCTGCTTGCAGCACCTGCAGTAGATGTCGATCTGGGAGCGCGGGTGCAGCTGAGTGCGGATGGCGGAGCTGCAGACCCATCTCATAGGACTTACGGTCCCCTGTGGCCTGCGCTTGCGCTCTCCTGTGCTGAAGGTCTGAGCTATACAGACAGTTCACTAGTGCCAGGTCAGACAGGGCTCTCGCCCAGGAGCCCCGAATCTTGTGCAGCCCGTAGACCACGGCCAGCGCCTTGGTGTTGCCCTGCTCGATGTAGGCCGAGCTGTCGGCCTGCGCGAACATGCCCATCGCTCCCGGATCTTGCGCAGCTCCCCGGCACGCCGCCCATCCACCCGGTAGCCCTGGTCAGACAGGAGCTCCAGCAGCGCCATGCCGCCCGGCCCTCCGTGCCGCAGGACCACAGCGCCCGGCCGCCCTCCTCAGCCCGCGTCACTTCCGGTTCCAGCCAACACATTTTTGACAAAGGATACCAGTGAATTCATTGGAAAAAGGAAAACCTCTTTAGCAAATAGTGCTGGATATCCACATGCACAAAGATAAAACTGAATCCCCATCTTTCACCAATAACAAAAGTCAACTCAAAATGGATCAAAGATCTGAACCTAAGACCTCAAACTATAAAATTACTGGTGGAAAATACTGGAGAAACTCTGGGAGACATTGAGGTATGCAAAGACTTTTTAAATAAGACTCCCAAAGCACGACAATAATCCCTAAAATAGACATCAGATTAAGAAGTGTTTGCACAGCAAAGGACACAGTAATTAGTGTGAATCAACAACCCTTAGAATGTGAGAATATTTTTGTAAAATATGCCTCAGAAAACAGACTGATAACCAGAATACACAAGGAACTCAAATGGCTTATCTGAAAAAAAAAAAAATCTAACCCAATTAAAAGATGGTAAAATGAGTTGAACAAAAATCTAAGGAAGACACATGAACAGCCAAAAAGCATCTGAAGAAATGCTCAACATCCCTCATCATAGGGGAGATGTAGATTAAAATCACAATGTGGGACCAGCAGTTGGCATAATGGCTATGTTGCTGGACTCCCATGTAGTTGACTCTGGTTCGAGTCCTATACCTGGTGGCTTAAACCCACATGTGCATGCATTCCCAAGATCCTGAGAAATGAATGGAGGAAAAGGGATTGCAGCGTGGCCATCCCCCCTGGGGGGGGGATGATTTCTCCCTTTCTTTTTTTTTTTTTTTTTTGGAGAGATTTTTTCACTATAGGGCGCGTGCGCTCGCCAGACAGAGAGATAGAAAGCGAGAAATCACCCCCCAGGGGGGATGGCCACGCCGCAATCCCTTCTCCTCCATTCTCATCTCGGGATCTTGGGCACGCACGCACACGCACCCAGCGTGAGTTTTTTAAGCCACCGGGTCCAGGACGTGAACCGCGGTCGACTACGTGGGAGTCCAGCGACATAGGCATTACGCTAACTGCTGGTTCCCTCCCTTTCTGTCTCCACATCTCTCTCTGTCCTTCTGGCAAGCACATGCGCCCTATAGCAAAAGCTTCTCAAAAAAATAAAAAAAAAAAGGCCGACAAGCAAACAAACAAACAAAAAAACACAATGAGATACAACCTAACCCCTGTCAGAATGGCGAAGGTTAAAAATACAAAAAGTCGTGGGACCAGCAGTTAGCATAATGGCTATGTCACTGGACTCCCATGTAGTCGACCGCGGTTCAATTCCCAGACCCGGTGGCTTAAAACTTATGCCAAGCATGTGTGCATGCGTGCCCAAGATCCCAAGAGGAGAATGGAGGAGAAGGGATTGCGGCATGGCCATCCTCCCTGGGGGGTGATTTCTTGCTTTCTGTCTCTCAAGCTCTCTCTGTCTGGTGAGCACACACGCCCAATAGCAAAAGATAATAATAATTCAAAAAGTCGTAAGTGTTGGCGGGGAAGTGGTGAAAGGAGAACTCTTCTACAATGTTCATGGGAATGTAAACTGGTTCAGCCACTGCAGAAAACAATATGGGAGGTTCCTCAAAGATCTACAAATAGAACTACCATTTGATCCAGCAATCCAACTTCTGGATATCTACTCAAAGGACAGGAGAATGCTCAGTCAGAAAAACATTTCCACATCTGTGTTTATTGCAGCATTATTCACGATCGCTAAGATAGGGAACCAACCCAAATATCCACAATCGAATGAATGGATGGGAAAAGTATGGCACATATATTCTATGGAATACTATTCAGCCATAAAAAAACAAACAAACAGCAATACCAGGGTCCAGCCTCAGCAGGGGTGGGTTATCTCATCTGAGCAGTGCAGGAAGGAATGACTGAGGCCTCGGTGCCTTTTTCGTGCACGTCCTCAGTGGGACACTCCCAGAGATTGCTCTCTGTAGAGTGACAACTACTAGGAATTATCGTGCCTTTTTATTGAAAATGTGATACTTGCAAGTAAACGGGTGAGGGGCTATGTGTTCTAATTATCAGTTCATAAAGTTTTAACAATAGGGAACATAGATTCCATTCAGGGTTGGATTAAGGGCGAGTCTATTACAGTTCAGCAATTGTTTGTTTGATGTAGGCAGGTCTTCGGGAACTTCATGGAAGGCCGTTTCGGGAAATAGCCTCCAGCAAGCAGAGTTAATTATCAGCTGATGCTCGGTGGCAGCCATCTTGTGATTACTGAGTACGATGCTAAGAAAAGAAAATCTCAAGTATAGGTATTAGTTCTTATGGATCTCAATAAAGAATGATACCTATATTGGGGATCAGCAGGTGGCATAGTGGTTAAGGTGCTGGACACTCCCACATGGCTGACCATGGTTTGAGTCCCGGACCTGGTGGCTTGCTTTCTCACTTCCCCTCTTTCTCTCTCTGTCTCTCTCTGTCAAATTAGAGATAAATGAATGAATAAATAAAATTTTTTAAAAAGAATGATACTTATATAGTTTTATAGGAATCTAAAACTTAATTTAAGGAATCCTAACATATTTATCTATTTCACTTGGTGAGGGCAGGGGAGTCCTGGGCCAGTTTCAGCCTAATCTTATTTTATGTAAAGAAAAGATTATTTTTAAGCTTATGTTAAATGTATCTTGAAGGGCCTTCCAAAGGTCAAGAAGATTATTCCTGCCTAGATAGAATTTCAGGACACCCTCTATTGTGACCGCAGGGATGAAGCATTGTAATTAACAGTAGGTGGTCAGGGCAAAGGGGAGTGGTTGGGGGACTTTCAGGAAATCTTATCACATACTCAAGATGTATGAGAGAGCTGTGTAATTCTTTTTACAGTATATCAGGGAGTCAGAGAGGGGTCACTTCCCAGCAAGGCTACCGCAGTCTCCGGAGCATACAGCAAGCGGCCTTGCCAACATGCTGAGTCGACCCAAGCTTTGCCATAGGTCGGGGGTGGGGGGTGGGGGGGCGGTGTACAGCAGCGGCCTTGCCAACATGCTGAGCCGATCCAAGCTGTGCTCAAAGGTCAAAGGCCCAAACAGATCCTGGGGCCCCATTGGGTAGGACTCCTCCACAACAAGACCCTGGTATTTGATAGGTTTGGTGGTTAAGGTACTAGAGTCCCAGGTGGCTGACTCTGGTTCAAGTCTCTGGACACTCCAGACCTGGCAGCTTGAAAATCACACTGGGTGCGTGTGAGTGCATGCCCAAAATCTCAAAAGGAGAATGGAAGAGAAGGTATTGCATCATGACCATTTATCCTGGGGGGTGATTTCTCAGTTTCCCTCTCACTGTCTCTCTCTTTCTGGCAAGTGCACGTGCCTTATGGAAAAAAACTAACAAAAAAGGTACGCTCTAATGGTGATACACTTAGGTGGCGGGAATAGACACAGTAATGCCTGTCTGTCCAGATTCTTCTTGGAATTTCTGTGTAGCACTCCTTCCTGCCAAGTATACCTTTCTGGAATGAGAATCTTTTTTAATTATTTATTTTATTTATTTATTATTATCTTATTTTTAAGTTTGATGTAGAGCACATGTGTTCACCAGAGAGAGACAGGAAGAGAGAGTGGGAACATGAGAAAGCAAGCCAGTCGGTCCAGGACTGGAACCATAGTTGGCCATGTGAGAGTCCAGCTCCTTAACCGTCATGCCACCTGTAGGCCCTGGAATGAGAATCTTATCCTAGTCAGGTGCAAGGTAGGTCAGAGAATTTCTTCATGGGCAGCTCCTATACAGAAAGGCAAGGAAAGATTAGATAAATATTTTTAGGTTTTATTGCTTGCTTTAGTGAAGAGGAATTCCAGTTTCTACGGCTTTCCTTGGAAGAGAAAGGGGGGGCAAGATAAAGGAGAGTGGGAGAAGGTCAGAAAGATCTGGTTTCTGAGGCCTTCCAATGTCTTTCAGTTCAAAGGACACAGCATACTAAGGCACCATACTTTAGGTTCTGCTATTCTGATCCCCAACACTACTCATATTTAAGACTTGAACAATAGGGGCCAACAGGTGGCTTGGTGGTTAAGACACTGGTTCCCATATGGCTGACTGTGTGGTTCAAGTCCTGGTTCTGTGGCTTGAAAAGCATGCTGGACAGGTGTGTGTGCACTATTCAGATCCCAAGAACACAGCGAAGGAGAAAGGATTGTGACATGGCCATCTCCCCTGGAATGGTGATTTCTCACTTTCCTACTCTCTCTGTCTCTCTCCATCAAGCACACGTGCTCTAAGGTAAAAAAAAAAAAAAAAAAAAAAAAAAAAAAATTTGAACACTAGAAAGTTTCTTGGGGAGCCAGCAGGTGACATGGTGGTTAAGATTCTGGACTTCTACATGGCCGACCACAGTTTGAGTAAGGGGTCTGGTGGCCTGCTTTACCATTTTCCCTCTCTATCTCTCTCTGGTCAAATTTAAAAATAATAATGAATAAAATTAAATAAAAATAATTATTTTTTTCGCTATAGGGCGCGTGTGCTCGCCAGACAGACAGAGACATAGAGACAGAAAGCGAGAAATCACCCCCCAGGGGGGATGGTCACGCCGCAATCCCTTCTCCTCCATTCTCCTCTCAGGATCTTGGGCACGCACGCACATGCGCCCGGCGTGAGTTGTAAGCCACCGGGTCCGAGACGCGAACCACGGTCGACTACGTGGGAGTCCAGCGACATAGCCATTACGCTAACTGCTGGTTCCCTTAAATAAAAATAATTATTAAAAAAAAGAAAGTTGGTTGGAAGCTCTGTGCATGTGATGGGACTTAGTTTGCCAAGACTAGTTCTTTCTTGGAAACTGACTTTCCTGCTAATCTGTGGTCTCAGATTTGGCTTTGGATTTCCAGGTTTAATGGAGTGAATCACAATTACAGTCACAAACTAATATTATCTAAAAGTAAGAAACAGAATTTCTGAACCAAAAGAGAGCCAGCTTCTGATGCAAGCTCCTTCTTTGTTTAGATGATAATACTGATACTATAGGAGGTTGAGGGACTGCTCAAAGTCACATAAGCAAGTAATCTCTGTCAAGGTCTATTCCAAGACTCTTGGCCTCATTCAGTTCTCTTTCCACAACACCATGTTGCTGCCACATATACACACATGCCAAACAAGATATACATTGTATAAGCTTTTGTTTCATGGTGAACATTTTCTTCCTTATTTACTTCTATCATATGTGATTTTATACCAGATTGGCCAGAGAAGAAAAAGTGAAACCTTGGGACCAGCAGATGGCATAATGGCTGCGTTACTGGACTCCAATGTAGTCAACCACGGTTCGAGTCCTGAACCTGGTGGCTTAAACTCATGCCGGGCACGTGTGTATGCGTGCCCAAGATCCCAAGAGAAGAATGGAGGAGAAGGGATTGCGGCATGGCTATCCCCCCGGGGGGTGATTTCTCGCTTTCTGTCTCTCTGTCTCTCTCTGTCTTTCTGGCAAGCGCATGTGCCCTATAGCAAAAACCTCTCCAAAAAAAAAAAAAAAAAAAAAAAAAAAAAACAAGAAAAGAAAAGAAAGAAAAAGTGAAACCTTAAAACTTGTTAATATTGGGCATGTAGTAATATTTTCTTTTCTTACTGTTTATCTGATGCCTATTCAGCCATCAAATAAAATAAAATGTTTTCATTTTTTTAAAGAATTATTTTATGTAACTTTTTTTTTTTTTATTTGACCAGAGAGGGACAGAGTGAGAGAGAGCATGAGAGGGAAAGTGAGAAAGCAAGCTGCCAGGTCTGGGACTCGAACCACAGTCAACCATGTGGGAGTCCAACACCCTTAACCACCATGCCACCTGCTAGCCCCCTTTCATTATTTTAAAAATTATTTTAATTAATTAATTAATTTTAATTAGACCAGAGAGGGACTGAGTGTGAGAGAGAGAGGGAGGGAGAGAGAGGGAAAGTGAGAAAGCAAGCTTCCAAGTCTGGTACTCAAACCACAGTTGGCCGTATGGGAGTCCAGCCCCATTAACCACCATGCTACCTGCCAGCCCTAAAATGTTTTCATTCTTTATATCAGTAAATATTTTTAAACATTATTTTATTTAACTTTATTTATTATTATTATTTTCCAGTTTGATGAGAAAGAGAGAGGGAAAGTGAGAAAGCAAGCCACCAGGTCTGGGACTTGAATCACAGTCGACCAAGTGGGAGTCTAACACTTCTAACCACCACACCACCTGCTGGTTCTTATATCAGTAGTTATAATTTTATTTCTCCAGCCTAGTTTTAATCTACTAAATTATGTCCCACCTCTTTTTTTTTTTTAAAGGTTTTAGTCATAAGGTGCATTCACTCACCAGAGAGAGAGACTTGACAGAGACTGAGAGAAGGAAAGTGAGAAACCACCCTCCAAGGGGATGGCCATGCACAGTCCCTTGTACTCCCTTCTCCTCTTGGGATTTTGGGCATATACACATGCATGGTGTGATTTTAAAGTTGCCAGGTTCAGGACTCAAACTGCATTCAGCCATGTGGGAGTCCAGCTCCTTAACTGCCACACCACCTACTGGCCCCTCTTTAAATCTTTTAATTTACTATAGGGCATGTGTGCTCACCAGAGAGACAAGAGAGAGATAGGGAGAGGGAATGTGAGAAAACATTCCCCAGGGAGGATGGCCACCCACAAACCTTTCTCTGCCATTCTCCTCTTAGGAATTTGGGCACACATGCACATGCAACCTGGCATAAGTTTCAAGCCACTGGGTCTAGAACTTGAACTACAGTTGGCCATGTGGGAGGGGGGTCCAATTCCTTAACCACTAATATCACCTGCTGGTCCTCCCCTCTCATTTTTCAATTGCCAGAGGCCACATGTACTTCCAGCAAGAGACACAGAGAGTGTGGAAGAAAGTATCCCCAGTGGACGCACAGTCATGTAGCAATTCCTTCTCCTTCATTTCCCTATCTGGTCAGGATTTGGGGCATGCATTCACATGCACTAGATGTGTTTATCTCTCTTTCTCTCTCTCTTTTATTTTTTAAAAGAATTGTTTAATTTTATTCATCTTTTTTTTTTTTTTTTTTTTTTTTTTAATTTGACCAGAAAGAGACTGAGAGCAAGAGAGAAGGAAAGCTGCCAGGTTCAGGACTTGAACCATGGTCAGACATGTGGGAATTCAGTGCCTCAACCACCACACCACCTGCTGGCCCCTCTTTCTCTCTTAAATGTCACACTTTTAGCAAGATATAAAGGCTTCTGGTTACATATATAATCTTTAGAATCAGGAGTTTTATGGACCAGCTGGTGGTATGATAATCAGGGCAGCTGGATCTCACACAGCCAACTGTGTGGTTGAAGCCCTGAACCAGGTAGCTTGAAAAATATACCAGGCTCATATGTGTGACCAAAATATTGAAAGGAGAGTAGAGGAGAAGGGATTATGGCATGTGACCATTCTTTCTGGGGGTTGCTTTCTCACTTTCCTTCTTTTTGTCTTTCTTTAATGAGCACATGCACCCTATGGCAAAAACTTAGGAAAAAAAATTAAAAATAAAATAGTTAAGGAGCTAGGTGGTGGTGCAGTGACAGGGGCCAACAGGTGGCATGGTGGTTAGGGGTGCTGGACTCCCACATAGTCGACCATGGTTTGAGTCCTGGACCTGGCAGCTTGCTTTCTCACTTTCTCTCTCTCTCCCTCTCTCTTTCTCACTCTGTCCCTCTCTGGTCAAATTAAAATAAATAAATAAATAAAGTTAAATAAAATAATTCTTTAAAAAGGAAAAAAAAAAGTTAAGAAGCTAGGTGGTGGTGCAGTGACAAAACATGATACTTTGTAAGGGTGATCCAGAGGGGAAGGTTCTGAGTCCAAATCCAAAGAACTCCCTGAGTACAGTAGGCACACAATTGCCCATGATCAGGGGCTGACTGAATCTGAGGGTGTAACACAATGTTAGGACCCTGCTAAAGGTGCTCTCTGTATCTCTATCGCTCTCTGTTGTTCATGGAAAAATAAACTTTTTTTAAAAAAATTATTTTATTTGGAACCGGCAGGTGGTGTAGTGGTTAAAGACGCTTGACTCCCATATGGCTGACCACGGTTTGACTCTTGGACCTAGCAGCTTGCTTTCTCACTTTCCCTCTCTCTCTTTTTCTCTCACTCTGGTCAAATTAAAGATCAATCAATAAATAAATAAAATTAAATGAAATATTTTTAAATTATTTATTTTTAAATAATTCTTTTATTTAACTTTATTTACTTATTTATATAATATTTGACCAGAGAGGGACAGAGTGTGAGACAGAGAGAGAGAAAAAGTGGAAAGCAAACGACCAGGTCTGGGACTCAAACCACAGTCAGCCATGTGGGAGTCCAGCGTCCTTAACCACCACACTACCTGCCAGCCCCCATAAATAAACTTAAAAAAAAGTAAACCCCAAGGATCCAGCAGGTGGCTTGGTGGTTAGCGTCCCCACATGGCTGAAGGCGGTTTGAGTCCTGGACCTGGCAGCTTGCTTTGCCACTTTCCCTCTCTCTCTCTGGTGAGCACATGCATCCTATAGAAAATTTTAAAATAATAATAATAAATAAAATAAAATAAATAATTCTTTAAAAGAAAGAAAGAAAGAAAGAAAAAATAGCTCAGGGGCAAGAGATGGTGTGGTGGCTAAGGCACTGGACTCCCATATAGCTGACTGCAGTTCAAATTCAGAACCTGGTGGCTTAAAAAACATGCTAGGCATACATGCCTAAAATCCCAAGAGGAGAATGGAGGAGAAGGGGATTGTGTGGGAGGGTGATTTCTCACTTTCCCTCTCTGTTTTTCTCCCTGTGGCAAAAAAAACCTAAAGAGTCTAGTAAAAAGCAAAAATAGAAAAGAAGGCTGGAGGACCAGGTGGTGACACAAGGGTACTGCAAGTGGACCCACATGAGAGAAGTCCCGAGTTCGTATCCTGGGACTTCCCTGGGCACACCATCTTCACAATTTGCAGCATATATTTTGTCTAGGTTTTTATTAATCAAAGAACATCATGTCTATCTTAATATCTTAATATGATTAGTTTATGTGTTATGTGTTACGTTTTACATGATGAATATCTAACAGAGAAACAAATTCATGGCTTCCTTTTTCTGTTTTTAGTTTTAGTGCTAACAGAAGATTTTTGACCTCAAAGTAACTCTTGGATTTAGAGGGCCCCTAAAACATCCAAAAGGGAGATGTTAAACTGAGGAGGCTTATTCTTTATATGTTAGATAAAAATGGGAAACATTGTCAAATTAGTAATTCTAATTTTCCTTTTTTTTTTTGGAGAGTTTTTTTTTTTCCCCTATAGGGCGTGTGTGCTCGCCAGACAGACAGAGAGAGACATAGAGACAGAAAGTGAGAAATCACCCCCCCCAGGGGGGATGGTCACACCGCAATCCCTTCTCCTCCATTCTCCTATCGGGATCTTGGGCACGCACGCACACGCGCCCGGCGTGAGTTAGTTCTAAGCCACCCGCGGTCAACATAGCCATTACGCTAACTGCTGGTTCCCTAATTCTAATTTTCTTGACATTGTGTATGAGTTATATATAAAAATATGGTGTATGTCTATATATGCATTATATTCTAAAATAATTTGAGATTCCCAGGAATTTATGATGGATATCTATCAGTCATGTGGTAGGTTATTATGTTAGATTGGTACATATAGCCAAATTTCTTTGTAAGTTATGAATTTTTGTTAGAGCATCATCAACTATGGCTATAATCCTAATGTTATGTCCTTAAGGAAATTCACAGAGAAAGCAGAAAGAGAATGTACTCTTACAAGTACCGGATTCTAAAAATCTAATCATTTAACTGGGTAAAATTTTCATTTTCTGTGTAATCTGATTGTTTTTCTAAACTGTTAAGCCAGAATTAACCAAAAAAGGTAAAAAAAAAATTTGACAAAATTGCATATTAAGTACCCAATGCAATACACCTTAGTTAAAAGGTAAAATTGAAATAAAGAAATATAAATCCAGTGTTGAGCATGGACTCATGGGAACATTGCTGCCTGGTTCTCTCTGAGTCTTCCTTATCATTTTTGTTATTAAGTTAACATGCTTTAGTTATTTATATTGTTGGTCTTTAAATTTTATAAAATTGGAAGAGTCTATTAGTAAGATTGTTTAGTTTTGCATTGAAAAAGTTGTTGAAACAACTTTTGTTGCTATTGTTGTTTGTACATGTTCATAAGCTACCAGTCTATATGTGGATATATGTAATTATATTTTTACAAGCTTAATAACTCCTCCAGAAAATATCAAACTTCCCAAGGTGGGATAAAAAAGATAAACATGGGGACCAGCAGTTAGCATAATGGCTATGTCACTGAACTCCCATGTAGTTGACTGTGGTTCGAGTCCCGGACCTGGTGGCTTAAACTCACAACGGGCGCGTGTGCGTGCGTGCCCAAGATCCTGAGAGGAGAATGGAGAAGAGGGAATTGCAGCGTGGCCATACCCCCTGGGGGGTGATTTCTCGCTTTCTGTCTCTCTGTCTCTTTCTGGTGAGCGCACCTGCCCTATAGCAAAAACCTATCCAAAAAAAGAAAAAATATAAAATAAACATGGACAGTTAATAAAAATTGGGCCTATATATCAGAGACAAAAGCTAAAAACTCCTACCTGAGGGACTAGCAATTAGTGTAATGGCTATGTCGCTGGACTCCCACGTAGTCGACCATGGTTCGAGTCCCAGACCCAGTGGCTTAAACTCACGCCGGGCGTGTGTGCATGTGTGCCCAAGATCCCAAGAGGAGAATGGAGGAGAAGGGATTGCGGCATGGCCATCCCCCCTGGGGGATGATTTCTCACTTTCTCTGTCTCTCTCTGTCTGTCTGGTGAGCGCACGCGCCCTATAGCAAAAACCTCTACAAAAAAAAAAACAAAAACAAAAACAAAAAAAAAAACTCCTACCTGAGAACTTAATAGGGTAGAAGTCTCAGGGAACGGGGTGAGACAAGTTAAGGCTAGAGCTCCTGGCTGCCTCCTCCCTCCCTGCCTTCTTGTACTCCTGTTTCTCTTTAGTTAGGCCTCTTCCCCACTGGACTCTCCCCTTAGTTAAATGATCAAGAGGTCTAACAACAACAACAACAAAATTTACATGTGGTATTATCTGTTGAAGATATTTTGTAGTTTTATCAATGGTACCAGGGAGTAATGTTCACCTGTTGAAATATCCATTTTGTAAGACAAATAATAATGTGATTAAATGTATGGAAGAAAATGAAATGAAAAAAAATTTTTTAATTAAAAAAAAAACTACGTTCTCCAGCTAGGGTTCTTATATAGTCAATAAGACAGATGCCTTGTAAAACCTGTAAACTGAGCTCCACCCTCTTGGCAGTACTCAGCTGCTCCTTACAGGATCTATTGGAATTTAGTTTCACTTCTCAATGTAGGAGCTCTTACAATTCAGAACATATATGTATTTTTAAAGTTCTCAGATAACTCAAGAAAAAAAAAAAGTTATAACAAATTGACAAGGCACCTTAACCTTTGATTTAACTTTTGCTTAAACCATACCCAGTAGTCACTTGTGGTAATCCTGAAGGCTGGGAACTTCTTCAAGGACAGGATCTGGACACAGCCCAGATCAGAGCCTCTGCCTTGAAAGAGACTTGGGAACCAGCAGTTAGCGTAATGGCTATGTCGCTGGACTCCCACGTAGTCGACCGCGGTTCACGTCCTGGACCCGGTGGCTTAAAACTCACGCTGGGCGCGTGTGCGTGCATGCCCAAGATCCCGATAGGAGAATGGAGGAGAAGGGATTGCGGCGTGACCATCCCCCCTGGGGGGGTGATTTCTCACTTTCTGTCTCTATATCTCTCTCTGTCTGTCTGGCGAGCGCAGGCGCCCTATAGCGAAAACCTCTAAAAAAAAAAAAAAAGAAAGAAAGAAAGAAAGAAAGAAAGAAAGAAAGAAAGAAAGAAAGGAAGAAAGAAAGAGACTCTATTGCCAAAGTGAACAGCTCGGGCACTGAATAATGCTCATGACTAGCATCCTCATGTTCCCCACTGGGACTTTGTCCCCAAGAGTGGAGCTGGTCACTAGAGACAGAATACACTGAGCTCTGAAGGGAGCTCAGGACTTCTGAAGTCCATGCAGGCCTTTGAAACTGAGGATTAATAGGGCCCAAAACCCCTATGGCTCCCCATGGACAACTGACAATCTCACTGGACAAGCCTCAGGTAACCCTTAAAGTGACTAATATTAATTTCTGTTTAAATCAGAGGTTAAGGTTATTTCTAAAAATACAGTCATAAAAAATAATAAAAAAGTAAAAATGGGACCTGCAGTTGACATAATGGCTATGTCACTGGACTCCCATGTAGTAAACCATGGTTCGAGTCCCAGACCCAGTGGCTTAAACTCACACCGGGAGCGTGTGCATGCATGCCCAAGATCCCAAGAGGAGAATGGAGGAGAAGGGATTGCGGCGTGGCCATCCCCCGTGGGGGGTGATTTCTCACTTTCTGTCTCTCTGTTTCTCTCTGTCTTTCTGGCAAGCACACGCGCCCTATAGCAAAAGAAAAAAAGAAAGAAAGAAAAAGTAGTAGTGAAAAGGTTGACTGTGCCCAAAAAAAAAAAATATATATATATATATACATATTATATATATATAATATATGTATATATATAATATGTATATATATAATATATATATATGATATATATATATTATATATATATAAGAGCTAGCTAGAGGAGAGACATCTGTACCAGTAACTAAAAGTTCTTGTAGCCATCCCAGACTCAGTCCTCCCATCCTCTCCCTCCTATATTCAAGAGGAGGAAAAATTGGCCCCTAAGCAGTGGACTACAAGAGGACCTGAAAGATAGTTGCTGTTACCAGATGGCACGCCAATAGTCCCTGAGGCCCTTGGACAAGTCGTAATAAATCAGATACACCTGTGGACCAGCAGTTAGCGTAATGGCTATGTCGCTGGATTCCCACGTAGTCGACCACGGTTCAAGTCCCGGACCTGGTGGCTTAAACTCACGCCGGGCACGTGTGCGTGCGTGCCCAAGATCCCGAGAGGAGGATGGAGGAGAAGGGATTGCGGCGTGGCCATCCCCCCTGGGGGGTGATTTCCTGCTTTCTGTCTCTCTGTCTCTCTCTGTCTGTCTGGCGAGCGCACGCGCCCTATAGCAAAAACCTCTCAAAAAAATAAGTAAATAAATAAATAAATAAATAAATAAGTCAGATACACCAAATTACCCAACTGGGAAAAAGCAAAACTTACTAAATTGGTTGAAAGAAAATGCTTTATGCCTAGTCTAGATAGCTTTATACACTCCATACCGGAAAGAAGTTTCCCCTTATGAAACTATGTTTAGAAGACCATAACCTCTCCTCCTAAGATTTAGGGAAAAAATAAAGCTAAAATCCATAACTATATTTTACTCAAGCTTTTACAGGCCCTTAACCCAGAAGGCCATTCACTACCATGTTTGAGACACTCTGCTTGTCCCCACCTTGGACCTGTCCATCCATTCCAACCGGGAGACTCTATGCAGGTCAAGAAATTTACAGCCTAAGGACTAACACCAATCTGGAAGGGACCTTACGCTGTCATCCTCATCACTTCAACTACAGTCAAGGTCAACACCATCCAGGTCTGGCTGCACCACTCTCAAATAAAGACAGAAATCAACATGGCAGATCCAGGATTCCCAGGATCCTCTCATGCTAATAAGACTGTGCCATATGTCCTAATTATCCTCCTTGTTACCCAATTTATAAAAAGAACAGAGGGAACTGCTGGGTCATGGGGAATCTGGAACGGGAAAGAGAAGTAATACAAATGTCTCCTAGAACATGAGGAGCACCACTCCTCTGAGGGTAATTGGTATCGGTATCTCTTTTCTTGGTCCCCCTGGCTCACCAACCCCATCTCTGCCATTGTGGGTCCTGCCTTGCTTCTCTTCCTTGCCCTTCTCTTTGGCCCATGCATTCTCTGTTTTCTCATTAACTTTGATTAGGACGGAATCCAATCTGTCAAGCTCGTGGTTCTCCACTCCCGCTATGAGTCGCTCCCCATCTCTGAATCAATTATTTAATTTTCCAAATCAGAAGGGGGGAATGTGGAAGGCCGCATATTAGATCTTGCACATGCACAACCATTTGTCCATTTTGTTCCTTTATCCTAACATGGCTGTCTGCTTCTATAAACCTCCTTGCTCTTCCCATGAGAAAACAGTTTGTGGGGACCAGCAGTTGGTGTAATGGCTATGTTGCTGGACTACCATGTAGTCAACAGCAGTTGGAGTCCCAGAACCAGTGGCTTAAACTCACTCTGGGCACGTGTGCCTGTATGCCCAAGATCCCGAGAGGAGAATAGAGGAGAAGGGACTGCTGCGTGGCCATCTCCCCAGGGGGTGATTTCTCGTTTTCTGTCTCTCTGTCTCTCTCTGTCTTTCTGGCAAGCTCATGTGCCCTATAGCAAAAACCTCTAAAAAAAAAAAAAAAAAAAAAAAAAAAGAAAGAAAGAAAGAAAGAAAGAAAGGAAGAAAGAAAGAAAGAAAGAAAGAAAGAAGAAAAGAAAATAGCTTGTGCTAGCCATACAAAAAACCACATCCGGGATGACATCCTGTACCTGCTACTGTCTTTGCTAACTAGCCCGAAACCCTTTTGTTTAGCAATGTAACTGCTTGCATGGAAACCCCACTCCCCTCAGAAATAATTAACCTGCTTGATTCAGCTTCTATAGCTGCTTGCATAGGAACCCCTGGTAACTGACTCCCTATAAAAAGACTACTCAGACTTCAGTCAGGGCTCCAGTTCTGACTCTCGGCCTCCGAGCCTCAGGCTGTAGTCATTGGCCAGCTAGTAAAGACTCCCTTTAACCTTAATCTGGCTTTGGTGGTCATTTATTTGGTTGCACTCTACAACAATAAATAAATAAATGCTTAAAAGAAAGAAAATTATCTACATGGTCATATCCTTGATTTGATTGTCATGCATTGAATGAATATTTTGAAAAATCATATCATGTGCTGTAGAGATGTACAATGATTAAATGTAAATAAGAATGGGTCGGGGTCAGCAGTTGGTATGGTGGTTGAGGTGCAAGACTCCCACATGGCCAACTGTGGTTAAAGTCCCAGACTTAGTTGCTCGCTTTCTCACTCTCCCTGTGTGTGTCTGTCTCACTCTTTCTGTCTCTCTCTGGTGAGTATACATGCCCTATAACAAATTTAAAATTATTTTTTAAAAATAAAAGGGAGCCAGAAGATGGCATGGTGATTAAGGTACTGGACTCCCACATGGCTGACCACGGTTCAAGTCCCAGACCTGGTGGTTTGCTTTCTCACTTTCCCTCTCTCTCTCTCTCTCTCTCTGGTGAGCACACATGCCCTATAGCAAATTTTAAAATAATCATAATAAGTAAAATTAAATGAGTAATTATTTTTAAAAATATATATATAAGAGATCATAAAATAAAAAAGCAAGAATTCGTGAACAGTGCTGGATTCCCACATGGCCGACCACAGTTCAAGTCCCAGACCCAGCAGCTTGAAAATCATGATAGATATGTGTGCATGCATGCTCAAAATCCTGGGAGGAGAGTGGAGAAGTGACTGTGGTGTAGCCATCCCGCTGGGGGGTTAATTTCTCACTTTCCCTCTCACTGTCTCTCTCTAGCGAGTGCACATGCTCTAGGTATGGGAAAAAAAAAAGGAAGAAAGAAAGAAAAAAACTTAAAAAATATTATAATAAATAAAAAAATTAAAAAAAAAAAACAAGAATTCACTGGGTTGTCTTTTGCCCTTTTTATTTTTTATTTATTTATCTATTTAAAAAATTTGGGACCAGCAGATGGCATAACGGCTATGTCACTGGAGTCCCATGTAGTCGACCACGGTTTGAGTCTCAGACCCGGTGGCTTAACTCACGCCAGGCACATGTGCGTGCATGCCCAAGATCCCAAGAGGAGAATGGAGAAGGGATTGTGGTGTGGCCATCCCTCCTAGGGGATGATTTCTTGCTTTCTCTCTCTTTCTGGTGAATGCATGTGCCCGATAGCAAAAAAAAAAAAAAAAAAAAAACTGTCTAAAAATGTATTTGAAGGTACATGCGCTCACTGGAGGAAAGCAGAGAGAGAGAGGGAAAGCTAGAAAGCAACCTCCATGGGAAATGGTCACACCACAATTCCTTCTCCTTTATATCTCCTTTCAGGATTTTGGGCATGTACTCACACAAGTTCAGCATGATTTTCAAGCTACTGGGTTGAGTACTCCAACTACGCAGTAGACCATATGGGATCCAGCCACCCTAACTCCCATACCACTTGCTGACCTGAGCCTCTTTTAAAACATAGAGAGAATTATCACCATCAAACACACATCTCAAAATCAATCATTATTGAAGTAATTTTAAAAGATAAATTGTGAAGAACCAGTCACAGCTCAAGAGTTAACTGCTATGCATGGGAATCTGAATTCCATATGGCTGACTATGGTTCCAATTCTTGCCCTACCAGCTTGTAAAACAAGCTGGGTTCATGTATACACATGCCCCAAAACCTGATGGGATGGAGAAATAGAGGAAAACAGATTGTGGTGTGACTGTGTCCCAGTAGGGGAGTTCTTTCTCTCTCTCCCTCTCACAAGTGCAAGTACTTTCTGGCAATAAAAAAAGTAAGCAATTAAAAAAATTTGGGGGGAGCGGCGGGCCCTGCGTGGCGGGCCGGGGCTCTGCGCCCCGCGTGCCCTTGCGTGGCGGCGGGCCAGGCCGGCGCGGCGGGCCGGGGCTCTGCGCCCTGCATGCCCGTGGATGGCGGCGGGCCGGGCCGTCGCCGCGGGCCCGGGCACTGCGCCCCGTGTGCCCCACAGGCCGGGGCTCTGCGCCCCGCGTGACCATGCGCGGCGGCGGGCTGGGCCGGCGCGGCGGGCCGGGGCTCTGTGCCCTGCGTGCCCCTGCGCGGGCGGGCCTGCACGTGGGCCCTGGGCCCACGCTCGTGGCCCCCCCCCCTGCCTGCGCGTGGTCGCCGGGCCTGCATGTGGCCCCGGGCCTGTGTGTGGCCCCCGGGCCTGCGCCTGCGTGTGGCCACCAGCCACAGGCGGCAAAAATGAAGCCGAAAACTAGGATTAAGAACTTGCAACTACAAGCAATAGAAAGAAACTTTAGCTGTCTTAAACCAATTGAGAAATATATTGTATAGGAGGATTTTCCCTGCCTATGGACAGTGAGAAGATGATGGTTACCAGCCCTGCATTACCTCAGGGAAAAACAAGAACTACTCTATGATTCTTAAGGAAATCAGATACCTGAGGATGACTCACGCTGCAGATCCCCACAACACCATTCCTGGTAATCACATAATGGATGATGTGCCACATCAACTGATAATCACCTCTGCTTTCCAGAATCGCTTTCCTGAAACTGTATCCCATGGAGACACACCTACAATTGTGGAACTGCACGAGACCCACCCTTAATCCAACCCTGAATAGAACCTATGCTCCCTATTGTTAAAAACTATATGAGCTGATAATTGAAAAAAAAAAAAAAGAAAAAGAAACTGAAAGAACTGGAATATATAATAGCAGGGATGGCTACTGCAGATACTAGAGACAGTATGGGAGAGGTAATGGGAATGAGTAATTGAGGGCGGAAGGGAGGGATTCAGGGAACAAACAACACACTTAATAGACATAAAAATGTAAAGTTCTCTGTCGATGATAATGTATATGGTATAATCATTGTCTTGACTAATGTGCACTGTATTCATGCTGGGAAAAACCATGTTGTACACTGTAAAAAGGTGCAATGATTAAATGTTAAAAAAAAAAAAAAAAAAAAAAAATTTGGGGGGGTGGGGGCTGGCAGGTGGCATGGTGGTTAGGGGCACTAAACTCCCACACGGATGACTGCAGTTCAAATCCTGGACCTGGCGGCTTGCTTTCTCACTTTCCCTCTCTCTCTCTCAAACTGTCCCTCTCTGATCAAATTACACAATAAATAAATAAAGCTAAATAAAATAATTCTTTAGGGGCCAGCAGGTGGTGTGGTGGTTAAGGGCCTTGGACTCCCACATGGCTGATTGCAATTCGAGTCGCAGACCTGGTGGCTTGCTTTCTCACTTTCTCTCTCTCTCTCTCTCTCTCTCTCTCCCCCGCCCCCCTTGCTCTGTCCCTCTCTAGTCAAATTAAAATAAGTAAATAAATAATGACTAGCAGTTAGCATAATGGCTATGTCACTGGACTCCCATGTAATCCACCGTGGTTCGAGTCCTGGACCCGGTGGCTTAAACTCACCCAGGGCACGTGTGCGTGTGTGCCCAAGATCCCGAGAGGAGAATGGAGAAGGGATTGCAGTGTAGGAATAAAAAAAAAAATAAAAAGTAAATAAATAAAGTCAAATAAAATAATTCTTACCAAAAAATAATTCTTTAAAAAAATTTTTTTAAGTAAGCCCCTCCCCACACACTGCCACCATGGCATGGTGATTAAGGCAGCTGGATCCCACATAGACAATCGTGGTGTTTGAGTCCTGGACCTGGCAGCTTGAGAAACAAAATGGCCAGGTGTACATTTGTGCCAAAAATCCTGAGAAGCAAATGAAGGAGAAGGGATAGTGGTGTGGTTATCCCCTCAAGGGGTGCTTTCTCACTTTCCCTTTCTCTATCACTGTGTCTCTCCAACCAGCACACACACCCTATGGGGGGAAAAAAGGTAAGCTGAACTAAAATTAAAATTTGCTCCTTCCATGAATGGAATTTGGAACAGTATCAAGTAGCATTATATGGGGCCTTGCTTTGTACATGGAAAACATAAATTAAGAAATATCTGGGGAACCAGCAGTTAGCGTAATGGCTATGTCGCTGGACTCCCACGTAGTCGACCGCGGTTCGCGTCCCGGACCCAGTGGCTTAAAACTCACGCCAGGCGCGTGTGCGTGCGTGCCCAAGATCCCGGGAGGAGAATGGAGGAGAAGAGATTGTGGCATGACCATCCCCCCTGGGGGGTGATTTCTCACTTTCTGTCTCTATGTCTCTCTCTCTGTCTGTCTGGCAAGCGCACGCGCCCTATAGCGAAAACCTCTCAAAAAAAAAAAGAAATATCTGAGGGAGCCGGCAGGTGGTGTGGTGGTTAAGGGTGGATTCCCACATGGTCAACTGCAGTTTGAGCCCCGGACCCGGCAGTTTTCTTTCTTGCTTTCTCTTTCACTCATTCTCTGTCTCTGATCAAAATTTAAAATAATAATAATAATAAATGGAATTAAATAAATAAATAATTCTTTTAAAAAAAAAAGAAATATTTGAGGGGGGCTGGCAGGTGGCATGGTGGTTAGGGTGCTGGATTTCCTCATGTTCAACCACATTTTGACTCCCAGACCTGGTGGTTTGCTTTCTCATTTTCTCTCTCTCTGTCTCAATCTGGTCAAATTAAAAATATAATTATAATAAATAAAATTAAATAAAAATAATTTTTAAAAAAGAAAAAGAAATATTTGAGGGCCAACAGATGGTGTGGAGGCTAAAGTGCTGGATCTTACATGGCCAGTTTTGCAGTCTGAGTTCCAGACTTGTCAGCATGAAAACTATACCAGCACATGTACATGTATGCCCAAAATCCCTAGAGGAGAATGGAGGAGGGATTGTAGTGTAGTCATCTCCCTGGGGGAGGTGATTTTTTACTCTCTCTCTGTTAAGCACATGCAACTTATAGAAAAACTAAAATAAAAATAATAAAAATTTGATAGCACCAGTCCAATGGCCAAGTGATTAACAAAGTCAAATTCTACAAAGCCAACCAAGCAGTTTGAGTCTTAAACTCCATAATTTGAAAGACACACAGGGCATGTGTGCATATGTGCCCAAAATCCCAACAGGATGGAGAAATGGAGGAGAAGGGATTATGGGATGATCACACCCCTTTGTGGGGTGCTTTCTCCCTCTCTCTTTCTCTTTATGAGTCTTGCTCTGGTTAGCACATGTGCCCTCTGGGAAGGGGGGAGAAATATTTGATAAACAAAATAATACTCTCCTGCCACCACCAAACACGTGCTTAAATATGTATGTATGTATGTATTGTGATTTTCAGAACCTTAACCACCATGCCACCTGCTGGCGTCATACTTTATGTATTTTTTTATGTTTAGGTTTTTGCCATATGGCTCATGCACTTGCCGGAGAGAGACAGACAGATACAGAGAGAGGGGAAGTGAGAAATCACCTCCCAGAGAGAATGCCACACTACAATCTTTCTCCTCCACTCTTCTCGGGATTTGGGGCATGCACACACACATGCCTGGAGTGAGTTTCAAGCCACCAAATCCAGGACTCAAACTACAGTCAGCCATGTGGGAATCCAGTGCCTTAACCACCATGCCATCTGCTGACCCTTCCATCCTTTATTTTTGATAACTTAACTCCTATTTTGTTAATGCTATTAGTGACCATATGCTACAGGGGTGGTTCAGCCCCTTCCTGGTCATGTAAGTATGGTTGAAGGAGGGATAAATCTCGCTTAGTCTAAACTAATTGTGACAACCCTATTTCTACAACTAGTGATTGATTTAGCAAAGTGCCTTCTAGGTATAATATTTCTGCCCTTACAAAGACTAAGGATAAAGATCTTTTTTTTTTTTTTCTTTCTTAAAAAAATTATTATTTATTTATTTATTTCAATTTGACCAGGGACAGAGTGAGAGAGAGAGAGAAAGTGAGAAAGTAAGCCACCAGGTCCAGGACTTGAACCATGGTCAGCCATGTGGTAGTCTAGTGCCCTTAACCACCACATCACCTGCTGGCCCCCAGTAAAGACCTTTTTCTACTTCTGTATATTGCCTTCTATAGGTTGTGTAGGTAATGGTTACAACAATTTTGGGATCATGATGAGAAGTAGTTTTAGAACATAAGCAAATATGGGTCAGTAGGTGGCATGGTGGTTAAGGCACTGGACTCGCACATGGGCAAATGCGGTTCAAGTTCCAGACCTGGCAGCTTGCTTTCATGCTTTCTCTCTTTCTCTCTGGTGAGCACATGGCCCTATAGAAAATTAAAATAATAATAAATTTTAATTTTAAAAAATTTAAATTTCTTTAAAATTTAAAGAACATAAGCTAACATAGTAATGATAACTTAGCAGAAACATGTAATAAATTTGAGTCTTTGATGATGCCATTAGTCACTTTACTGACCGTTTTTGAAACCAGTTGATCTTTGAAGTTCTGAATATGTGAAGTAATAAATTACCTCATCGGGGGCTGGCAGGTGGTGTGGTGGTTAAAGGCACTGGATTCCCACATGGCCAATTGCAATTTGAGTCCCAGACCTGGCAGCTTGCTTTCTCACTTTTCCTTTCTCTTTCTCTCTGTCTCTCTCTAATCAAATTAAAAAATAATAATAACAAATGGGGGACCAGCAGTTAGCGTAATGACTATGTCGCTGGACTCGCATGTAGTTGACCATGGTTCAAGTCCCAGATCCAGTGGCTTAAACTCATGTTGGGCACGTGTACGTGCATGCCCAAGATCCCGAGAGGAGAATGGAGGAGAAGGGATTGCAGTGTGGCCATCCCCCCTGGGGCGTGATTTCTTGCTTTCTATCTCTCTGACTTTCTCTGTCTTTCCAGCGAGCACACGCGCTCTATAGCAAAAACCTCTAAAAAAATATTTTTAATAAAATAAAATAACAAATGGAATTAAATAATTCTAAAAAAAAAATTACCCCATCAGTTAAGGCACTTATGTTGATCTGCCACTATTTGCAGCTGAAAGCATATTAACTCATACAAAGGGGAGAAAAGTATAAATTAAGCCATTCCACGCTATAATTTGTTGTTGGTGGTAGTAGTAATACTTATTAGTTATTACTAGGATAAGGAAAAGACTGTAGACATTCAAGAAACATTAGAGCCTTTGTGTATTTTGGGGAGAAGGAGGACGAAATGTTTGGTGTGGGGTTGATGACCAATCAGGGGAATGAGCTCCCTTTTTTACTTTATTTAAAGATTTTGCTATAGAGCATGTACACTCTCCAGAAAGAAACAGAAAGGGTAAGGGAAAGTGAGAAATCACCCCCAGGGGACGGCATGTTGCAATCTCTTCTCCTTTAGTCTCCTCTCAGGATTTTGGGCATGTGCACACATGTGCCCAGCATGATTTTCAAGCTGCTGGGCCCCACCTTGATCTAAGCAGCTGGCAATGTAGGATCCAGCGCTTTAACCTCCATGAATCTACTGGCCCAGAAGAATGAGACTTTTGTTCATAGTTTTCAGGATCATTATTACAAAAAAAAAAAAAAATTTCTAAAAAGTTGTTGGGAGGGAGAGTTATGAAAGTGGACCTATAAGCATCTTCCTTCCTTCCTTTCTTCCTTCCTTCCTTCCTTCCTTTCTTTCTTTCTTTTTTTATTTTTATTTTTTATTTTTTTGGAGAGGTTTTTGCTATAGGGCGCGTGCGCTCGCCAGACAGAGAGAGACAGAGAGACAGAAAGGGAGAAATCATCCCCCAGGGGGGATGGCTACGCCACAATCCCTTCTCCTCCATTCTCCTCTCAGGATCTTGGGCACGCACGCACATGCGCCCGGCATGAGTTTTAAGCCACCAGGTCCGGTACATGAACCACGGTCGACTACATGGGAATCCAGCGACATAGCCATCACGCTAACTGCTGGTCCTTTCTTTCTTTATTTTTCTTTCTTTTTAGGTTTTTGCCATAGAGTGTGTGCACTTGCTAGAGAGAGACAGAGAGGGAAAGTGAGAAAGCATCTCCCAGAGGGGATGAGCACACTGCAACCCCTTCTCCTCTATTATCTTCCTGGAATTTTGGGCGTGCCTGTACATGTGCCTGGTGTGATTTTCAAGTCACCAAGTCCAGAACTCAAACTGCAGTCAGCCATGTGGGAGTCCAGCACCTTAACTACCATGCCACCTGCTACCCCAAGCTTATTTCTTTTTCTTTTTTGTAAAAAAAAGAATTATTTTATTTAACTTTATTTTATTTATTTATTTATTTAAATTTGACCAGAGAGGGATAGAGTGAGAGAGAGAGAGAAAGCAAGAAAGCAAGTTGCCAGATCCAGGTCTCAAACCATGGTCAGCCATATGGAAGTCCAGCACCCTTAACCACCATACCACCTGCCGGCCTCTAAGCTCATTTCTAATACAATAACATTACAATAAAAATCCTCATTCTGGGCTTGGTAGGTAATGTGGTGGTTAAGGGTGCTGGACTCCCACATGGCTGACTGCGGTTCAAGTCCCGGACTTGTCGGCTTGCTTTCTCACTTTCCATCTCTCTCTCTTTCTTTCTCACTGTGTCCCTATCTGGTAAAATTAAAATAAATAAATAAAATAAAGTTAAATAAAGTAATTATTTTTTTTAAATCCTCATTCCTTGAAGGGATGGCCAGCTTCCTGTTTGGTATAGCAAATTGTATTAAGGGTTATTGTTTATTTTCAGAAATCACTTTAGAAATTCTAAAAAATTAGTATTTGTCCTAGAGGAGCCCCAAATCTGAGAGGGCTTGTTTACTGATCCCAAAGAAATACCTGGAGGTCCAACAGGAAAAGATATGAGTTACTCATATTGAGGGAAACATGGTCCTTTTGATGACTGAGCATAGAAAGATCCATGCTGCTGTCAGGTTTTATATGATAAGAACAAAGCCTTCAGGACCAGCAGTTGGTATAATGGTTATGTCGCTGGACTCCCACATGACTGATCATGGTTTGAGTACCAGACCTGGCAGCTTGAAACTCACACTGGACACATGTGCATGCGTGCCCAGGATCCTTAGAGGACAGTGGAGGAGAGGTGATGGCAGTGTGGCCATCCACCCTGAGGGGGGTGATTTTTTGCTTTCTGTCTCTTGTCTCTCCAACGAGCACATGCACCCTATAGTAAAACTCTCTCTTTAAAAAGGAACAAAGCATTCATGAATCAGTTAAAGATCAATGCAGACTCATCACTAAGACAGGCATCTGGTTTGTACATACATTGCTTGAAAATTACAATAAAGGTTAGGTTATCAATTAACAGATCAGCAGAGTATATTTAGAATTTGTTGCCAGTAATCTAGTGATGTTAATGTAGGAGGGATGCACATACTTCTGAAATGGCCTGAGCCATAGCCTAATTCCATAAGGTAAAGGTTATGGTCACAAGATGTTCAGGTGGCCCAACTGGACCAGCAGCAGGGTTTCAGGAAGATAGAGAGAAGAGGGTAGGAAGGAAGGCAAAATCGATGGATCTTGCTCTCAGTATTGGACATAAGAACAAATATTGTTGATATTATCCACACCACTACTAAGGGCATACATTATCAAAAGTTGTGATCATCCTCAGTTGAGTTCTAGCTCGGCACCAGAGAAAGAGGCTTACTTACAGGAATGCTACAACAATGACAAGTATCAGAAGCAGAAAAATTATAGAGATGGTTGAAAAGTTTTTAGGGGCCAGCAAGTGGCATGATGGTTAAAGTGTTCCACTCCTACATTGTTAACTGAGGTTCCAGTCCCAGACCTGTTGGCTTGCTTCTTCACTCTCTCGGGTGTGTACATGTGCCCTATTGAAAATAAATAATAATAATAATGATAAATCAAGTTAAATAAATAATTCTTAACAAAAAAAAAGTTTAGGGACCAGCGGGTGGCATGGTGGTTAAGGCACTGGATCAAGTCCTGGCACAGTTCAAGTCCTGGACCTGGTGGCTTTCTCTATCTATCTATCTATCTATCTATCTATCTATCTATCTATCTATCTATCTCTGTGTGTGTGTGTGTGTGTGTGTGTGTGTGTGTGTCTGGTCATTAAATTATAATAAACAAATTAATAAATAAAATTAAATAATTCTTTAAAAATAAATTTAGAGGCAGTCTGGCCATATAATTTGCAGTGTCTGGGGCTGGCAGGTGGTGTGGTAGTTAAGGCTGCTGGATTCCCACATGGCTGATCATGGTTCAAGTCCCAAAACTGGCAGCTTGCTTTCTTACAACTCTCTGTCTCCCTCTGGTCAACTTCAAAAAAATGAAATAATGACAACAAACAAAATAAAATAAAATAATTCTTTAAAATATAATAATAATAATTTGTAGGATCCAGTGCAAAATGAAAATTGTAGAGGCGGAGGCCCTGGGTTCTGGTGGCGGAGCCAGAGGTCGCCTGGGGCAGTCTTCTTCACTGTCCCTCTTGGAGGAGGTAACACAAGGCTGCAGCCCGGATGCTCCCACCTCCCACTGAAGCAGAAGCACCTCCATCTTTGAACTTTATATTATACTTACGTCTTCCTTTTGCCCAGAGTAAATAGAGTGATTTAACAGTCTTACTGTCTTTGTTAACTAGGAAACCTTTTTGTTTAGATGTTCCTTAGCCATGTAATCACCAATCACCAGATCCCTGCCCAGAGCCATGGGGAACATTAAACAAAGGTCTGGAGAGTGCCCTTAGAAATAATTAACCTGCTTGATTCAGCTTCTGTAACTGCTTTAGCACAGGAACCCAACTCCCTTTCCTCTCCACCCCTCCTCATTTTCCATTGTAATCACCATGTCAACTCAGAAATGATTGTGATTTTTGCCTTTATAAGCACCCCTCTCCTTTCACTCGGGGCTGTGGAATCTAGGAGAGACATGAGCCCTCCCGTAGATGCCGGCTTATTAAAATGCTCCTATAATTTGACTTTGACTGGATGTCCTCTTGTTTATCACTGATCTGACTTTAACACCACTAAATAGAGACTAAGATGGTGGCTACATGAGCGCAGGGGTGGGGGAGGCTGCCCTCAGGGTTTGTGTGGGGGTGTGAGCCCAGTGCCCTGTGAGATTACTGAGGGGAAGCCAAGCTGCCAGCTGGACTGGATTCAAAAGCAACCTAGCCTGCCAGCAGCACCAGCAGTCCCTGCTCTCAGATCAATGTGACTCATAGGAGCTTCCCACATAACAAATGACATGAGCCAAAGTGGTAGAAAATATGACTTTTTTTTAAAAAAAAATAAAAGTCTCACATATTTATTACTGAACCAACCTACCAATGCAGAACTTAGAAACAAAGTGAAACATCACTTTTTTCCAGTAAAACACACCCAAGTGTCCAGTCAGTGGTGACCATTCTCAGCTTGATGTAGCAAGACCATAGTGACCTTAGTACAACATAAATATGTGGTCCATATCCTGTCCAGTTCCTCATAGACCCAGTTTGGTTCTTCTTTAGTGTCTCCTCTTGGAGTTGTATCAGCTTTTATTACCAGTTTTCATTCTAATCCACTGGGGAATAGGACGATTTTGCTTCTGTTTTTTGGCCAGAAAGCACTTGATTCTGAAAGTCTTATGAGAAGACATGGCGAAGAACTGAGTGGACTGCACATGCTATGATGGCGGAAACGAAAATATGACTTTTACTTTGGTCTGGAATTGGCTGAGTGCCAGCATTTTCACTGAAGGAGGGCCTTCTGTGACTTGCCAGAAAAGGGTCCATGAGAGCAGGGCAAGGTGGCCATGCATACCTTATAGAATGGCTATGGTGGGCTGGACTCCTGTCAATAGAACCATAACTCTATTAACAGATGGGAGAAAATACGGAAGCTATTAAATAAAGTTGAGATATGGGGCCAGCAGGTAGCGGGGTGGTTAAGGGTGCTGGACTCCCACATGGCTGACCACAGTTCAAGTCTCAGACCTGGTGGCTTGCTTTCTCGCTTTCCCTCTCTCTCTCGCTCTCTCATTCTATCCCTCTGTGATCAAATTAAAATAAATAAATAAAGTTGAATAAAATAATTCTTTAAAAATAAATAAATAAATAAAGTTGAGATAATAGAAGATACTGCAAGGACCAATAGGTGGTATGGTGGTTAAGGGTGCTGGACTCCCACATGGCCGACCATGGCTCAAGTCCCAGACCTGGCAGCTTGCTTTCTCACTTTCTTTCTATCTCTCACTCTGTCCCTCTCTGGTCAAATTAAAATTAAAAAATGAAGTTAAATAAAACAATTCTTAAAAAAAAAAGATACTGCATAAAACATAGGCATTTCCCAGTCAAGCATCAATATTCCTGTCTCAGGGTTGTTTTTTCTTTTTAAAATTTTTTTAAGAATCATTTTATTTAATTTTTTTTATTTATTATTATTATTTTTAAAATATTTCCAGAGAGACAGAAAGCCTCCAGGTCTAGGACTTGAACCACAATCTAGTGTTCTTGTGGGAGTCTAGCACCCTTAACCACCACTCCACCTGCCAGCCCCAGAGGGGTTTTCTTTTGTCATCCATCTCCAAATGGGAGCTGGTGAGGTGGCCAACTATGCTGTATATGCGTTTGTACCAGCCACACTAGCGACTCCACTTAGGGACACTCAGTGTTCTTATAAATGCCATTCTTTCTTCATACTTTCAAAATGAAAAACTGAATCTTCATGGGAAAATTGGGTGTTTGCTGAGTATCCTAACATCTACAGCCATGGTTATTCATGTTCCAAAAGAAAAGGAGATCCAGATCTTAAGTGAAATGTCTCATGGGATCAGCAGTTGGTATAATGGCTATGTCGCTGGACTCCATGTAGTCAACCACGGTTCGAGGCCCAGACCCAGTGGCTTAAACTCAACGTTCGTGCCCAAGATCCCGAGAAGAGAATGAATGGAGGAAAAGGGATTGTGGCGTGGCCCCCCGGGGGTGGGGGGCGGGGGTGGTGATTTCTTGCTTTCTGTTTCCCTGCCTCTCTCTCTCTTTCTGGCAAGTGCACACGTCCTATGGCAAAAAAAAAGAAAAAAGAAAAAAAAAAGAAAAAAGAAAAAAACCTCTCCAAAAAAAAGAAAAAAGAAATGTCTCAGAATCTGGCCAATCCAGGTTTTGTGGTCTTTGCCACCCTTATGGTCATCATGTCCTTGATACTGATCTTCATGGTGGGATCTCACCATGGACAAATATCCTTGTGTACATAATAACCTACTCTGTCGTCATTGGAGCGTTTTCCATATTCTGCATGAAGGGCCAGCGTATGGCTTTCAAGGAGCTGCTTCCCAGGAAGCCCATGTTGTGGCACCCCCTGGCCTGAATCCTGCTGCTGGGCCTCAAAGTTACCCCAATATAGTATCCTGTGATTTACCTTACCTTTAAAATAAATAAATAAATAAATAAATAGGTCTATTGTTCAAAAATATTAAGAATTTAGAGACCAGCAGATGGCATAATGGTTACGTTGCTGGACTCCCACATGGCCAACCACAGTTCAAGTCCCAGACATGGCGGCTTGAAGCTCACACTGGGCACATGTACATACGTGCCCAAAATCCCGAGAGAATAATGGAAAAGAAGAGATTGCAGTTTGGCCATCCCCTGGGGGTGATTTCTTGCTTTCTGCCTCTGTCTCTCTCTGTCTCTCTGGTGAGGTCACATGCCCTATAGCAAAAATTGCCCTGTAAAAAAAACATTAAGAATTTCAGATGTCGGAACCAGCAGTTAGCGTAATGGCTATGTCGCTGGACTCCCACATAGTCGACCGTGGTTCGCGTCTCGGACCCGGTGGCTTACAACTCACACCGGGCACGTGTGCGTGCGTGCCCAAGATCCCGAGAGGAGAATGGAGGAGAAGGGATTGCGGCGTGACCATCCCCCCTGGGGGGTGATTTCTCGCTTTCTGTCTCTATGTCTCTCTCTGTCTGTCTGGCGAGCGCACGCGCCCTATAGCGAAAAACCTCTCAAAAAAAAAAAAAAAAGAATTTCAGATGTCAGGCTGGCCCCGTGGCTAAGGTAGCCAAATTCCACATGACAGACTACAAGGCTCAAATCCTGGCCCAAGTGGGTTGAAAAGCACACTGAGTGCATGTGTATGCATGCCCCAAATTTCAACAGGGTGGAGAAATAGAGAAGAGGATTGCAGCATGACTACACACCCCCTTGTGGGCTTCTCTCTCATTCTCCCTTTCTCTCTTTTTTTTTTTCTCTCCGGGAAGTACATGTGCCTTCTGGCAAATCAAAAAGAAAAATAAAAAATTAACGTATTTCAGATGTTAATGAAAACTGCAGCTTAGAAAGCACTAAGGATCCTTTTCTCCCCAGAAACACCAAAAGAAATATAAGCAAATCTTTTAAGAATCAACTTTGTCAGAACACTGGAAATTTGTAAAAGGTTTACAGCAACCAAGTAAACAATGAATCAAGGAAAAGTCCACTTCAACTATGGTAGAACTTCATAGTTTGTTTTTTTTTTTTTTTTTTTTTTTGAGAGGTTTTTGCTATAGGGCACGTGCGCTGGCCAGACACACAGAGAGAGACAGAGAGACAGAAAGCGAGAAATCACTCCCCAGGGAGGATGGTCATGCCGCAATCCCTTCTCCTCCATTCTCCTCTCAGGATCTTGGGCACGCTCGCACACACGCCCGGCGTGAGTTTAAGCCACCGGATCCGGGACTCGAACCGCGGTCGACTACGTGGGAGTCCAGCGACATAGCCATTACGCTAACTGCTGGTCCCCAACCTCATAGTTTTAACTTAGCCTTGCCTCAAATCCCTCCCAGGTGCAGCGGTAGTGTTAAAGATGGTAACCAGGGTTCCTGTTATGGGAACCTGATACTGGAAGGAGCAGAGCAAATCTTGTTCCCAAGGAATTGTGTTCACCATTTTTGACCATTCAGGGGTACTACGAAATACTGAGAGATAACTTGCCTTTATTACTTAACCTGACTTAAAACATTCTGAGGGTGGAGAGGTCAGCAGGTGGCATGGTGATTAAAGGTGCTGGAATCCTGCATGGCTGACCACAGTTCAAGTCCTGGACCTGGCGGCTTGCTTTCTGACACTCTCTCTCTCTCTCTCTCTCTCTCTCTCTCTCTCTCTCTCTCTCTTGCTATGGTCAAATTTAAAATAACAATAATGATAAATAGGGACCAGCAGTTGGCGTAATAGCTATGTCATTGGACTCCCATGTAGTCAACTGTGGTTCGAGTCCCAGACCCGGTCTCTCTCTGTCTTTCTGGCGAGCCCACGTACCCTATAGCAAAAACCTCTCAAAATTAAAAGAATAATGATAAATAAAGAAAGACAAAGAGAGACAGAAAGCAAGAAGTCACCCCCCAGGGGAGATGGCCACACCACAATCCCTTCTCCTCCATTCTCCTCTCAGGATCTTGAGTACATATGCACACGTGCCTGGTGTAAGTTTAAGCCATCGGGTCCGGGACTCAAACCATTGTCGACTATATGGGAGTCCAGCGACATAGCCATTGTGCCTACTGCTAGTCCCAAGAAAATCTTAAAAAAAGAATACTCTGAGGGTGGAAAGATGTCTAAACAGAAGGTGTTTCTGGAAACATTGAAAGGCAAATGAACAAGATGCTGTTGCCTGGGGCAAAAGACTACTTACTTTTAAGGCAAACAATAGACTCATCACAAGCCTGGGAGTAATGGCTGGGTAGAGAGTTATTCAGGAAAGAAGAGTTTTGAAAAGCTCTTATGAATAGTGAAATATTGAAAGCCAATGCATACTCAAGACCAATCACATACTCAGAAAAGACCAGAGAAGATGCTGAGCTTTTACTTTGGCTGATCTTTTGGCTCAGTGCAAGCCCGAAGTAAAAATTAAGCCAGAATTGTAAATGGACTGGCTAGACACTGTAGGAGTCCTCTAATACAAAACCAATTTACAAATAACAGGATTTATTTCCTTCCTTCCTCTCTCCCTTTGCCCTTTCTTTTCTTTCAGTCTAAGATTTATTAATATTTAATTATTTTTTATTGTTAGGTAATATATCATCTTAACGATTTTTAAGTGTATATAGGTCAGTGGTATTAAATACATTCACATTATTATTCACATTATTATGTAACTAATCAGCAGATTTTGTAAAAGAATTATTTAATTTTATTTATCATTGTTTTTTAATTTGACACAGATACTCACCAGAGAAAGAGAGAGGTAAAGTGAGAAAGCAAGTCCCCAGGTCTGGGACTCAAACCATAACTGGCCATATAAGAGTCCAGAGCCCTAACCACACCACCTGCTGGATACCACCACCACCACCACCACCCCACCCATACCACCTCCACCCCCACCCTACCTGCAGGGTTTTTTTTTTGGTTGTTGTTGTTATAGGACTTTGATACTTGGAGAGGAAGGTGAAAAAGCACTCCCTAGGAGGCATAGCCACACCTCAGTACCTTCGCCTCCATTCTTCTCTCAGGAATTTGGGCCTGTAGGGATACATGCCTGGCGGTTTTTCAAATCATTAAGTCCAGGTCTTGAACCACGCATGACCATGTCGGATGCGGGCACCCTAACCAACATGCCATCGGCTGGTCTAAGCATGCTTTAATTTTTGCAAAACTAAAACCATATCCATTATGGGGAGCTAAAATATATCACTCCAAAATATACTTTGGTAAATTTTGAGATAGCTTTTCAGAGGATCTACAGACACAACAATTAACTTCAAAGTAATAACAAAAGATAATTTTGAAACTAAAAGTCTTTTGCTACATAAAAGAATGGTTATATTCAGTTACTTTTCCACAGACACTTGGTAGAAAGATGCTTTTAGCCATAAAGAGGACTGATTTTGTATAAGTTAAATAGTTCTAGCATATTAACTATGCTATTAAGAGTTGTCTAGTGCCTAATTTTTAATGCTGTAACTGTCACAAACCAAGAGTGTTAAATTAAAATTTTCTTTATTTAAGAAAATAATGATAAAATGTAACCTCTTGTAAAAGAAATTTACAGCTATTTACATTAGTAAAGTAAGCCGCAGATGTAAGCAGTCTTTTCTGATGCTACCCCCTTACCTTTCTTGATACAGGAAAAAGAAGATTAGAGGTGTGACACCTGGCCCAGAAAGACAAGATTCTTTGCATTTCTTTCCTTCTCACCCTTAGCTTAACTCCAAACCTCTATCCTATAAGGTATGAAACCTTCAATTATTTGGCCCGTCCTTGAATCACACTTTGCATGGTTCCCATATGTACATGTACACATCAAGATAAATCTGTATGCTTTATCCCTTATTGATTTTTTAGTGAAACTCAGAGGGTAAATTCCTTTGCCTCTACAGATTTGGCTCTGTAGCAGAACAAACCAAAACTGCTGTGCTCTTCTGGAAGCCACAGCCAAGAGAACTGGGGCTTTACAAGCCCGCATAAAGTGCAAGAATTTCTTACCATCATCCTGGTTTCTTTCTGTGGAACCCTGTTGAGAAGACGGTAGAAATCACTGTCTCAATTCCTTTCCAAATTAAGGTTAATAGGAGAAAGGGATCTATCTGTGTGGACTAGTCTGGAGGAGGGGGCAACTCTTGTTTGTTTTTTCCTGGTGTATTTACTGCCTGATTCTTCCTCTCAAAAATAATAACAAATGAAAAAAATAAATGAATCTTTAAAAAATAAGAAATGGTCTCTGTTTTCCTTGTCTCTGTGTTTTTGTGTCATTTATCATAAGGAGGAGACTCACAGGGTAGAACATGGACCTAGAACCCCCATAAGACCACTTTTTGAGCTGGCCCCACAGACTAGTTTAGCTGTTTTCATCAGACTGGCCTCTATCTAGATAAACATTGCTGTGTGTATCTTGAAACATAAACCAGAGAAAGTTCTCCTCTCGTCATGTTTCTTGTCTTTGAGAACTTAATATATGACCTGTTATAGTCTACTCAGCGAGAAATAAGGGGATATCCAGACATAGCCAAATTTATTGGGGTTTATTGATTAAGCCGGTGGCATGGGGGGGAGGCGCTCTCATGTCTCTCAAAACCCTGCAGCCCGGAGTGAAAGGTGAGGGGTGCTTATAAAGGCAAAAATCACATTATTTTCCCGGTTGATGTGACAATCACAAGAACAAAGAGCGGTGGGCTTGAAAGGGTAGGGAGTAGGGTTTTACAATGTAAAAGCAAGCAAAAACTCATTAAAGAGGCAGAACAAGCAAGTAAGTAGGTTAATCATCCCTAAGGGTATGTTCCATCCCTACCTAACTGCAATGGAATCTTCATGGTCTCCATGGCTCAGGGCACAGCCAGTGACTGGACCTTATCTTAAGGTTTCTACCTTAGTAAGAGAATGCAAGTTTTAATGATAGGGAAAGAGGTGTAAGAAAGGGATGTAAGAGTTCATAATGAAGGCAGTCTTCCAAGATGGAGTCGCTCCTGCTTCATTCCTCACTTCTCTTTTTTTTTTGGAGAGGTTTTCGCTATAGGGCGCATGCGCTCGCCAGACAGACACAGAGAGACAGAGAGACAGAAAGCAAGAAATCACCCCCCCAGGGGGTTGGCCATGCCAAAATTCCTTCTTCTCCATTCTCCTCTCGGGATCTTGGGCATGCACGCACACACGCCCAGCGTGAGTTTAAGCCGCTGGGTCCAGGACTTGAACCGCAGTCGACTACGTGGGAGTCCAGCGACATAGCCATTACGCTAACTGCTGGTCCCATTCCCCACTTCTCTTGAAGGTGCTCCTCCAAAATGGAGTTGCGCCTGCTTCAGACCAAGTAGGAGCACTGTTTCGGTCCCTACCATCTGAGGGGAGTGATTTTCAGGTCATGTCAGGTGGCCAGCCTGAAAAGGCTGGGATCTCAAGATAGGTAAGATTTTAAGTAGCACACTGTTCCAATGTGTCGAGTTCTCAGGGGAGTTTGTCTTAATAAGTCTCACTTATAAAGAGCTTTTATTGTCTCACGGCTTTGTTGACTGGTTAGTGCTGGGAAAGTCCAATCTCAGAAATGCCTACATGATGTCACAAATTAGTATGTCTGTAACCAGAGGCACCTCCATGTGTCCATGTGCCTATGGGGAAACTGGAGATATTGTGTGCATAAACACCATCTTTAGTCATCTGTGGCAACAAAGGTCTTTTATTTAATAGAATTATTTAATTTTATTTTATTTATCATTATTATTTATTTTAAATTTGATCAGAGAGAAGCAGAGAGAGAGAGAGAGAGAGAAAGTGAAAAAGCAGTCTGGGATGCGAACCATGGTTGCCCATGTGGGAGTCCAGAGCCTTAAACACCATGCCACCTGCTGGCCCCAAGGTCTTTCTTTTTTTTTTTTTTTTTTTTTTTTCCAGAAAGAGAGATTTTTGCTCTAGAGAGCATGTGCTCGCTGGAGAGACAGAGAGATAGACTGAAAGCTAGAAATCACTACCCCCCAAGAGGGATGGTCATGCCACAGTTCCTTCTCCTCCATTCTCTCAGGATTTTGGGTACACACACTTACACACACAGGCCGGCATGAGTTTAAAACCACCAGGCCCAGGACTCAAACTATAGTCAGCCATGTGGGAGTCCAGTGACATAACAATTATGTCACCTCTTTGTCCTAGGTCTTTTGGTTTCTCAGTACTTTTCTATAAGTGAATTTTTGGGGCTCCTTGGGAAGGGACTACCTTTTCTATGCCCCTTTTGGGAATGCCTCTTATTCTAAATGAAGAGGCTTTTTAGATTTGGTTGCTATTACTATTGGAATAAGCACACATTTGAAGATTATCTGGGATATTCCTTGTTAATAATTCTTTTCCAGGGCCAGCAGGTGGCATAGTGGCTAAGGCACTGGACTCCCACATGGCCAACCATGGTTCAAATCCCAGACCCCATGGCTTGAAAATCACACCAGGTGCATGCGCATATGTGTCTAAAATCCCAGGAGGAGAATGGAAGAGAAGGGATTGCAGCATGACCATTCCCCCAGGGGTGATTTCTCACTTTCCCTCTCTGTTTCTCTCTGGTGAGTGCATGAACCCTATGGCAAAAGCTTAATTTAAAAAATAATAGTAATCCTTTTCCTTCCCATAGATAATTTTTGTTTTTTCCTTTCCATCTTAGTAGGGATACACGGGTTCCTGGGCCTTTGTGTGAAAATGGCTAACCACGTTTGGGACTCCAAAATACAGCCAATGTTTTGTGGTTTTGCACTGTATTTATGGTTTGTGGAGCTTTCCTTTCCTATCTTTTTTTTTTTTTTTTTTTTTTTTTTTTTTTTTTTTTTTTTTTTTTGAGAGGTTTTTGCTATAGGGCTTGTGTGCTCACCAGAAAGACAGAGACAGAGAGACAGAAAGCAAGAAATCACTGCCCAGGAGGGATGGCCATGCCACAACCTCTTCCCCTCCATTCTCCTCTTGGGATCTTGGGCAGGCATGCACATGTGCCTGGCGTGAGTTTAAGCCACCAGTATCGGGACTCAAACCACGGTCGACTACATGGGAGTCCAGCAACATAGCCATTACACTAATTGTTGGTCCCGAGCTTTCCTATCTTTTGCCTGCCTTTGAGAATGATCTGGATCTTGTTTTATTAGCTTATACCTTGATTTAAATTTGATTTTAGGGTCAGCAGGTGGCATGGTGGATAAGGCACTGGACACTCCCACATGGCCAACCACGATTCTAGTCATGGACCTGGTGGTTTGCTTTCTCTCTTTCCTTCTCTCTGTGTGCCTTTCTCTGGTCAAATGAAAATGACTGAATGAATAAATAAGTAAAATTAAATAGTTATTTAAGTTTAGTTTATATTCAGAGTATGATAAAAACCTGTGTGTATGGGATCCACCAGGTCTGGGACTTGAACAGCAGTCAATTACATGGGAGTCCAGTGACATGGCCATTACACTAACTGCTGGTCCCCATGTTTCAGTCTTCTGTGGGAGAAAAGGAGAAATTGTAACTAAGTACAAAAATACAAAAAGACAGAAACTTTTTGTTTGTTTCTGCTTTTTAACTTGCAGCAGAGCACTTGTGCTCACTAGAGAGAGACAGAGAGAGAGAAAAGACCCATTCCAGGGGGAATAGATATATTGCAATTCCTTCTCCTCCATTCTCCTCTTGGGATTTTGGGCACTCACACACTCACCCAACATGTTCCTCAAGCTCCCAGGGTCAGGACTCAAACTGCACAGTTGGCCATGTGGCATCCAGACACCTTAATCACTACGCCCCTAGCTGGCCCTTAAGAAACTAGTTTACTGAGACAAAAAAAAAAAAAAAAAAAAAAAAAGTTTGCTTCGCTAAAACCTGATAATAAAATGTGAAAATAATTTTTTAGGAAAAAAATCTATTATTAGAAGTCAGCAGGGGGACCAGCAGGTGGCGTGGTGGTTAAGGAACTGGACACTCCCACATGGCCGACTGCAGTTCAAGTCCTGGACCTGGTGGCTTGCTTTCTCACCCTCTCTCTCTGTGTCTCTCTCTGGTCAAATTAAAAATAAATGAATGAATAAATTTTAAAAATTAAATAAATCTTTTTTTTAAAAAAAAAGAAGTCAGTATTTGGCCAGCAGGTGGCATGGAGATTAAGGTTCTGGATCCTCCATGACCAGTAGCATGGTTCAAATCCCGGTGGCTTGAAAAATCACACCGGAAATGTATACAGGCATGCCCAAAATCTCAAGAGGAGACTGGAAGAGAAGGGATCACAGCATGGCCATCTCCCCTTGAGAGTGATTTCTTACTTTCCCTGTCTTTCTCTGGCAAGCATATATGCCTATAGCAAAAATTAAAAAAAAAAAAAAGTTTAATTAGAAACTTCTCTCCCAGCTATAGATTTTTTTTTTAAAAAAAAACCAGTGTTTTCTCTTTCGGATCCTATTTATTTCATAAAAACTTATCCTTTTTATTGAACTCCTGCTGTAAAAAAATAGCCTTAAGTGATTCTTTTTTTTTTTTTAGTGATTCATTTTCTTTTTTTTTTTTAAAGAATTATTTTTATTTAACTTTATTTGTTTATTTATTTTAATTTGACCAGAGAGGGAAGGAGAGAGAACAAGAGAAAGTGAGGAAGCAAGCTACCAGGTCTGGGACTCGAACTGTGGTTGGTCATGTGGGAGTCCAGCACCCTTAACCACTATGCCACCTGCTGGCCCTAGTGATTTGTTTTCAAGAATAGTTTAACAAAAATGTTTAACCAACCGGTAGGTATAACAACCCCACAAAGTACACATTCTTGAAAAGTTCCTGAACAAACAAAACTCAAAAATGACAAGTTGCCCTTGAGAAATGACTTCTCAAAATAGTAGCTGGTCACCAACCCTTTACTCTTCTTTTTTTTTTTTTTAACTTCCAGGTTCTTCTCCTTTTAGTGGGAGAAGGACATTTGGTGGGCCTTTTTCATGGGCTTGTTCTGATATTGCGCTTTAATACCTAACAAGGGAATAATAAAACTTAGGTGACTCTATGAAGACTGTATACTCCATAGTACTTAGCCAATGAGTAGTTCTTACTTAGAACTCCTTCTTCGTCAGAAGGAACTTGCATACTAGGGTAATAAATTCCTTGTTGTATCTGATTTGGGTGTGCCTGCCCATCAGACACTTGATCTTGCAAGACTGACATTAAAGTCTCACTTTCCCATACTTCATGTCTCTATGTCCATTCTTTGGCATTGGACAGGTCAGCACGTTTCTTACATCTGCTTACTTGATGTTCATTGGTCTCTTTTGGGGGAAATTTATGATCTTCCAAACTGGCTCCTTTTTAAGACTTGTTCTTTCATTTGTTTACTCTCAGTCCTAGAGCTCTGAGTCTCTTTTGTATTAAACTCTCTGATCTCTATGACTTTGGGGGGTACAAAGGGTTACACTATATGAAAGGATTCTAGACCTTTTAGTAGACTGTAACTAACAAATCACTAATAAACACTGCAATTTTAAGATAACTGATAGTGATTGCAATGGATGATTATTACTACAGAGGACAAGCTTTAGTTTTCTATGTTTTGTCTTCCATACTTATGTAAAAAGCCTCAGGTATCTGACTACACCACACAGAAACTGACAGTAAATAATAATTTGCTGTAAGATTAAATCATTGGCTTAGTTAAGGAAATTTCAAAGCTAGATCAACTTGTTTAATTATTTTGAGAAGACTCAATAATTGTCTCCTAGGCCCTGAGCATAAACTCCATATATTGGGCTCTCCTCCCCACTCCCTCTTTACCCTATTTCTCTGAGATCTGGATACTGGTCCAGGTGGAATTCCTGAACCTCTCATAATCATTCCCTTATCTCAGGGAACTGGCTTGTGGTCAGGGCTGTTCCAGAGGTATGTCTTTTATGACCCTTACCTCATGGAAGGAGGTATGCACACCCTTCCCACTTTAACAGCACAAGATTAGAGGCACTAAACCCTAAACATACTCTGTTGAACATACTCTTGATTCTATTAATTGATAAGTTGATCTGGTACTGTGAGGCTTAAGACAATGTATGTCTTTACTTGATTTATGCATGCTTTGTTCTTCTAAAAAATAATCATTTAATTTTATTTATCATCATCATCATTATTATTGTTATTGTTATTTTTAATTTACTACAGGGCACGTGTTCTCACCAGATAGAGAGAGAGAGAGAGAGAGAGAGAGAGAAAGCAAGCCACCAGGTTTAGGACTGGAACCATGGTCAGTCATATGGTAGTCTAGCACTTCAACCACTACACCACCTGCTGGCCCTACATGGTCTATGTTTATTTATTTATTTTTTTAAGAATTATTTTATCTTTATTTATTTATTTATAATTTGACCAGAGAGGGGCAGAGAGAGAGAGAGAGAGAGAGAGAGATGGTGGGGGGGAGGAAGAGGGAAAATGAGAAAGCAAGCCACCAGGACTCAAACCATGGTCGACCATGTGGGAGTGTCCAGCGCCTTAACCACCATACTACCTGCTGGTTCCCACATGTTTTATTTATTTTTATTTTTATTTTTTATTTTTTGAAATTCTTGGTGCTTTTTAAATAAGTTGTGAGGAGAGTTCAAATCACAGCATAACAGAGCTCACTGGAGTGAATGAATGCGGTTTGTAGTTAGCATATCATAGAGCAGAATTATTCAGGGAAAAATACAGTCGAGAAACAGTACATTTCAATTCCCCATGAGTAAATGGACAAGTAAGTGTAAAATCATCACTGGAAGAACATGGAAATAGTCAAGCATAACGAACTTAGAGAAAGATAATAATCTCCAAATTTAGGAACTACCTGCCTACCCACCTCATTAAGCTTATGCTTAGCACGCATGCAAAAATACAATACACTAAAATGACTGCAATTATTACTATCATTTTCTTTTGCCCTTAGGTGAGAAGCACCTGACAGCTACATGCTGAGCCATACTAACAAAGCTAAACCTTTCACATTCTTTAATAGTAAAATTACCATTACTGAATCATTGTCATAAAAAAGTGCATTCAAGTACATTACCACTTATTTTAAATAAACACCAATTTTGAAACTATCAATTTTGAAAAGCTGCATAAGTTTTTCTAGATCCCTGATTACATTTTATTTATTCATTGTGGTAGCCTGAAACATTATATTTTTAGAGACTAACTACCACTTAGTTTCTTCTTTTTTTTTTTTTTTTTTTTTTTTTTTTTTTTGAGAGGATTTTTTGGCTATAGGGCACATGCGCTCGCCAGACAGACAGACAGAGATAGAAAGCGAGAAATCACCCACCAGAGGGGATGGTCACGCCGCAATCCCCTCTCCTCCATTCTCCTCTTGGGATCTTGGGCACACACGCACACGCGCCCAGCGTGAGTTTAAGCCACCGGGTCCGGGACTCGAACCGTGGTCGACTACGTGGGAGTCCAGCGACATAGCCATTATGCTAACTGCTGGTCCCACCACTTAGTTTCTTAAAAAAAAAGAAAAACAAAAAAACAAAAACCCTGTATAATGTAGAGCAGCATTCAAGCAAGAAAATTGTGTGCTTGTCACTGATCTTCACTGTACATAAGAACTGTAATAAACTATGGTACTTGTGCCGCGGTAGTCTATGGGGAAACAATTACAGCGCAGAGCACATGGCTTACCAAGACATCCACTGTAAAGTTAAGGTTTGGACGTTCGCCTCCATTCCATTCTTTCCTCCACAGGAAAGCCACCAGAGCCTTCTCACCAAAGTTCTTCCGGGGCTTTGAATACAGTGAGTCGCATGTATTTTTCATTCGACAGTTAACAATACATAGAGTCAAAACAAAACTATGGGACCACAAGTTTGAAGCCAGCTCCTGAGTTTTGTACCCTAGAAAATAAGTTGAATGCCACAGTACCCAACCATTTGTGTGCTGCTGCAGTTTGTCCACTGAAAGAGGATCAGATCCGAAGCGAAAATCTGTTGGGGGCTTTTTAAATCATGTTAAATGGATCCGTTCTATTTTTCCAATTATCCACAGGCCCCTGGAACTGGCAACATTGTTATATTTGATGAGTGGTATGCACATTTCCTAAAAAGGTATCAACATCTGAGTTTTTTGTAACCTCTTAAAAGAAGTCATTTTGAATATAATAACTAGGAAAAATCTTATCCCTATAAAGATCAAAAAACAAAACAAAACAAAAACTACAGTGTATTTTGCTAACCAGCTTACTTATCTTTATAGTTGCTACTTACAAAAGTGACACCAGAAAAGATTATGTATTTTGAATACAGTGACCGGAACAGGAAATGTGTGTCCCTTGCCAACAGGCCAAAACAAACCAAGTGCTTATGGCAAAGGACTTGGACACACATCGACTTTCGGGTTCATGGGTCAGCAGCTGGAGCTATCTGTCTCTCTCAGCTTTTCAGAGCAGTCTTGTTTTCTGGTTTCATTTCGCTTTCATCCTCCTTGCATTGAGCTGGATCTTTCTCAGTGGCCTGGTCTTTGGTTTGGGGTTCAGGTGTGGAAACAGGATCTAAAACTACAACTGGTTCAGCTTGTTCCTCACTGCCAATGTATTTTCTCCTGTATCCAACGTTACTGGGAGGCTGAAATGTAACCTTGGAACTTGTGCATCCTTCCAATTTACCTGCCTCAGGTGTTGGGGGGGACGGGCTGTTGAATTCTGCCTCCAGAGTTTTCTTGTTCAAGGCTGTTTTTGTTACACTGGATACAGAACCCAACACTGGCATGGATTTGGACTCTGAGGTGGCTAATATCCCGGTTGGACTACTGCTATCTGCTTCTGTTGTCACCTTTCTGCGACGTAAAATCCTTTCTAACTCAGTTTCACTGTTTTCAGGGTCAAGGGATTTTAAGCTTCTTGAACTAGTGGATTTGTTAAGTGTCCCCAGTATTCCTTTCTGTTCGTTGACTGCACTTTCAGAGCCTTTGGAAGAGCCTGCCTTTGCCTTCGGTCTGGCTGTTTGCTTAACTGGTCTAAGATGAACTCCCTTTTTAATTCTGTCCATCATCTCTTCCACTGCTTGCCTCTTTAGATCTGTGACTTCTTCAGTTGTTTTTGGTTGGGTTGCCTTTTCCTTCTTAGCACCACTGTCACTGGGGTGGGATCGCTTCCGGATCATGGACATCAGGGATCAGATAGGATTAGGAGGTGGCGGGGGCAGCGGTGGTGGAGGCAGCGGCAGTGGAGGGACTGAATTCTCAGACTGGTTCACTCGTTTCTGGAGTTCATCAACAGAATGCTTTAAATTTCTGGCCTTTTCCTCAGAATTCTGATACTTCGATTCCAATTCCTTTTTATCTTCTTCTAGAAGCTCCAGTTGCTGTTTGAGGTTGTGTATCTCCTTGTGGAGTGTTTCATTTTCTAGTTTCTCTTCTAATTCTTTGACCTTTTGCTGATGCTGAATTCTCTCTTCTTCAAGGAGCTGGGTGAGTATTGCGTTGTCATCTAGAGCTTTCAGAAGCTGCTGGTCATGGACAGAGCTCTGTAGCAGAAGGTGGCTTTGTCTCTTTAGCTTGTTTTGTTCAATAAACATCTCCTGTGCAAATGTCTCTGCTTTCTTTCGGAGGTCCTTCTCCAATTCCAGGTTTACTTGCATCTCTTCATACTCTTCTACTGCTAACATGGACACTCTATTGCATTTTTCTAAGACTTTTCTCTGTTCAAGAACTTCTGAATTTAAAACATCCTTTTCTTGTTTAAGTTTATTTACTTCTTCAATTACTTCCACAAGTTTGCTCTTAAGATTCTCCAGCTCAATGGCTAAGATCTTCTTTTCCTCCTGAACAGATACAATTTGATCTCGAAGTTCTTTTATTTGCTTCTGACACTGCACAGAGACACAGGTCTCAGCCACGCTCTCTGCGTCTGTCGTATCTTCGTCATCAATATTGATCTCTTCAGTTATTACATCTGGTCCCAGCTTGGCCATGTATAACATGCTGATTCTCTTCAATGTTTTATTTTCTTTATTTAGCTTTGTTGCCAAAGCTTCAGCACTTTCTCGACAAGTCTTCTCTTTTTCAAGATGGTTCTGCATAAAATTAACTTCCTCTATAACCATGTGAGAAATTTTTCTGAAATTCATCCAGTTTCTTAACAGCTTCGTCTTGTTCTTGCCTAATCTTATCACACTTCTCCTTTGTTTTCTGGTTTTCTGCTCTAAGGTCTTCGTATTCGCCTATTGCTTGCTCCTTCAGACTAGTGATGAGCTGCAGCTGTTTCTCCTCCTCTGAGCTGTTCATTTTGGTGGGCGGGGCCGGGAATAAAAGGAAAGGAGGGAGAGCTGAGCGGTCCACGGGGGGAGGGGAAGAAGCAGCCCCACATGTTTTATTTTTGACACACATAACCTGAGCCTGTATTCACTGACGGTATGAACTGTTCTCTGCTCAGCCCCTCACTAGAGCTTCCCTAGTAAGTAAACTCATGTTTTTCTCTGCTGGACCTCTAAGTGTGTTCTTTGGAACAGGTAAACATCACAGACAAGCTCCCCCAAATTTGGGCCCACTCCCCCAAGACAGGCACATCTATATACTTTCTTCTAAAATCTTTTTTTTTTCAAAGAATCATTTTATTTAACTTTATTTGTCCAATTATTACTTTGACTAGAGAGGGACAGAGTGAGAGAGAGAGAGAGAGAGGTAAGTGAGAAAGCCAGTCACTAGGTCTGGGACTCAAACCACGGTGGGTCATGTGGAAGTCCAGCGCCCTCAACCACCATGCCACCTACCGGCTCCCTTTCTTGTAAAATCTTATAGTACATCCTTTTGTTACCTTGATATCCATTTCCAGTCAGCTTCTATGTCTCACCTAACACACCCCAAGTCCAACTGGGAAAATCTTTTTTTTTTCTTAATTTACAAGAAGACACAAGCACTCACCAGAGAGAGACAGAAAGAAACAAAGAAAGAGGGAAAGTGAGAAAACATCCCCCCACCCCACCCCAGGATAGTTATGCTACAATCCTTTCTCTGTCTCTCCTTTAGGGCTTTGGTTATGCATTTACATGCACCTAGTTTTTTTTTTTTTTTTTTGAATTATTTACTTAATTTTATTTACTTATTCATTTATTTTAATTTGACCACAGACAGAGAAAAGAGAAAGAGACAGAGAAAGCAAGCCACCAGGTCCAGGATTCAAACCACGGTCAGCCATGTGGGAGTCCAGTACCCCTAATAGCCATGCCACCTGCTAGCCCCAACACCTAGCATGTTTTTTGAGCTTCTGAGTCCGGGACTTGAAATGAAGTAGGAGATAGGCACACACACTTATAGTTAGGGTATATAGACCCATGAGATGGAATCAACTTAAAAGAATCACTCTGGTTAAGCTTGTAATAGAAATTATTCACTGCTCTCACTAGAAATTAATTTTTAGCTCTCACTGCTTGCTCACCGACAACTGCTTACAGCCAGAGTTACATACAGCAGTGCTTGAGATAATGATAGCTGAAACTAACATTTTCTGTATCATCACTACCTTCCAAACAAAGACTCTAGTTTCTCTTGGTCTAGGAGAACAAGAGAGCAAAAGTCCTTGAGCAATAACGATAGCCACAAGCTATCGTTTGAGAAATAGGAAAATGACATGCTAGCTTATACCTGCAAAATAAGGGGGTCTAGATAAATTTATACTTTAGAAGCACAAGGGAAAAACACATTAAAGAACAAAGTTTTGTCTTAGACTTGTGGGAAACATGATAATATCTAGAAACATTTTTGGTAAATTTTTGCCATAGGGTACATACATTTGCTGGAGAGAGACAAAGAGAGACAGTAAGACAGAAAGTAAGAAATCACCCTTCAGGGACGGGGACCAGCAGTTAGCGTAATGGCTATGTCACTGGACTCCCACGTAGTCGACCGTGGTTCGCGTCCCGGACCCGGCGGCTTGAACTCACGCCGGGCACGTGTGTGTGCGTGCCCAAGATCCCAAGAGGTGAATGGAGGAGAAGGGATTGCGGCGTGGCCATCCCCCCGGAGGGTGATTTCTCGCTTTGTATCTCTCTGTCTCTGTCTTTCTGGCGAGCGCATGCGCCCTATAGCAACAACCTCTCCAAAAAAAAAAAAAAAGGAAGAAAGAAATCACCCTTCAGGGGGATGGCCATACTGCAGTCCCTTCAACTTCATGCTCCTGGGATTTGGGGCATGCATGCACACATGCTTGGTGTGATTTTCAAGCTGTGAGGTCTGAGACCTCCCACATGGTCAACCATAGTTGACGCTGTGCCTTATCCACTGCCCAGCTGCTGGCCAAATAACTAGAAACTTTATGGGCCACAGACCTCAGATGAAGATCTCATGAATGTTGATTAACTAAGGCCTGATTGTCAAAAGTCTTGTGATTTGTGAGCCCATGATCAAATAAGAAAAGAATAATATAATCCATCTAACATGGAATCTGCCTGAGAAAAATACATGCACAAGTCCCTTCTTGTTTTTTTTTTTTTTTTTGGAGAGGTTTTTGCTATAGGGCGTGTGCACTCGCCAGACAGACAGAGAGAGACAGAGAGACAGAAAGTGAGAAATCACCCCCCAGGGGGGATGGCCATGCTGCAATCCCTTCTCTTCCATTCTCCTCTCGGGATCTTGGGCAGGCACGCACAGGTGCCCAGCGTGAGTTTAAGCCACCAGGTCCGCACAAGTCCCTTCTTTTTTTTTTTAAAGATTTATTTATTCATTCATTCCTTCATTTCAAGTCCCTTCTTGATGGGATTAAAACTCCTCACCCCAGCTTCTCTTCGGCAACCTGTTCAGGGCCTCCTTACACAGTGTTGGAAGCTTTTCCCCGCTTAATAAACTTTGCTTGCTATCCTCTCCATTTGTCCACATTTCTGATTCTTCATGAGCGTTGGACGAGAACCAGTAGGAATGTTGGGTTTGCTCACCCAGCACTCCTGTGTCAGAATTTTGTGCTTGGCCATGTAGAATCCAGCTGCCTAAACCACCAGGCCACAGGCTGGCTCATAATATTATCTACATATATATATGTATATATATATACATATATGTGTGTGTGTGTGATTTTTTAAGAGAGGGACCAGAGAGAGACAGAGAGAGAGAAAGAGAGAGGGAAACTGAGAAAACAAGCCACCAGGTCCAGAACTCAAACTGTGGTTGGCCATGTGGGAGTGTACAATGCCTTAACCACCACACCACCTGCTGATCCCCAGGAGACATTTTTTTTTTTTTTTTTGGAGAGGTTTTTGTTATAGGGCGCGTGCGGTCGCCAGACAGACAGAGAGAGACAGAGAGACAGAAAGTGAGAGAGAAATCACCCCCCAGAGGCGATGGCCACACCACAATCCCTTCTCCTCCATCCTCCTCTCGGGATCTTGGGCACGCACGCACATGCACCCGGCGTGAGTTTAAGCCACCGGGTCTGGGACTCGAACCGCGGTCGACTATGTGGGAGTCCAGCAACATAGCCATTACGCTAACTGCTGGTCCCCAGGAGATTTTTTTTTGAGAGAGATTACTTTTTTTAAAGAGTAATTTAATTCATTTAATTAATTCATTTATTTATTTTAATTTGACCAGAGAGAGACAGAGAAAGAGAGAGAGAGAAAGTGAAAAAGCAAGCCAACAGCTCTGGGACTTGAACTGTGGTCAGCCATGTGTGAGTATCCAGTGCCTTAACCACCATGTCACCTGCTGGTCCCCGAGAGAAATTATTTTTGAGAGAGAATTTTTGGCATACGGTACGTGTGCTCACCGGAGAGACAGAGAGAAAGAAAAAGCAAAAAATCACCCCCCAGGGGGGATGTCCATGCTGCAATCCCTTCTCCTCCATTCTTCTCTCAGAATTTTGGGAACACACACACACACACCTGGCATGAGATTCAAGCCACTGGATCCAGGACTTGAACTATCGTCAGTCATGTGGGAGTCCAGCACTCTAACCATCATGCCACCTGCTGACCCCTATCTTCAATATGTATAATATTTTAGAGAGATTTTCACTATAGTGCATGTGCGCTCATTGGAGAGACAGACAGACAGAAAGTGAGATATAATCCCCCAGGGGAATGGCCATGCCATAATTCCTTCTCCATTTTTCTCTCAGGATTTTGGGCACACATGCACACGTATTTGGTGTGAGGTTTTTTATTTATTTGTTCGTTTGTTTTAAAGAAACATCATGTAATTCTTTTTCTTCTTCTTCTTCTTTCTTTTCTTTTCTTTTTTTTTTTTTTTTTTTTAGCTTTATTTATTTATTTAATTTGACCAGATAGGGACAGAATGAGAGAGCAAGAGAGAGGAAACTGAGAAAGCAAGCCACCAGTTCTGGGACTCGAACTGTGGTCTGCCATGTGGGAGTCCAGAGCCCTCAACTACCACACCTCCTGCCAGCCCTTCCAGTGTGAGTTTTAAGCCATCAGGTCTGGGACTCGAACTGTGGTCAACTACATGGGAGTAAAGTAACATAACCATTATAGCATCTGCTGATTCCCTTCGATATATTTTTTTCTTTTTTTCCCCACATTTTATTGATTCACAAAATACCTTAAACTAAAAATATGGACAAAGCTAGAATCTAGTGACCAGTGCACCGTAATTTTCTTCTGAAATATTTTTTAATTAATTAATTAATTTACGTTCATTCCCTGAGCATCCTCACAGCATACAAAACATGGTATATACATACCTGGGAATATATGTCCAGACTTATCCCTATGATTAAGTTGGCTATCTTCTTATTTTTTCAGCTCTTATTTCTGTGTATCTGTATTTAATTTTCCTGGTATAGCACTCTCTTGAGAACTTCTTGGAGATCTGGTCCAGTGTTGGTAAATTCTTTCAGGTTTTGTTTGTCTGAGAATGTTCTTGTCTTCTCTTCTCAAATGAAGAATAATCTTGCCAGGTACAGTATTCTTGGTTGAAATTGCTTTTCCCTTTTTTATATATATGAATTGTACTCTTTTTTTTAAATTAATTAATTTACATTCATTCACTGAGCATCGTCACAGTATACAAAATATGATTTCCTATCCAGATTATACTGCATAGTGGCTTAATCATACATGTTATGGTCAATAATTTTTCATTTCTAATTTCATATATATGTATGTATATATATTTTTCCCACTATTTCTCACCCTATGCAATTTCCCACCTTCCTCCCACACTATCTAAGGTGTCCACAGTTGTTTTCCATTCCTTCCCGCCCCCAACATTTTATTGCTTCATAAAATTTCATAACTAATCTGACTAATAGCAAGTTCAGCTGGTATATACTTATCTGTGAATACATGTCTGACTTTAAGCGTGAAACTCTGAGTAGAATGAATATACTAAAAGGTAGCTCCTAGCTGATGTTATATAGCTTACTACAATCATTAATTAGGTATTTTTTGTTGTATTTTTTAATTTCAAGAAAACAAGTTTTAGCTTTAATAAATCAAAGAAATGCTAAGAAACTATGCTTAAAACTTAAAACCAGGAAACAGGTTGGGACTGTTCAAATAGTAGGTACATGAACCTATCGGCAGCTTGAGACATGACAATAATCCTTAAAACAGGAACAGAGCCTAGAAAAAAACCAGCAATATTTTAGTCAAAAGTTATAAAATTCTATTTCACCAGTTGAGTCTCATGTACTTAATTTATCTTCTGTTGTGGTTCAATCTTTCCAATTAAATTTTGGAGTATAATATTCAACTCCAGATTCATCTCCACAATTAAGTTGGTCATTTTCTTAGGTTTTGAACTCTTCTTTCTGTGTGTCTGTATTTAATTTTCCTGGTATAGCACTCCCTTGAGAACTTATTGGAGATCTGGTCTGGTGTTGCTAAATTCTTTCAGGTTTTGTTTATATGAGAACATTCTTGTCTTCTTTTCCCATATGAAGGATAATCTTTTTTTTTTTTTTGGAGAGGTTTTTGCTATAGGGCATGTGCACTCGCCAGACAGACAGAGAGAGACAGACAGATAGAAAGCGAGAAATCACCCCCCAGGGGGGATGGCCACGCCACAATCCCTTCTCCTCCATTCTCCTCTTGGGATGTTGGGCACGCACGAACACGCGCCCGGCATGAATTTATGCCACCGCGTCTGGGACTGGAACCATGGTCGACTACGTGGGAGTCCAGCGACATAGCCATTACGCTAACTGCTGGTCCCCTGACATTCTTAACAAATGAGAGAAGATATTGATGTACAAGTTTATTGTCTTAGGATTTAGGGTTTGTTTGTCTCAGGTTTTGATATTTCCAAATTGGCTTTCCTAGAAACCAAGAAGAACCAGAAACCAAAATGAAATATCATAAAAAGAAACAAAATATTATTTTGTATTCTCCCCTCATAACATCCCAAGGGGAATCTATTTCAGAGCCTTTTGAATAGTGAAAAAATGAGAAATCACCCCTAACCCGGGCGGGATGACCACTTTGCCGTTCCTTCTCTGTCATCCTCCTGTTGAGATTTTTGGGAATGCACACATGCCCTGTGTAATAACTATTGTTAATTAATTAATTTAAAATAATTAATTATTTAATTTTATTTATTATTTTTTAAAATAATTATTTTCTTTGACTTTATTTATTTATTTGATTTGACCGGAGAGAGACAGAGTGAGAGAGGGATGTGAGAAGGCAAGCCGCCGGGGACTTGAACCGCAGTCGACCATGTGGGAGTCCAGCGCCCCTAACCACCACACCACCTGCCGGCCCCTATTACTATTTTTTAACTTTAAAAGAGAAACAGAGAGAGTAAGGGAAAGTTAGAGAGCAAGCCACCAGGTCTGAGACTCGAATCACCGTTTGCCATGTGGGATTCCAGTGTCTTAATCTCCACACCACCTGCAGGCCCCTTTATTATTATTTTTTAACATTTTTTTCCAATTTTTTTTCCCCTACTACTTTCAACATTAGGCACAGAAGGAGAGGAGTAAGAGAACCAGATTGGCAGGGAAGGCCAAGAATTGGAGGGTAGGCCACTAAGGATAACAGGGAATAAAGGAAGCCAATAAGGAGACTTTGCAATGGCAGTGTGGGTTAAGACTGGGAGAGGGATTGACAGAAGGATGAGCTGAAAGATGGATGACGGTGAAGACCTGTTTGACTAAAGGGATGGGAGTGGTGGAAGAGGCAGGGTGGGCTAGAGACCTGAGTTCGGGGGGGGGGGGGGGGGGGTGGGGTGGGGGGGGGTGGAAGGAAGCTGGTTGACCGCTAAAGGTTAGTCTCTGAGCGGCTCAGGGCCAGGACCCTGCGCAGCGCATGCGCCGGAAGCACACTGCGGAGTTCTGGAAGAGGCTGCTTTTTTCTGCCGTTGGTGCTGTGGCTGCAGGCATAGCTTGTCCTCTGCCTGCTGTCAGCTGTTGCTCAGGCCTGCTGCTGCCATCCAAGGGTCTCTCTCTTCCGCTGCTCTCTTCACCCTGTTTTGAGACGGTCGGCTTTTAAGAATTGTTTCAACGTTTGATTCAGCGAGGAGGTAAAGGAACAGTATAGTGGAATAACGTAACGTGCGGGGCGGCGGAGGGAACTCGGACCAGGGAAAATTTTAATTTGTACATTCTGTCGATTCACGGGAGGAAAAAAATGGGGGCCAGTACTGGCTTCGGAACGGATTTTGAGCATTTCTCACAGTGAAAGGGATGCAGATTCTTCTAACGGTTGAGGCGCCTCAGCATTGGTGTAACTTTCCATAGCGTTTCCTGTTTAAGAAATTTGGGATTCCTTCTTTGTAGCACGTGTATTTAGAGGGCGAGACTTTGGTATTAAGTTTGTCCGACGGTTTGCGAGCGCTTCCTCTGCCTTTGTTCAGGTTGGCGCGTCATAACTACGTGAACCCACCGGTACCCTAACCCCTCCTTTGGGGCGGGGGTGAATTCCATTCAGTTCTAGGATTTATCTGCCACGATCACCTGCAGTGCCTTTTCTATACTCAGTTCCTTAGCTCCACAGTATTCGCATTAGGGATGGCTCTCCTTGGGCACTGGGGTAGTGTGGCACGAAACACGCCCAGATACACTTAAACACACACACATACAATATACAGAGAGTTGGGAACGGGAAAGGAGAGAATAGGGGCTGACAGGCGCATGTTATTTGAAAGGCTGGTTTGGGAGGCATGGCGCGGAGTGGCGGCGCTCAAGGATCCTGTATTTGGAAAAGCCGGACTTGAGGAGAAGAGGCACCAGTAGCAGGGAGAGAGGGAGGATGGGAGGTGAAGGGTCGTAAAGGAAAAAAGACAAGCATGCGCCTTTAAGAAAGCAAAGTTGCCACATGTTGGCACCAGCGGTTGGGAGGGAGAGTGAAGGCGCACATGCATGTTTGAGACAACATTGGTGACGGTTTGGTTGAACTGAAGAGAGAGAGGGGGAGGGGCGGGGGAGAGGAGGGGGGGAGAGGGAAAGGGAGGGGGGAGAGGGAAAGGGAGGGAGGGAGAGGGGAAGAGGGAAGAGAGGGAGAGTACACGTGCGCGCGCGCGCGCACATGCGTAATTCAAACGGAAACAGAGAAGGGGGGCGGGAGGCGCGCTGCCTATACGTAGTTAAGGTTGCAAAATGGCGAGAGGGAAGAGGTAAGTTGTTTTTGCTTTGCTATCTTGGGTTAGGAGGGCCCCTAGAGAAGCAGATCTACAAGCAGATCTACTTTTCTAGTTGGGTGAAGGGATCAGCCTTAGTTGGAATCGTTGGAATTGTCTGCGGCTGTGGCTACATCCACTAGAGGTTTATTTAGAATCTTAGCTATTCACTCGATAAAGTGCATTTAAAGATTCAGAGACGAGGGGCCGGCAGGTGGCGTGGTGGCTGGGGCGCTGGACACCCGCGTGTTGGACCGCGGTTCGAGTCTCGGGCCTGGCAGCTTGCTTTTTCGTTTTGCTCTCTCTCTCTGTCTCTGGTCAAATAAAAAATAACAACAATAGGGGCTGGTAGGTGGCATGGTGGTTAAGGGCACCGGACTACCACATGGTTGACTGCGGTTGGAGTCCCGGACCTGGCGGGTTGCTTTCTCACTGCTCTCTCGCTTTCGCTTCTCGCTCTCACTCTATCCCTCTCTGGTCAAATAAATAAATAAAGTTAAAGTAATTCTTTAAAAAAATAACAATAAAATTAAATAAATTCTTTCAAAATGTAGGGATGAATAATTATTTTGTAAATGTTTGCAGCAGCGTGTAGGAAATGTTTTAAAAAGGACTGCTTGGAGGCAAGTCACATTTAGGCAGTACGTATTCAGAGAACTCTGGCTTGCAGATCTTGGGCTTTGGACTCACGTTTTCCCCATCAGAGTAGCTGAACACCGAGGTCGCCATGTCAGAATCCACTGTAATGACGACCAAAAGCCCTTAATGTTTCTCCCCCTGAGAGCACAGTGGTGAGGATTTGGCTGTGTTGCTAAATGCTTGTTAGATTTTGTCTTAAACCTGGGATTTGGGCAAATGGCTGTCAAGGACATAACTGACTTGAGAGATTGAAAGGTAGTTAATGGTAATGGTAGTATGAAGGTGACCTGGGCTAATCCTTTGAATTATCATTTTTCTGTAAAACTGTCATGTCAGCACGGTTTCATCCTGGAGGAGATTGAAGTTTTTTTTTTTTTTTGGCAGCTAGACTGTCCTGACTTTAGTGGCTGTAAATGAGGATCTATTGTATACTGAAACTAACAAGTTTGCACTTATAGATCTGTAGCAGAAAGGACACAGGACTGACTCTAAAGTGAGAAGACAAACCTTTTACAATGTACCTAGCTATGATCTCACATTGTTGGTCTTTTTTATTCTCTGGGTCTATTTCTCTATGATAATCTGTAGTACTTATGTATGTGAGTATTTTAACTCATTTAGTACTCTAGGCAGTCTTATGAAATAGCAACATTACTTTTCATTTTTTACAAAGGATAGATTTGAAGAACACAGGTTAAGTAATTTGTTCAAGGCTATACAGCCAATTGACTGGCTGTGACTGGATTTATTTATTTATTTATTTATTTATGTATTTATTTATCCTGGTGGCATGGCCCCAGAATCCTGTGTTCTTAAACATGATTTATCACCTAAAAGGAGGTGGCAAATTTAAAGGACTCTCTTTTATGATTTCAAACTTTGTAACTTAAGCAAGCTATTAATATTTAAGGAAGGAGACCTATTTACTGCTTTTGACTCAGTGCATAGTACAGGCTTACAGGTGTAAGAGCTAAAAAAAATTATTGCTTTGAAGACTAGTATAGGGGAGGGTATCCTTATCTACTTCTGTTTTCTTTTTGTTCTGCAAAGGGTCTAAAATGGCTGACTGCAGTAGTCTGGACACACCCTGCTTGTTATGCCTGATTTACAAACTGGTCTAATGTTTTGAGAAAACTAGTTATTTACTGCAGTAGAGATTTTTTTTTTTTTTTGCCTGTTATTTATAGTTTAGTGTGTTGATCCAAATGTCCAGTAGTAAAAGAACAGCTATTGCCTTTTTTCTTGTAATGAGACTTAAAAGGCTATTGCCTATTTTTCTTGTAATAAGAGACTTAAAACACATATTTTTAGAAATGTATTTTGGTTATTAAACTTCGTTGCAGTGGAATACTCCATCAAATGATATAAACATTAAAAAGTCATTTAAATTTTTTATTTAATTTATTATTATTATTATTTAAAATTTGACCAGAGAGAGAGAGGGAGGAAGAAAAAGCCAGAAAGCAAGCCACCAGGTCCAGGACTCCAAACTGCAGTCAGCCATGTGGGAGTCTAGGACATTAACCACCATGCCACTTGCCAGCCCCGGTATGAACATTTCTTATACTCAGTATGTACTCCTGAATCTCTTCCCAAATCGTTGTACCAATTTTTACAAACAACCACTGAGTCATGTATTTTTAGAACTTACTTTTATGGATTAAAACCCGGTTTTATTTTAATTTTTCATTTCTTAGTTTTGGTTAGTTATATTCTTTTTTTTAAAAAAAAAGAATTATTGAATTTTATTTATTTATTTTATTTATAATTTATTTTTAAAGGATTATTTTATTTAACTTTATTTATTCATTTATTTTATTTTAATTTGACCAAGGAGGGACAGAGAGAATGAGAAAGTAAGCCACTAGGTCCAGGAGTTGAATCATGGTCGGCCACGTGGGAGTCCAGTACCCTTAACCATCACACCACCTGCTGGCCCCTATTCATTTTTTAAATTTTACCAGAGAGAGGCACCGACACACAGAGAGGGATAGTGAGAAAGCAAGTCATCAGGTCTGGGACTCGAACTGCAGTCGGCCATATGGGAGTGTCCAGAGCCTTAACCACGATGCTACCTGCTGGCCCAAGAGTTATATTAATTTATTCTCATGTTTCTCAGGAGTTTTACTTTATTTTTTAATATATTTTTAAATTTTTATTTTTAATTAGTTAATTTATGTTCATTTCCTTAGCATCATCACAGCATATAAGATGTGATTTCCCATCCAGAGTATACTGCATAGTGGCTTAATCATACATGTTATCGTCAATAATTTTCCATTTCTAGTTTCATATATATGTATATATATTTATATTTTTTACCCCTACTTCTCACCCTCTGCCATTTCCCACCCTCCTCCCACACTATCGCAGGTGTCCACAGTTGTTTTCCATTCCTTTTCCCCCCACATTTTATCTATTGAAAAAATTTCTTAAATAATCTAACTACTTTCAATAGCAAGTTCAGCTCATATGTACATATCTGTGAATACATGTCTGATCTTAAACTTGAAATTCTGAGTAGAATGAATATACTATAAAGTAGCATCTAGCTGATGCTATATAGCTTACTGTGGTCATTAAATAGGTATTTTTAAATAAATTTTTTAATTAAAAAAAACAGTTTTAGCTTTAATAAATCAAAGAAATGCTAAGGAACTTTGTTTAAAACTTAAAGCCAGGGGATCAGTAGTTGGTGTAATAGCTATGTCGCTGGATTCCCATGTAGCCAACAGACCGTAGTTCGAGTCCCGGACCTGGTGACTTGAACTCAACACCAGGCGCGTGTGCGTGCATGCCCAAGTTCCTGAAAGGAGAATGGAGGAGAAGGAACTGTAGCGGGGCCATCCCCCCTGGGGGGTGATTTCTCCCTTTCTGTCTTTCTGGTGAGTGCACGTGCCCTAAAGCAAAAACCTCTCTCCCTCCCAAAAAGAAACCGCCCAAAAACAAAAAAAAACATATATTCTGTTCAAATAGTAGGTACATGAACCTATCAACAGCTCAAGTCAGGACAAAAATTCTTCAAACCGGAAAACAAAGCCTAGAAGAAAATCAGCAATATTTTAGTCAAAATTCATAAAATTCTATCTTACTAGTTCAGTCTCATGTACTGTTGTGGTTTGATCTTCCTGATTAAATTCTGGGATATAAAATTCAACTCCAGACTTGTCCCTATGATTAAGTTGACCATATTCTTAGTTTTTGAACTCTTCTGTGTGTCTGTATTTAATTTTGCTGGTATAGCACTTCCTTGAGAACTTCTTAGAGATCTGGTCTGGTGTTGGTTAATTCTTTCAGGTTTCTTTATCTGAGAATGTTATTGTCTTTTCTTCCCATGTGAAGTTTAATCTTGCCGGGTACAGTATTCTTGTTTGAAATTCCTTTTCCCTTAACACTTTGAATATAATTTCTCATTCTTTCCTCGATCTCATTGTTTCTGATGAGAGGTCTGCTGTTAGCCTGATGGGATATCCTTTGTAAGATAGATAACTTGACATTTCTCTCTTGCTAATCTTAGTATCTTGTCTTTGTCTGTGGTTTTGGTCAATCTCGCTATAACGTGTCTTAGAGAAGATCTTCTTGGATTGATTCTATTTGGGGTCCTTTGTATTTTTTGGGACTGGATCTTTGAGTGCCTCTGTAGGCTTGGAAAGTTTTCTTCTAGAATTTCATGGAATAGATTATCAATGTCCTTATGAGTCTCTTCACTTTCTGGGAAACCAATTATCTGGATGTTTGAACATTTGATGGTATCTAGTATTTCTCGTATATTATTCTCATTTTTTGGGGCAATTTTCTCAGTCTTCGTGGTGGATTTTTCTAGGCCAGCAATTCTGTTTTCTACATCTGAGATTCGATTTTCTGTATGACCTAGTCTGCTTTTAATGCTTTCAAGAGAGGTTTTGATTTCTTGTATTATAGCCTTTATCTCTAACAGGTATGTTCAATTCTTTTTATAGTGTGTATTTCATTTTTAAGATCTTGGAAGAATTTCCTCACCGCCTGGAACTCATCAGCTTCTTTCTCCTGCCTCTTCTGCAGTTCATTGTCTCTCTTCTCTTCCATGTCTGTTAGCTTCGCCATTATGAATATTCTAAATTCTTTATCTGACATTTCCATGAGTTTCATTGTACTGTCTGAGGATGAAGAGGAGTTATTCTTTTCCCTTGGAGGAGAGATATTTTCTTGCTTTCTCGTATTTCTTGTGACCCTGAGGTGATTTCTAGTAATCTGATGAATGGTGCGTTTCTTCCTAATTCTTAAAGTTCAATTTGAGCGTTGAGAGGCGTGCAGGAGGAGGTGATCTGCAATCTCTAGAGGGATTTTCTGACCCTAATCATATTCAGATGTTTGGATACTGTTCAATTGGACCTGTCTAGAGACACTTAGTGCATAGAGGCCGAGCAGCCAATGAATAAAGAGAAAGAGAAAGGAAAAGAATTAGAGAAGAGGAAAGAAGACGAGAAAATAAAAAAGAGAAGAAAAAAGAATGCTAAGGGAACCAGCAGTTAGTGTAATGGCTATGTCGCTGGACTCCCACATAGTCGACGCGGTTCACGTCCCGGACCCGGTGGCTTAAAACTCACGCCGGGCGTGTGTGCGTGCGTGCCCAAGATCCTGAGAGGAGAATGGAGGAGAAGGGATTGCCGCGTGACCATCTCCCCTGGGGGGGTGATTTCTCGCTTTCTGTCTCTATGTCTCTCTCTGTCTGTCTGGCATGTGCACGCGCCCTATAGTGAAAAAAAAAGAAAAGGATGCTAAAAACGTTTAGATTTTAATTTTAAAAAGCAAAAAATAAAAATCTTCATTTTTAGTCAAGGAAAGCAATATTATTTCACAGCTCAAGTTCGGTATCCATCTCTTTTACTTTCTATTTAAAAAGAATAATTTATTTAATTTTACTTATCATCATTATTATTATTGTTTTTCCAGAGAGATTTTTGCTATAGGGCCGTGTGCTCACTGGAGAGAGAGAGACAGAAAGCGAGAAATCACCCCCTAAGGGAGATGGCTATGCTGTAGTCCTTTCTCCTTTGCTCTCCTCTTGGGATTTTGGACACAAACGCACATGCATCCGGCGTGAGTTTCAAGCTGCCAGGTTTGGGACTCCACCTGTGGTTGACCATTTGAGTCCAGCAATATAACCACCACACCCTCTGCCTGCCCCTCATTATTATTTTTTAATTTGCTACAGGGCACATGTGCGCACAGAGAGAGAGAAAAGGTGAGAAAGGAAGCCACTGGGTCTGGGACTTGAACCGTGGTTAGCCATGTGGGAGTCTAGTTCCTCAATCACCATGACACTTGCTGGTCACATTTTTACTTTCCTGTGATGATACTTTATCTCTTATACTGATCGATCTGCTTTATTTTTAGTTTTTATTATTGTTATTTTCTGTTTGAGTGAGTCCTATAAATAAAGACTCAGATTTCTTTTTTCTTTAAAGATTTTTTTTTTTTGGAGAGGTTTTTGCTATAGGGCACGTGCGCTTGCCAGAAAGGCAGAGAGAGACAGACATAAAGCAAGAAATCACCCCCCAGGGGGAATGACCACACTGCAATCCCTTCTCCATTCTCCTTGAAGGATCTTGGGCACCGCACACACATGCCCCCGGCATGAGTTTAAGCCACCGGGTACGGGACTTGAACCGCGGTCAGCTTCATGGAGTCTAGCGACATAGCCATTACACCAGCTGCTGGTCCAAAAAAGTATTATTTTTTTATTAAACTTTATTTATTATTATTATTATTTTCCGGTTTGATTAGAGAGAGAGAGAGAGAGAGAGAAAGCAAGCCACTAGGACCAGGAATTGAACCGCAGTCGGCCATGTGGGAATCCAGTGCCTTTAACCATCACGCCAGCTGCTGGCCCTGATTAGTGGAGATTCGAAATCATATGGTCAAATTTTCTGGGGCCAGCAGGTGGCATGGTGGTTTTAGGGTGCCATATTCCCACTTGGTTCACTGCAGTTTGAATCTTGGACTTGGTGGCTTGCTTTCTCACTTTCCCTCTCTCTGTCTCTCTCTGGTGAGTGCACATTCCCCACAGCAAACTGCAAAATAATGTTAATAATAACAAATACAATTAAATAAATAATTCTTTAAAAATACCTATCTTCTGTTTTGTGATTTTTCTTCTATCTTTTTTTTAAAGAATTATTTAATTTTGATTTATTATTATTATTTTAATTTGACCAGAAAGAGACAGAGAGAGAGAGGGAAACTGCAAAAGCAAGCTGTCAGGTCCCGGACTTAAACCACAGTCAGGCATGTGGGAGTCCAGCACCTCAACCACCATACCACTTGCTGTCCTCCTCCCCCCCCCATCATTTAAGTTTTAATAGCTCTTGTAACCTAGAAATTTGGTAAATATTCATCATAGCTCCGTCTGAGGATAGGTGTCAAGCAGGGGTGGGGAGGGTGGGAAGTGGTGGGTGGTGGAGAGGCGGGTGGGGGGAGGACCCATAATTGCACTATCCAGAGATAACCAGTGCTGATAAATTTGTTCACTTTATTTTTTCAATACAATTAATCATATATATGTGCTATTTTATATCTCTTTCTATTTTATATCTCATTCTGTGTTTAACATTATACCTATTTATATGTGAAACCTTCTTTGTAGTTGTCATTTAATGATTTCATGATGTTCTGTTGGATGGAAGTGCTTTATGACTTTTCAGTATTTTAAATTGTGTGATAATTATCTCTTTACTTATTTTTGTTTTTGTTTTTTTTTTTTTTTTGCTTTTATATAGAACAGAGTTCCAAGATTAAAAGTATTTGTCAAAAGTTTGAATGATGTGGACTTGCCATAATTGTTCCCAAAAAATTATGGCAGTTTTTGCACTCAATTATTTTATTTTTTTTTCTTGAGAGGTTTTTGCTATAGGGCGTGTGTGCTTGCCAGACAGACAGAGACAGAGAGACAGAAAGCAGGAAATCACCCCCCAGGGGGGATGGCCACGCTGCAATCTCTTTTTTTTTTTTTTTTTGGAGAGGTTTTTTTGCTATAGGGCGCGTGCGCTCGCCAGACAGACAGAGAGAGACATAGAGACAGAAAGCGAGAAATCACCCCCCGGGGGGATGGTCACGCCGCAATCCCTTCTCCTCCATTCTCCTCTCGGGATCTTGGGCACACACGCACACGCACCCGGCATGAGTTGTAAGCCACCGGGTCCGAGACGCGAACTGCGGTCGACTACGTGGGAGTCCAGCGACATAGCCATTACGCTAACTGCTGGTTCCCAACGCTGCAATCTCTTCTCCTCCATTCTCCTCTTGGGATCTTGGGCACGCACGCACACGCGCCTGGCGTGAGTTTTAAGCCACCGGGTCCGGGACTCGAACCGCAGTCGACTATGTGGGATTCCAGCGACATAGCCATTACGCTAACTGCTGGTCCCGCACTCAATTATTTTAATACTTAATTTTTTTTTTTCTTGCTAGTTTAGTAAGTGAAAGAATGATATCTTTGTTTTATGATACATTTTCTCTTACTGGTGAGGCTAGACATTTATATCTTAATTATATTTACTTTTTTTTTGAATGTTTACTTTTGTGAATTATTCAGTTTGGAGCTAAATGTTATTTATTTGTAAATAACAGATGCTGTCTGTTGCAGATACACTCCTAGTATGTGTTTGTTTCCATTCTGACTGAAGAAGTGTTTGTAATTCCAAAGACTACTGCTCTTCGGATACATGTCAGGTTCTTGGTAGCCATTTTGAGGTTAAAATTTGTTAGGTAGCCTTTTCTTTCTTTCTTTTTTTTTTGGAGAGGTTTTTGCTGTAGGGCGTGTGCGTTTGCCAGAAAGACAGAGAGAGACAGATAGAAAGCGAGAAATCAGCCCCTGGGGGGATGGCTACGCTGCAATCCCTTCTCCTCCATTCTCCTCTCGGGATCTTGGGCACGCACGCACATGTGCCTGGTGTGAGTTTAAGCCACCAGGTCTGGGACTCGAATCACGGTCAGCTACATGGGAGTTCAGCGACATAGCCATTGCACTAACTGCTGGTCCTAAGGTAGCCTTGTCTTTTTATCTAAAAAGAATGCAGTTTTGAGTGCTGCACAGTAGTGGTTCTCCCTGGCTATGGGTGTGAGGGAAAAGACATGGGATCATTTTGTCCCTAAGAAGAAACCAATTTAGGGAGGAAACAAAACTGTGTTTTTTTGTTATTGTTGTTTTGTTTTTTAGAGAGGTTTTTGTTATAGGACATGTGCACTCGCCAGAGAGACAGCTAGAAATCACCTCACGGGGGGATGGCCATGCTGCAGTTCCTTCTCCATTCTCCTCTTGGGATTTTGGGCATCTGTGCCTGGCATGAGATTTTTTTAAAGGATTATTTTATCTAACTTTATTTATTGTTTTTAATATTTCCAGATACACACACACACACAGAGAGAGAGAGAGAGAGAGAGAGAGAGAGAGAGAGAGAGAGAAAGTGAAAGTGATAGTGAAAGTAAGCCTCCAGGTCCTGCACTTGAACCATGGTTGGCCATGTGGGAGTCTAGCCTCCTTAACCACCACACCACCTGTTGCCCCCCCACCCCTCAAGCATGAGTTTAAAGCCACTGGGTCCAGAACTTGAACTGCAGTCAACTATGTGGGAGTCCAACAATGTAACCATTATACCATCTGCTGGTTCCCAAAACTGTTTTGTTTCTCTCCCCCATCCATTCAGGAACAGATCTTATTTTAAATACTTAATGAGTGATCTGAGGTGAGGATATAGACAATAGTGTAATGTCCACATGTTTAGATACTCCTAAGTGCCTGGGGGATGTGAAATGCTAATAGGTACAAACTATAATACCTGAAAAGACATTGGGAGTGGACTGACAATTTGCAGAATGGAACAATTTGGGCAAGAGTAGTTTAATGACTTGGGGAAAAATAGCTTATAAAATAGTGCCTCATAGAAACATCCAGGCCCAAAACAGGGATCTTGTACAACTGTCAACAATTTATTGTTGTCACTGGTCTAGTTTGCTGGTGCAGAGACAAAAAAAGCCATTAAAAACCTCGGCCATATTAAGAACGATATAGGACACAGAAAAATCCTGTCATATTTTTGTATAAAACCATCTGAACCAAATAACTATGTCCAGTGATAATCTCTTGAAGGAGTCTCTTGCTATCACTCACCCCGTTTTGAAAAGGGAGTGGGCAATGTGTTAATTATTTAATTTTTCATGTTTATATTGTAATATGAAGGTGAATTAAATATTCTCAAAAGTCTTGGAGGATCTTTTTCTGGTGTCCTGAGACTGGGTCTGTTATTTCTGGTTCAGAGAATGTGCTTAATTATATTAGTTTATTAAATAAGCCTTTTTTACTTATATTCCCACTCCATGAAGTGTGTATGATCTGTTTTATACTTAATAATATTATAATGTTCATTTTTTTTCAGTGAAGGGTAAGAATTACTGGATTTAGATGTGCCAAGTGAACTATTACTTAATTTCCTTTTTTTTCTCAGAATTATTTTGTTTAATTTAATTAATTTATTTATATATTTATTTATTTAAATTTGACCAGAGAGGGAGAGGAAGAGAGAGGGAGAGAGAGATAGAGAAAGAGAAAGCAAGTTGCCTGGTCCAGGACTCGAACTTGAGCTGGCCATATGAGAGTTCAGCATTCTTCACCACCATGCCACCTGCCAGACCCCTTAACTGCTTTTTGCTGCCCAGTTATACTGGGTTAATCCGCTTATTTGTAAACTTCCATTTTTCAGTATTTTGCCAACTACAGGTATTAAACCAGGCTCCTGTGTGTGGTGAGGTGGGGAAGTTCAGAGGTATATAAGCAAAAGACAAAAAAAAAGCTCATGTTTTAGAAAGGTGATTGACAGAGTCCTTTATTGGAGATATGTGCCTATTGTGAGCATGGGAGCCCCATCTTACAGACACCAGTGTCTAGTTCCCAAATCCATCTATGATCAGGCGTTATGGGGGAGCCGGGATATTTGAAACAACTGAGAAGTCTTAACTTTTGATTTCTATTATTTGTTACTACTCTCTCCTGAGTTACAGCCAGCAGCTGGAGCAGCGCCCCCTGGAAAGAACTTTTACATTGGCCATTATAATACAACCTGATAAGTGTTTACAGCACTTATCAGATTGTATTGTCATTGTCTGTGTCTATGCCTGTCTCTCTTCCTGTGTTACCAGTTAGACTGTGAGCTCCTTGAGGGCAGAGGTGATGTCTTTATCTCTGGAGCCCAGCCTGGCACATTAGTAGGCCTCAGTAAATGTTTATTAGATGAATAAATGAATGACTTATCCACAAACATTTATTGTGTGTCTGCTAAAGTGATCTCCACAGGCTCAGGACTGTCAACTCTGTCTTCAAAATGCATGTGGTAAGAAACTTGCTATTTCTTTCTAGTTATATATGTTTCAAGATTTCAGGCCTAGATGTTTACAGATGTTGTTTCTACTGTTGGCTACTGCAGGTGCTTGCTTGCTTCCTTGGTGGGACATGGTGAGATGCTCAATTGCGAGCCTCATGAGCCCTAGTGTTTGCTAAATGGTTCCTATTTATAGGCTCATCCCCTTTTCACTCCTTCCCAGGTCATCTTCCAAATAGTATTCCTACATAGGAGTCCACATTGTAGTGCAGGAATGAGTAAATCTGTGGCTCATGGGCTACCTTTTTTTGCAAATAAAGTTCTAGAACAGCCATCCATGCTCGTTTGTTGATGTTTTGTCTGGGCCCGCTTTGGTGCTATGAGACTGAGTTGAGTAGCTATATAAGAGATGTTGTGGCCTGTAAAGCCTTTGTAGAAAAAGATTCCTTCCCCTATTCTAGATCGTCTCAACAGTAATGGCTTTATTTCCCACTGCATTAGCCAGAGATCCTTTTAGCATCTTAGAAATTCATACTTAATTTGTTATTACTGTGACAAGCTTCCTCTTTTACAAATGGGCTAGCTAGAACACATTTTAAACTAGGAGATTATGAGGACTATACCAGAGTCCTGTAGTCAGTTATACTATGTCCTTTGATGAAATATTTGAGCTTTAACTCTAGAAATTCTTTTTATTATATGCTAACTTGAAGCATGTGGACAGAGCACACTTTGGTGCCTTCTTACTTGCCCTCCTCTTTCCTGTGAGAATATGGAAAATGAGGAATTAATGTTGAATAAGGCAGAGAGAAAGGCCCAAGCAAATGTATAGAAGGTCCTAATGTTATTTTTTTAAAGAATTATTTTATTTTACTTTATTTGTTTATTTATTTTCAATCTGACCAGAGAGAGACAGAGGAAGAGAGAGAGAGAACGAGGGAAAGTGAGAAAGCAAGCTGCCAGGTCTGGGACTTGAACTGCTGTCGGCCTTGTGGGTGTCCAGCACCCCCAACCACCATGCCACCTGCTGGCTCCCCAAATATTAATTTTTAAATGATGAAGTGGAGTTTCTGAACTATTCCTTACTCAAGGTAGAAAGCCTGAACCTCTAACAACTTAAAGCTCTCCCCTCTGGTTTCACCAGCCTCACAGGCACTATCTTGATAACATAGTCTGCAACTAGGTATGTTGTGACTCATTTTACTTCATTAAAAAGTCAAGAGTGGTCCAGGTGGTGGCTTGGAGATTAAGGCAGCTAGATACCACATGGTTGACTGAACAGTGTGAATCCGGGACCTGATAGCCTGAGAAGCACACCGGCCATATGCTTATGTGTGCCCAAAATCCCCAGAGGACAGTGGAGGAGAAGGGATTGCTGTGTGGGGGCTTGATTTCTCACTTTGCCTCTCTATCTCTTTCTCTCTTGTGAGCTCTCATACCCTATAGCAAACTTACGGGGGGGGGGGGGGCGGGAAAGAAGTCAAGAGTTTCAAGTCAGATGCTAGAAAGCAAAATCTAAAAAGAGAAAATGATGAGGCAAGCAGGTGGTGTGGTGGTTGAGGTGAGGTGCTGGACTCCCATATGGCCAACCGTGGTTTGAGTCCTGGACCTGGATCTGGTGACTTGCTTTCTCATGTTCCCTCTCTCTCTGGTGAATTGAAAAATAATGATAACAGGGACCAGCAGTTAGCGTAATGGCTATGTCGCTGGACTCCCATGTAGTCGACCGCGGTTCGTGTCCCAGACCCGGTGGCTTAAAACTCACGCAGGGCGTGTGTGTGCGTGCCCAAGATCCCGAGAGGAGAACGGAGGAAAAGGGATTGCGGCGTGGCCATCTCCCCGGGGCTTGATTTCTCACTTTCTATCTCTCTGTCTGTCTCTGTCTGTCTGGCGAGTGCACGCGCCCTATAGCAAAAACCTCTCCAAAAAAAAAAAAAAATAATAATGATAACAAATTAAATTAAATAAATAATTCTTAAAAAAAAATAAAATAGGGACCAGCAGATGGCATAATGGTTATGTTGCTGGACTCCCACATAGTTGACTGCGTGGCAGTCCCAGACTTGGTGGCTTAAAACTTACGCAGGATGCATGTGTATCTGTGCCTAAGATCCTGAGAGGAGTATGGAGAAGAGATTGCTGCGTGGCCATCCCCAAGGGGTGATTTCTCACTTTTTGTTTTTCTGTCTCTCTCTGCCTCTCCAGCAATGAAATAGAAAAAGAAAATGGAATGAGCATCAGATCAACTCATTACATTGAATAAGCTCAATCTAGGAGTGAAATAGAAAAAAAAGCCTTATTGGCTTAGTTTTTAAGCTGCTTGCTGGATTTTTTCCAACCGTTTATTATGAAAAATTTAAAGCATATATTACAGAAAAGAGGAAAGAATTGGTACAGTGAAAAGCCATCTTCCCACCACCTAACTTGTATAATTAACATTTTATTATGTTTGTTTTATCATAGTAACCCGTATTTATTGGATAGGTTTTCAGTTTTTGTTATAGGGTGTGTGTGCTTGCCAGAGAGAGAAAGAGAGAGAGAGCGAGAAATCACCCCCCAGGGAGGATGGCTACTCTGCAGTCCCTTTTTCTCCACTCTCTTCTTGGGCTTTTGGCCGCTCATGCACATGCGCCTGGTGTGATTCTCAAGCTGTGGGTTCTGGGACTTGAACCGCAAAGCTGACCATGTGGGATCTAGCATCTTAACCTCCACACCACCTGTTGACCCTGTTTGATAGGTTTTTAAAATACATCTGTCATCCATTTTAATCTCATTCCTATCTGATTCATCATGGTACTTAAAAATAGTTTCTTTTGATTTTTGTCTGTAACTTCCAAGTTTTTATGAATATGCCTGGGAATGAGAGTCCCAGGGAGAAAAGTCATTTTGTTTATGAAAGAAAATGGCTGCAGCTCATTGTGATTTACTGGAAATGGTAGGGGGAAGGAGAGATGGAAGTCTAGGTCCAATGTCATACGTTGCCCTGCACTTCATTCAGTTCTCTAGCTTTGGCAAGATGGTTTTCTGAGCAGTTTCGACTTGGTTCTTTTCTTCTTCTTCTTCTTGTTTTTTTTTTTTTTTTTTTAAGAATTGTTTCATTTAACTTTATTTTATTTTTATTTTGACCAGAGAGTGACAGAGCGAGAGAGAGAGGAAGGAAAAGTGAGAAAGCAAGTAGCCAGGTTTGGGACCTGAACCGCGGTCGGCCATGTGGGAGTCTAGCACCCTTAACCACCACGCCACCAGCTGGCCCCATGGTTCTTAATTTTAAGACAGACTTGACAGGGGCCAGCAGGTGGTATAGTGGTTAAGGTGCTGTACCCCACATGATTGACCATGGTTTGAGTCCTGGACCTGGTGGCTTGAACATCATGCTGGGTGCATGTGCACGTGTGCCCCAAATCTCAAGAGGAGGGTGGAGTTATCGATAAAAGAAGAGAGTGAAGGAGAAGTGATCGTGGCGAGGCCATCTCTCCTGGGGGTTTTCACACTTTCCTTCTCTCTGGTAAGCCTATGTACCCTACAGCAGAAACCAAAAAAAAAAAAAAACACAGACTTGGGTCCAGCAGGTGGTGTAGTGGTTATGGTGTTTGATCCTACATGGCTGACTGTGGTTCCAGACCTGGACCTGGCAGCTTGAAAATCATGCTGGGCGTGTGTGTGTGTGTGTGTGCCTAAAATCCGAGGAGGAGAATGGAAGAGAAGGGACTGCCACATGGCCATCCCCCTGGGGAGGTGATTTTTCACTTTCCTTCTCACTGTCTTCCTCTGTTTTTTTCCAATGAGCACATGTGCCCTGTGACAAAAACCTTAAAAAAAAAAAAAAAAGGACAGACTTGATATAGGAGAAACAACAAAGTCATATTGAAATAAACGCCAATGAGATGATACTCAGAATAAGCACAGTTCTTTGGAATTCTAGCAAATGGGTAATTTGGACTACTCTCGAATAGTATTTTTAAAAACTTGTTAGCAACAGCTGCAGTTTCAGTTAGGCAGTGCTATGAACTGAAGTCTTGTTTATCTTTGTCATGGACATGATACTGGTAAGTTTTACCTATTTATGTCTCTCCCTTGTTTTAAGTTTAAGGGTGGAAACCATGTCTTAGTCATTTTTGTAATTCTCTAAGTAATAAAGGGTGTATTAATTTCTGGGGATAGTCCGCTGAATATCTATTTAAGGATATTCTTTTCTTTAAAAAAGAATTATTTATTTATTTAATTATATTTGTTATTATAATTAATATTATTATTTTAGTTTGACCAGAGAGGAACAGAGAGAGAGAGAGAGAGAAAGTGAGAGTGAGAGTGAGAAAGCAAGCTGCCAGGTCTGGGACTTGAACTGTGATCGGCCTTGTGAGAATCCAGCGCCTTTAACCATTGTGCCACCTGCTGGCCCCTAGTTAAGGATATTCTGAGATTTAGGTATGGGCATGTTCACAATGTACAAAGAAGTAAATAATGGAAAACCTTACCTATTTATGAATAGGGATTTGGTTAAATATATTTTGGTGTATTCATTTAATAATAGTGTAGCTGTTAAAAATTAAAAGGTTTATAGATGAAATAATTGACTTGGAAAGTTATGTACAGTATATTAATTGAAAAAAGGTTACAGAGCAGTAGAAGTATAGCTTCATCTAATTTTTATAAAACAAGAATTTGCATTTATACATGTACATGGCAACTGTTGGAAGAATACACACCAAATCTTAAACTTTCTGGGATTCTGGGTGATTTTTACTTTGTATCCTTAATATAGTTCTGGATTTTCTTTTTTAATAGTGTATATTTATGACTTTCAAAATTAGAGAAACATTGAAATTATTTCCATTTTGAAAATTGTTGACTTGAACAGAAATGGAATAAATAGGGATTGTGAGGGGGAAACCGAAGCAGTATAGTTTAGAAAAGAGTTGGTTAGGACAAGGGGAAGGAAGTGATGGAAATAAGATCACTGTCTTCAGAGAAGGGAACTTAGTGCAGGTATCTCATGGATCAGAGTTTACATTTACTATTCATTTCCCAGTTAGGCCCTTCACACATCTCTTTTCTATCCTGTTCCTCTGGTCTTTAGTTACCTACGTAATTGCTAGTGGTGGCAGCTGCTTATGGGTGTACAGCTCTTGCTAGTAAATGGCAGTTGTAATTGCTCCAATACAGAGAAAAAGATGACTCAAACCCATCAGTGTTCCTGCTCCCTATCCTGTCCCTCTAGCTAGACAGCACCAATCTTCACATTTAGTAGGAGAGCTTTCTGCCTGGGTTTCATGGTCATTACTAGATTAGAGGTCAGGTACTGTTTTGCTGGTGGTGTTTGGTGGATGAAACAGTTAGAAATGGGCCTTTGGAAACTGCTTCTTGGGTCTTCCTAGGGTCTGAGTTGGATTACCTGCATCTCACTGAGCAGCAGGAAACATAGCTTTAGCTAGTGCTGCCACCATTTAGTGATAACAATTAATATCCTGGCTTTGGACCATTACTGAATTGCTAGATTTCTGGGTTGCTTTTCGTGCAAAGCAGCTAGGAACTGTGAAACTCAGAGCAATATGCTGCTTCCATAGGAAAAACCCAGGTCCAGCAGGTGGCCTGCTGGATAAGGCATTGGACTCCCACATGGCGAACCGTTGTTTACCTGGACCTGATGGCTAGAGAATCATGCTGGGTGCGTGTGCATGTGTGTCCAAAATCCCAGGAGGAGAATGGAGGAGATGGGATTTCTGCATGGCCATCCCCCCTGGGGGATGATTTCTCATTTTCCCCCTCACTGTCTGTCTCTCTGTGGCAAGCACACGGGCCCTATGGCAAAAACCTAAAAAGAAAGAAAGAATGAATGAACAAACCCTTGTGGGGTGGGGGTGTTTGGCTTGTCCTATGTATTCTCTCATTTCAGACCCCTGTTACCTCAGTGATTGAGTTTTAGAAGTAGAGGGCTAGCCACTGGCCTACTTGGCTCCTTGTGATCTTTTTACTAACAGCTAGGTAAGTGAACAGATAACGTTTTTAAATAATTATTTATTTTATTTATTTTTTTTAACTTGTCAAGAGAGAGACAAAGCGAGAGAGAAAGGGAAAGCATTTTGCTTATAAGTCGAGCCTTGGTAGGAGTTAAGATTGTAAATGACTTGTAAATGGGTTTAGACCAGAGCTCAGAGCTTTGTTACTATACTTTTCTACATTAGTTTGAGCCAGATGCCATCTGATAAAGGTTTCATTTATCTTCTGGTCAGGAGTACAGAATATAGATTCACAAACTGCTAGACATAGGGAGGGCTGCTAAGGGGTCAAGTTTATCCCCTATTCAAGATAGGGATATTGAGATCCAATTTGGGGTAAGGACTTGAAGGGGAAGAGAATTAGGAAGGTCAACATGAGTTTACATATGAGTTTTTTTTTTTTTAAAGAAAGATTTTTGCTATAGGGCATATGCGCTTGCCAGAGAGACAAGAGAGAGACAGAGAGACAAAAAACAAGAAATCACTCCCCTAGGGGGTATGGCCACACTGTAGTCCCTCTTGGCAGGAAACATAGCTTTAGCTAGTGCTTGCCACCCTCTTGGCATCTTGGGCATGCATGCACACACACCCGGTATGAGTTTTAAGTCGCCTGATCTGGGACTTGAACTGCACTCTACGTGAGAGTAAAGCAATGCAACCATTATGCAATCTGCTGGTCTCCACATCTGAGTCCTGGGGTCTCTGTACCCAAATTTTCTCATTTATAATGGGGACAAGAATCCTTATAAAACAATAACTGTAGGCCTTGAAAGTCTTTGCCAAATAAAGAACATAATTATGATGCTAATGTAAATGCTTAGGAGTGTCTAAGGTCCATGGTGTGACTGAATAGGTGACTAAACTAAGGTGGTAAAAATAAAAGTAAAGCTAGAGTTTAAACCTTGACTGTTCATCTTACATTTGTTTTACTCTTCTCCCTATTCTACAGGTGATGCCAAATGCCATCAGAAACCATGGCAATGGTAAAGTGGAATGTTGAGCTCTGCCTGGTCCAGAGAATTGGGAGACGCTCAAATCAGCATTCTGCACATGGCTATCAAACTATTGTGAAGTCTTGGTAAGTGAGCAGTGGCTTGGTGGACTGCACTGGTTAGTGGGAAGGGTCAGGGAAGGCAGTCTTAATAGGTACTAGGCAATTACTTAGTATTTTCTCATGATATGAAAAAAGGTCTTAAATATTCAGACTGGAAGTGCTGCTGCTTGTAGTGGGCGTGAAGGCTTCAAGGTTACTTTGTGGAGCTAGAGTACTGGCTGCTCAGGCCCTGAGGGCCTGCGGCCCCAATGGAGTGGCCACAGTGTGCTCCATGGCATCTGGTGGTAGTATTCGTACTGATGATGAGCAGGCAACTGGGCTGGAGAGGGAGGTCATGACAGCTGCATGGAAGGGACTAGACCCATATAATTTACTACCCCCAAAGGCAGCTTTAGGTAATAAGAAAGATCCCAATTTAGTCCCTTCCATCAGCAGCAAGTGAATAGTGCGCTGTATCTGTGAATAGGACAACAGTGTTGTCATCTGTTTAGGCTGCAAAAAAGGTGAGACCCAGCGATGCCCTAAGGGTGGAACCTGTTACAAGCTGATGCCTACCAGTTGGCCCACTGAGCCCCTCAAAATGTGCTATAAAGGTTCTTCTTTCCTGTGAAAAAGAAAAAATTCAGGCTGTAGTAGAGAATCAAGAGACTACCTTTTCCCATTTTCCCAGTTTTACAGATAGGAGAAGTGAGAATGACCAGAGTTTAGTTAGTTGGTGTAGAAAATGGATTTGAGGAGCTGGTAGGTAGCATGGTGGTTAAAGGTGTTGGACTCCCACATGGCCAACCATGGTTCGAGTTCTGGATACTTTCTCTCTCTCTCTGGTCAAATTAAAAAAATAAATAAATAAACTTGAATAAAATAATTCTTTAAAAAAGAAGAAAGAGAGATAGATTTGAATCTAAGCTGGTACTATCTTCTACTCAGTTCTTCATTTAGATTCCCTCCAAATCTAGGGAGGCCAGAGGAGGCAGAAAAGATTTTTTTCTTTTTAGTTTGCTATAGGGCGTGTGCATTCATTGGAGGGAGAGAGAGACAGAGAACAAGCGAGAGCAAGAAAGAGAAAGTGAGAAATCATCCCCCCAGGGGGGATGGCCACTTTGCAATCCCCTCTCCATTCTCTCACGATTTTGGGCATGCACACACATGTGCCCCATGTGACTTTCAAGCTGCTAGGTTCATTACTCAAACCGTGGAACTAGCAATGTGGGATCCAGCTGCTTTAACCTCCATGTTACCTGCTGGCCCTGAAAAGTTTTAATTTAATACTAGAAGAGTTTTCTTTTTTTTCTTGCCATTGGGCACGTGTGTTGGCCAGAGACAGACAGAGAGAAGGAAATTGAGAAATCACCCCACCCCCGGGGGAAAATGGCCACATTGTGATTCCTTTTCCATTATCCTCTCATGATTTTGGACACGCATGCACATGTGCTTGGCATGATTTTCAAGTATTGGGTCTGGGACTCGAACTGTGGTTGGTCATGTGGGAGTCCAGCGCCTTCACCACCGTGCCACCTGCTGGCCCCAACACTAGAAGATTTTTGTAAGAAACTTCAGAGTTTGTACTCTTCTGATGATGGAAATTTTCATGATATAAAATTTTATTATACATAAAATCACCTGAGATGCTTGTTAAACGTGCAGATTCCTGGGCAGCCAGAAACCTTGTCATTGGTCAAGAGCAACATTAAAATCTGCCTGTAACTTACACTGAGGCTTCCTGCTTCAGTTTACCAGAGAGCCAGGATGAATCATTGTTGCCTTGTGTGTGCTTGTGGGAAGTGTTGGTAAGTAGCTGGTGGTTTTGGTGTAGTTCCCCTGTTGGTGGTAGAGAAGAGAAGGGAAAGTGATTATGAGAAGGCACTTCTGGGACCAGCAGTTAGCGTAATGGCTATGTCGCTGGACTCCCACGTAGTCGACCGCGGTTCGAGTCCCGGACCCGGCGGCTTAAACTCACGCCGGGCGCATGTGCGTGCGTGCCCAAGATCCTGAGAGGAGAATGGAGGAGAAGGGATTGCGGCGTGGCCATCCCCCCTGGGGGGTGATTTCCTGCTTTCTGTCTCTCTGTCTCTCTCTGTCTGTCTGGTGAGCGCACACGCCCTGTAGCAAAAACCTCTCCAAGAAAAAAAAAAAAAAGGTACTTCTAACTTTCCTTCAAAAATTAAGAATTTAGTAAGTGGCAGAGACTGTTCTGGACATGAACAAAGTATTACCATCAGGGAACTTTCGTTCTTACAAGGTGGACAGAAAGATAAAAATCAGTGTGTGGAGCCATCTGGTGACATGGTAGTTAAGGCGGTTGAATCTCACGTAGTTGACTGCACGGTTTGAAAAACATGCTGGGCGTGTGTGTGTGTGTGTGTATGTGTGTATGTGTGTGTCCAAAATCCTGAAAGGAGAATGGCGGAGAAGGAATTGAAGTGTGGCTGTCCCCATGGTATGCTTTCTCACTTTCCCTCTCTGTCTCTCTCCAGTAAGTACACATGCCCTGTAGTAAATGTATTTTTTAATTTAATTTTTTAAAAAGAATTGTTTTATTTAACTTTATTTATTTATTTATTTATTTATTTTAAATTTGACCAGAGAAGTAGAGAAAGAGAGAGAGAAAGCAAGCTGCCAGGTCTGGAACTCGAACTGCGGTCAGCCATGCGGGAGTCCACCACCCTTAACCACCACGCCACCTGCTGGCCCCTATTTATTTGTTTTTTTAGTTTGACCAGGAGGGACAGAGTGAGAGAGGGAAAGTGAGAAGGCAAGCCACCAGGTCTGGGACTTGAACTGCGGTCACCCATGTGGGAGTCCAGTGACCTTAACCACCATGCTACCTGCTGGCCCCCTATGGTAAATTTTTTTTGAATTATTTATTTATTTATTTATTCATTTATTTTAATTTGACCAGACACACACACACGTACACACACAGAGAGAGAGAGAGACAGGGAAAGTGAGAAAACAAGCCACCAAGCAATTTCGGGACTCGAACCATGGTCAGCCATGTGGGAGTGTCCAGCACCTTAACCACCACGCCACCTGCAGGTCCTGCCCTGTAGTAAATTTTTAAAAAGAAAAGAACCAGTATGTGTATAATGTATCTTAAGTACTATGTCAGATATTTTCCCATTATTATGTGAAAACTTGAATTAAAACATTTGAATTAAACTAAGCAACATCTCTATTTTTCTCTCCTGTTCATTCTCCCTTTTAGTACCTGCCACTGTTTCAGTACAATGGAGGCTGCCCAAGTTGAGTATGGGGAACATAATACATGATGCAAACAACCTTTTTCCTTTTTGTAATCCCATCACTAGGCTAGATTGTGAAGGATATCTTTGAAAAGTATTTGAGAATCTACCAGATCTTCCATGTGAGTAACCGCACAGTAGAAGAGGGCATTCCTCTTAGCGATTAAGGTAACACAGTATTAAGGTAAGTAAGGGAAGAAAGGCTGATTTTGCTTTGATTCCTGTCAGGGAGGCTCTTAAAAAAATTCTACTTCCTGGGACTGGCAGGTGGCGTGGTTACGGCACTGGATACCCACATGTGACCATGGATCGAGCCCTGGACCTGGCGGCTTGCTTTCTCACTTTCCCTCTCTCTCTCTCTTTGCTCAAATTAAAATGATAATAATAATAAAAATTAAATAGTTATTTTAAAAAATGCTGTTTCCTGAACAAGTACTTGCAAAGCCTATAACTTACTCTACAAAATATTGTTTTGAGAAGGATCTCAAAACAATTGAGGTAGATTATGCGCTTACCCAGTTTGTGATCTTTTTTCTTTCTTTCTTTCTTTTTTTTTTGAGAATTATTTTATTAAACCTTATTTATTTATTTATTTTGACCAGAGAGGTATAGAAGGAGAGAAAGAGAGAGAGAGAGAGAGAGGGAGAGAAAGAGAAAGCAAGCCACTAGGTCCGGGACTCAAGCCACGGTTGGCTGTGTGGGAGTCCAGCACCCCCAACCATCATGCCACCTGCTGGCCCCTGGGATCATTCTTGATAAGGATTAAAAGAATCAAAATAGTTCCCAAGTAGACTAGGTGGCATCAGTTCCTGTTTTTGTAAATAATGTTTTGTTGGAGCACAGCCATGCTCATCTCATTATTGTCTGACTGTTTTATGACTAGAGCAGAGGTGAACAGTAGTGACAGAGACCTTATTATAGTCCACAGAGCTATGAAATATTGGGTTGTTGGAAAAGTCATGACACATTTTTACATAGAAAAACAGGAAAAACATCATGATTTTTGCAACCCAATATTAACTTGCTCTTCACAGAAAGTTTGCCAACTCCTAATGTAGGATAAATGGATTGTCCACAAATCTTTCTCCTCCTACCTTATTAGGCTGTCAAGAAAGTCATTATGTATTTTTTATGCAAAAATGTGTCATGACCTTCCTGACAACCCTATATATGGAACTTACATTTCTAGTTGATGTTAGAATGTATGGAATTTTGTAATATTATAGTTAGTTTCTGAATCTCTTCCTACTTAATTAAGCTTGCTAAGAAAGTACATTTAGGGACCAGCAGATGGCATAACGGTTACATAGATGGACTCCCACAGGGCCGATCACAGTTTGAGTCCTGGTGGCTTGAGAATCATGCTAGGTGCATATGCATGGGTGCCCAAGATCCCAGGAGGAGAATGAAGGAGAAGGGATTGTGGCATGGCCATCCCCACTGGGGAATAATTTCTCACTTTCCCTCTCACTGTCTCTTTGTCTTTTGTTCTCTGGTGAGCACATGTACCCTAAAGCAAAAACCTCTTTTTAAATAAAAAAGTAAATTTACTGATAGCAGATGGTGTGGAGGCTAAGGTGGCTGGTTTCCACATGGCCAACTCAGCTGTTCAAATCCCAGACCCAGCAGCTTGAAAAACATGCTTGACATGTGCGTGCGTGCCCAAAATCCCAAGAGGAGGATGGAAGAGAAGGGATTGTGGTATGGCCATCCCCCCTATGGGGAGATTTCTTACTTTCCCTCTCACTGTATCTTTGTCCTTCCCTGGCAAGCACACGTGCCCTGTAGCAAAACCTTAAAAAAAACATTTATAAATTTGACTGTCAGATACTCCTTGACTTAGGATCAGGTTATGTCCTGATAACCCCCATAGTAAGTTGAAAATAACCTAAATGTAAAATGTGTTTTAAGTTGAAACTTATAAATCTTAAGTTCCTTGCCTTAAATGTGATTACATTTTATACTGCATGCATATTGATTTCACATTTACTTTTTTTTTTGTCAGCCGGTGTGTGCTCTCTCCAGAGAGAGAAAGCACCTCCCAACAGGACATAGTCACACTGCAATCCTTTTTATTCCATTTTTCCATCCTGTCAAAATCCTGGGCACACATACACATGCACTTGGCATGTTTTTCAAGTTGCTGGAGCCAGAATTTTAATAATGATCAGCAATATGGGATCCAAGCTTCTATGCATAGTCCCTAACTGATGTGCTACAGGGCTGGCCTGATCAATTTCTTTCTTTTTTTTTGAGAGGTTTTTGCTATGAGGTGCGTGTACTTGCCAGAAAGACAGAGAGACAGAAAGCGAGAAATCACCCCCTGGGAGGATGGCCACGCTGCAATTCCTTCTCCACCATTCTGCTCTCGGGATCTTGGGCACGCACGCATATTTACCCGGTGTGAGTTTAAGCCATCAGTTCTGGGGCTCAAACCACAGTCTACTATGTGGGAGTCCAGTGACGTAGCCATTACGCCATCTGCTGGTCCCTGGCCTAATCAATTTTAAACCATCTTAGAGGCAAAAAATTATAGTTAGACCATTATAAGTTGAGATCATCTGTATATACAGAAGGAACTTTTTTTTTTTTTTTTTTTCTTGAGAGAGTTTTGCTGTAGGGTGTGTGTGATTGCTGGAGAGACAGAAGCAGAGAGAGAGAGAAAGGGAGAAATCACCCCCAAGGGGGGATGGCCACGCTACACTACGTTCTCTTCCATTCTCCTCTTGAGGTTTGGGGCATGCAGACAAATGTGCCTGGTGTGGTTTTCAAGCCACTGGGTCTGGGACTCAAACTGCGGTCAACCATATTGGAATCCAGTGCCTTAACCACCATACCACCTGCTGGCCGCCCCCCCCACCCCACCTTAATTATAATACACCTCCCCCACCTGGCTTTTCTGTGTTTTTGTAGATGTCTAGAACTTTCTGGGAAGAATACCTTATTGGAAAGTTAATTTTTCATAGTTCTTTATTGGGGAAATATGTGACATTTAGGCTTTTGTCAATTTGATACCATTTATTGAGCACCTACTATATGTACTTTATGTTTTTTTTTTTTTTTTTTTTTTTTTTTTTTTTTTTTTTTTTTTTTTTGAGAGGTTTTTCGCTATAGGGCGCGTGCGCTCGCCAGACAGACAGAGAGAGACATAGAGACAGAAAGCGAGAAATCACCCCCCAGGGGGGATGGTCACGCCGCAATCCCTTCTCCTCCATTCTCCTCTTGGGATCTTGGGCACGCACGCACACGCGCCCGGCGTGAGTTTTAAGCCACCGGGTCCGGGACGCGAACCGCGGTCGACTACGTGGGAGTCCAGCGACATAGCCATTACGCTAACTGCTGGTTCCCAATACTTTATGTTTTTTATATCACAGACTCTTTAAAAAAACCGAAGTAGGGGCCAGTAGGTGGCATAGTGGTTGGGGAGCTGGACTCCCACGTGGCTGACTGGGCTTCTGAGAGGACTTGGGAATCTTTAAGAATTCTGTTCACAGGACCAGCAGTTAGCGTAATGGCTATGTTGCTGGACTCCCATGTAGTCGACCGCGGTTCGAGTCCCAGACCCGGTGGCTTAAAACTCACGCCAGGCACATGTGTGTGCGTTCCCCAGATCCCAAGAGGAGAATGGAGGAGAAGGGATTGTGGCGTGGCCATCCCCCCTGGGGGTGATTTCTCGCTTTCTGTCTCTCTGTCTCTGTCTTTCTGGCGAGCGCATGCGCCCTATAGCAAAAACCTCTCCCAAAAAAAAAGGAAAAAAAAAATTCTGTTCACAGGGCCAGCAGATGGTGTAGTGGTTATGTTGCTGGACTCCAGTGTGGACAATCATGGTTCCAGTCCCGGACCCAATGACTTCAAAATCACACCAAGTTCATGTGCATGTGTGCCCAAGATTCTCGTAGGAGAATGGAGGAGAAGGGATTGCAGCATGGCCGTCCCTGCTGGGGGGGTGATTTTATACTTTATCTCTTACTTTGTCTGTCTGTCTCTCTCTGGCAAGTGCACATGCTCTAAAGCAAAAAACAAACAAACAAATAAAAAATTCTGTTCACATTTTAGAATTTTGTCAGATGGAGCCAGATAAATAGTCATAGTTAGAAGAATTCCCAGCATAGTAATGTCAGAATAAACCATGGTGCCTCTCCAATAATAGGACACCTGGAAGTGACCATTGTTTAAATTGCTGGATCTTAAAATACCGGACACAATGGCTCCTCTACAGAGAAATTAGTGTAAAAAGGCCTTGTAAACACAGTGATATCTTAACTGTTTTTGGTTTGCCAAATGTATGGCACTTGGAGAATTTCAAAGACCACAGAGCTTTCTTGGGACCAGCAGTTAGCGTAATGGCTATGCCATTGGACTCCCATGTAGTCAACCACGGTTCGATTCCTAGACCTGGTGGCTTAAACTCACGCCAGGCGCTTGCACATGCATGCCCAAGATCCAGAGAGGAGAATGGAGGAGAAGGGATTGCGGCGTGGCCATCCCCCGAGGGGTGATTTCTTCCTTTCTGTCTCTGTCTCTCTTGTGAGTGCACACACGCTGTACCCCCCCCCCCCAATAGGGAAACTTTCTTTTTAAAATAAAATTTATTCAATGTTATTTATCATTATTTTTATTTTTCAGAAATTTTCTACAGTACACACATGCTCATCAGAGAGATACAGAGAGAAAGCAAGCCACCAAATCCAGGACTTGAACCACATTCAGCCATGTGGGAGTCCAGTGCCTTAGCCACCATGCCACCTGCTGGCCCTCAGAATTAGGGAAACTAAAAATCTCAGTTCTCTGCCCTCCCTGAAAAAGTGTCTCTTATTTGCAACTAAATTGGTTAGTTTTGCAATAAATAGCAGCTGGTGTTAGACTCAATTTTTTTTTTTTTTTTTTTTGGAGAGGTTTTCGCTATAGGGCACATGCGCTCGCCAGACAGACAGAGAGAGACATAGAGACAGAAAGCGAGAAATCACCCCCCAGGGGGGATGGCCACGCCACAATCCCTTCTCCTCCATTCTCCTCTTGGGATCTTGGGCACGCACGCACATGCGCCTGACGTGGGTTAAAGCCACTGGGTCCGGGACTCAAACCACAGTCGACTACATGGGAGTCCAGCAACATAGCCATTACGCTAACTGTTGGTCCCTAATTCCTGTATCTTTTAATGGTTATTTTTTCTTTCCTATTGACAATGTGTACAATTTTTAAAAATTATTTATTATTGTAATTTTAAATTTTGTTATAGGGCATGTGCACTAACCAGAGAGATTCAGAGAAAGAGAGAAGAGAGAGAGAGAGAGAGAGAGAGAGAAACTTAGAAGCAAGCTGCCAGGTCTGGGATTTGAACCATGATTGGCCATGTGGGAGTCCAGCACCTTAACCACTGCATTACCTCCTTGCCCCAATGTTTATTATTGTTATTATTATTTTTGTCATAGGTCACATGCACTTATTGGGTGAGAGAGAGAGAGAGAGAGAGAAAGTGAGAAATTCCCTATACCCCAACCAGGGACGATGGTCACACTGCAGTTCCCTCTCCTCTATTCTCCTCTCAGGATGTTGGGCATGCACACACATGAACCCATGTGATTTTCAAGCACTGGGTCTATAACTCAATTCAGGTGGTTGTCCATGTGGGAACCAGTTGCAGTAACCTCCACACCACCTGCTGGTCCTTATTTTTTATTTTAGTCTTTAATTATTATACTTTCTCATTTATTCATATATAGAGTTGTTGCTTTTAGACTGTTTTGAGGTTTTGTATCCCTCACCTTTTTCTTAATTTTGACAAACCTTTCAGCTTCAACTTTTGCTGTTTACTTGATTTTTTGTCTCACATTTCAAATTTCTGAGAACCAGATTCTCTCCTTGGTTTAACTCATCTTTTTTTAGGGAGTGCTTTTTACTTCAGGTCATATTATAAGATTGTAGGGTTTACCCCATGGTTGTTTGATTTGGTGCCATATGAAAGTCAACATTTTTCATGGGTATGTATTGAGTAGGAATTTTGTGTAATTTTATTTTCTTTAGAAGATACTGAAAGTTTTTGTGGCAGATACCATGACTCATTTGACAGGTGCATTTTGCTATGTTGCTGGTAGGTAGATAAAAATTTAGTATTTTTTTCTTTAAAGAATTTTTTTTTTTTTTTTTTTTTTTTTTTTTTGTCTTAGGGTGTGTGTTCGCTAGAGAGAGAGAGATAGAAAGCGAGAAATCACTCCTACAGGGGGGCATGGGCACACTTCAGTCCCTTCTCTATTCTCCTCCTGGGATCTTGGTCATGCATACACACACACTTGATGTGAGTGTCAATCCACTGGGTTTAGAACCTGAATAGTGGTTGGCCATGTGGGAGTCCAGTGATTTAACTGCTATACCACCTGCTGGTCCCCAGATTTTGTATTTTTAACCTAAGGCACATTAGCATGTTAAAAGTTTCTTTTTTTTTTTTTTTTTTTGAGAGGTTTTTCGCTATAGGGCGCGTGCGCTCGCCAGACAGACAGAGAGAGACATAGAGACAGAAAGCGAGAAATCACCTCCCAGGGAGGATGGTCACGCTGCAATCCCTTCTCCTCCATTCTCCTCTTGGGATCTTGGGCACGCACGCACACGCGCCCGGCGCGAGTTGTAAGCCACCGGGTCCGAGACGCGAACCGCGGTCGACCACGTGGGAGTCCAGCGACATAGCCATTACGCTAACTGCTGGTTCCCAAAAGTTTCTTGTATGGGGTGCCTAATAGATTCACCTCTGATGCTGCAGATCAGAGGTCCCCAGCCCCCTGTTAGAAACCGGGCTGCAAAGTGGGAGGTGGGTAGTGGGTGAGTGAATGCGCAAAGCTTCATTTATATTTATAGCCACTCCCCATTGCTTGTGTTACCACCTTAGCTCCACCTCCTAAGTGTCTAATTTGGCACAGCATTGAAGTCTTGTGACAGTGATTCTTTTTTTTTTTTTGGAGAGGTTTTTCGCTATAGGGCTCGTGCGCTCGCCAGACAGACAGAGAGACAGAGAGACAGAAAGCGAGAAATCACCCCCCGGGGGGATGGCCACACTGCAATCCCTTCTCCTCCGTTTTTCTCTCGGGATCTTGGGCACGCACACACACGCGCCCAGCGTGAGTTTTAAGCCACTGGGTCTGGGACTCGAACCGCAGTCGACTACGTGGGAGTCCAGCGACATAGCCATTACGCTAAATGCTGGTCCCGACAGTGATTCTTTTTTGTTTGAACTTTATTTTTCTAATTACATCCTGAATCACTGAGCTGTTGACATTAGTTCATATCAAAGTTTTCATTATTTTGCCCGAAAATACTAATTTGGATTTGTATTACAAATCTGTACTATTTACGATATGTGTGCTTAATGAGCTGAAGTGGTAATGCTGGTACTGGGAAGTAGCTGCAAATACTACATCATGGTAGATTGTATAATTATTTCATTACATATGACAATGTAATAACAGAAATAAAATGCATAATAAATTTAATGTGCTTGAATCCTCCCAAAACCAGCCCCCATTCCCCTGATACATGGAAAAATTGTCTTCCATAAAACCAAACCCTGGTGCCAAAAAGAATGGGGACCTCTGGTCTCGTTAGTCATATACATTGCTAACTAATAGTGCTTGTGACCCAAAATGATGATATGGGGTTCCTTAAAAGGTATATAACAGGGGCCAGGAGGTGGTGTAGTGGTTAAGGCGTTGGACTCCCATGTGATTGACCCCAGTTTGCATCTCAGACCTGGTGACTTGAAATTCACACCAGGCCCTATGACAAAAATCTCTCTCTCTCTCTCAAGAAAAAAAAAAAAAAGAGTGCATAAACAAATTAATATTAAGAGAACGAGGAGTGGTGCTTGCCAGGGGCTGGGTGAGGTAAAGGGGAAAAGAGGAGTTTAACAGGTATAGTATAGAGTTTCAGTTTTTCAAGATGAAAATGTTCTGGACGTTGCTTGCACAACAATGTGAATATACTTGATACTACTGAACTGAACACTTAAAATGAGTAAGATGAATAAAGTAGAGCAAGAGTATTTACTTAAACAGCAAGAATGTTTCACTAAACAAGTAGTTTACATAGTTGTCAGAATATCTTGGGGTATTTTCTTTAAAAAATTTTTTTGAAGGTTTTTACCATAGGACACATGCACTCACTGGAGAGAAACAGAGAGACAGTGAGTGGTAAAGTAAGAAATCGCATTCTAGGGAGGATGGCCACGCCACAGTCTCCTCTCCTCAACTCTCTTCCTGGGATTTTGGGTATGCACGCACATGCGTCCATTAGGAGTTTTAAGCTGCAGAGTCCAGGACTCAAACCTTGATCGGCCATATGGGAGTCCAGCATCTTAATCACTACCGTACCTGCTGGCCCCTATTTTTTAAGTTTAAAATTTTTTTCCATAGGACATATGTGTGAGGGAAGGAAAGTAAGAAATCACCCCCCTCCCCGGGGGTGGGGAGATTACCTGGCCACAATTCTTTCTCTTTATTCTCCTCTTGGGATTTTGAGCATGCATGCACCATGTACCGATTGTGATTTTCAATCTGCCAGGACTAGTACTCAAACCATGAAGTTGGCCAGATGGGGTGCAGCTGCCTTAACCACCATGCCACCTGTTGGCCCCAGGGTGTTTTAAAATACATCTTCGGGGCTAGCAGGTGGTGTGTTGTTGAGGGCACTGAACTTCTACATGGTTGACCATGGTTCAAGTGCTGGACCTGGTGGCTTGAAACTCATATGGGCACATGTGCATACATGCCCAAAATCCTGAGAGGAGAATGGAGGAGAACGGATTGCAGAGTGGGCATACCCCCTGGGGGATATTCCCTATCCCCTAGCATATGCACCCTGTAGCAAAAACAAAAACAAAAAAATCAATATACATGGCTTTGAGAATAATTTTGCCACAAAATAAGCCTGTACTTTTAATTCCATCTTCCACAAACTTTTTTTTTTCCTTTTTTTTAATTAAATTTATTTATTTACATTCATTCACTGTACATCATTACAGCATACAAAGTGAGATTTTCCATCTGTAGTACACTGTATATTGGCTCAGTCAAGCACATCAACATACATGTTACCGTCAACAAATAGTTTTCCATTTCTTGTTTCCTGTATGTTTTGCTTTTTTTTCTCCATCCTTGATTTCCTATCTCTTACCCTCTGCCATCTCCCACTCTCCTCCCACACTGTCTCTGGTATCTATGTTTGCTTTCTATACTGGTTACCCCCCCACATTTTATTGAGTCACTGAAGATCTTAATTAATCTAAATATTTTCATAGCAAGCACAGCTGATATATACATTTCCATGAACACAAGTCCAACTTTAGGCATAAGCCTCAGTGAGTAGAATGAACATCCTATAAAGTAGCATCTAGCTGGGGCTATATATCTTACTGCAGGCATCAAATAGGTATTTTTAATGCTTTTTTTTTTTTAAATTTCAAGAAAAACAATTTTAGTTTTTTTTTGTTGTTGTTGTTCTGAAACTTTTTTTTTTAACTTATTTTACATTCTTTCCCTAGGCATTGTCACAGCATACAAAATGTGATTTCCCATCCAGAATATACTGCATAGTGGCTTAATTGTGCATATTATTATCATAAATGTTCCATTTCTAGAATTTCTTTTTTTACCCCCTATTTCTGACCCTCTATCCTTTCCCACCCTCTTCTCACACTATCTCTGGTGTCTATAGTTGTCTTCCATTCCTTTCCCCCCACACTGTATTGATCACACAATTTCTTAAATAATCTATTTTCAATAGCAAGTTTACTTGGTACTATTAAGAAAATCAATTTTCACTTAAATCAAAGAAATGCTAAGGAACTTTGCTTAAAGCCAGGAAATAGGTTAAGATTCTGTTCATATGGTAGGTGCATGAACCTCTTCATATATCAAGACAGGATACAAATCCTGACAACCAGATAATGAAGTCTACAAGAAAATCTGCAATATTTTCATCAAAAGTCATAAAATTATACTTTACTAATTCGATCTCATGTACTTTATCTTCTGTTGTGGTTTGATTTTTCCCGATTAAATTCTGGGACATAATATTCAACTCCAGACTTGTTCCTACGATTAAGTTGGCCACTTTCTTAGTTTTTGAACTCTTATTTCTGTGTGTCTGAATTTAATTTTCCTGATATAGCACTCCCTTGAGAACTTCTTGGAGATCTGGTCAGGCACTGGTAAATTCTTTCAGGTTTTGTTTATCTGAGACTGTTCTTGTCTTTTCTTCCCACATGAAAGATAATCTTGCCCGGTACAGTACTCTTGGCTGAAATTGCTTTTCTCTTAACACTTTGAATATATTTTCCCATTCTTTCCTTGATCGCATTGTTTCCGATGAGAGGTCTGCTGTTAGCCTGATGGGATATCTTTTGTAGGTAACTTGATGTTTTTCTCTTGCCAATCTTAGTATTTTGTCTTTGTCTGTGGTTTTGGTCACCCTGGCTATAATGTGTCTTGGAGAACATCTTCTTTGGTTGATTCTATTTGGGTTCCTTTGTATTTCTTGGGACTGGGTCTTTGAGTGCCTCTCTAGGTTTGGAAAGTTTTCTTGCAGGATTTCATGGAATAGATTATCAATGCTCTTATGAATCTCTTCGCCCTCTGGAATGCCAATTATCCAGATGTTTGGACGTTTGATGGTATCTAGTACTTGTCGTAGATTATTCTCAAATTTTTGGGCATTTTTCTCAGTCTTCATGGTGGATTTTTCTAGGCCAGCAATTTCCTCTTCTACGTCTGAGATTCTATTTTCTGTATGATCAAGTCTGCTTTTAATACTTTCAAGGGACATTTTGACTTCCTGTGTTATAGCCTTCATCTCTAACAGTTCCGTTTGATTCTTTTTTCAAGTATGTAATTCCTCTTTTAGATCTTGTAAGAATTTCCTCACCTCCTGGAACTCACCAGCTTCTTTCTCCTTTCTCATCTGCAGTTCATTTTCTCTCTTCTCTTCCATCTCTGTTAGTTTCTCCATTATGAATGTTCTAAATTCTTTATCAGACATTTCCATGATTTCCATTGAACTGCTTGTGGTTGATGAGTTATTCTTTTCCCTTGGAGGAGAGGTATTTTCTAGCTTTCCCATATTTCTTGTGGTCCTGCTGTGATTTCTAGCCATGAGGAATCTTCTTCTGAAGGCCTTGCCTCCTGCCTGGGTGGGAGAACCGGAGGGGATTATTAACAAGACAAAAGGTGGAGCTGAGAGCAAGAGAAAAACTTTACCTTTAAAAAATTTTTAAAAAGGAAAAATTACAAAAAATGAGAAGACGGAAGCAGGAGAGACAGAGACACAGAGACAGAGATCGAAGGCTAGAGAAAGGAGCTCCCTACCACGCTAGCTTGTTTGCTGGAGGCTGAATTATCAGTAGGAACTCTGAAATGATTACCTTCCACGAACTTTTTGAAATACCTTAGTGTGTTTGGTCTTTCTGATTTGGCCATCCCTTCCCTTGAGACTGAGGCTACATCTTGAGTCACGTCCTTGGAATAAACACTGGTATGGTCTTAAGGGACTCCTGATGAATAGCAAAAGATAACTGCTATCATGAAATTCAAAGCCTCTCTGAGGCTATGTGCCCAGAACAGCGAGAGTAATGATGGGGAGCATGGGTGTAGGAGTGATCAGGCCCAGGACATATTATGGGACACGTTCTTGTCTGAGCTCATGAAGAATTAGAGATGCAGACACAGAGGGTATAGTAAGCAGAGTTTTTTTGTTTGTTTGTTTTGTTTTTTTTTTAAGAGGTTTTCGCTATAGGGCGCGTGCGCTCGCCAGACAGACAGAGAGAGACATAGAGACAAAGCGAGAAATTACCCCCCAGGGGGATGGTCACAACACAATCCCTTCTCCTCCATTCTCCTCTTGGGATCTTGGGCATGCACGCACACGCGCCCGGCGTGAGTTTTAAGCCACCGGGTCCGGGACGTGAACCGTGGTCGACTATGTGGGAGTCCAGCAACATAGCCATTACGCTAACTGCTGGTTCCCAGTAAGCAGAGTTTTAAGAGAGGAAAGGGGGACCAGCAGTTAGCGTAATGGCTATGTCACTGGACTCCCACGTAGTCACCCACGGTTTGAGTCCCGGACCCGGTGGCTTAAACTCACGCCGGGCGCGTGTGCGTGCGTGCCCAAGATCCCGAGAGGAGAATGGAGGAGAAGGGATTGCGGCATGGCCATCCCCCCCTGGGGGGTGATTTCCTGCTTTCTGTCTGTCTGTCTCTGTCTGGCGAGCGCACGTGCCCTATAGCAAAAAAACCTCTCCAAAAAAAAAAAAAAAAAAAAGAGAGGAAAGGGAGGCCAGCTGGTGGCATAGTAGTTAAGATGCTGGACTCCCATGTGACCTACTGAAGTTCAAATCCTCGACCCAGTGACTTGAAACTCATGCCAGGCACATGTGTGTGCACGTGCAACATCCCAAGAGGAGAACGAAGGAGAAGGGATAGCAGCATGGTCATCCCCCAGGGAAATGATTTCTGGCTTTCTCTATTTTTCTCTGTCTCCCTGGCAAGTGCACTTGCCCTATAGGAAGAATCACTCAAAAACAAAAACAAAACAAAAAAAAAAAAAGAGGAAAGGAAGACCAGTGCTTCTAAGCAGGGAGCAGATCTCAGAAAACAGGTTGCCCAAAAGAAGCTGGGGATGGGTTGTGGGGGAAGGTGTTTAATCTTGGTCAGGAAAGGCTTTGTCTGGGCTTGTTCTAGGTGCATCTTGCACATGAGTGCTTCTCTCCCCACCCCATAATGAGGGTCACATGCTGAATGGGTCTGGTTATTCTAATTTTGGAGTGGGTGTGAAGGTAGGAGATGTTTTTTTGTCTGGAAGCTTTGGGCCATACAAACCATTTTCTTCCTAGAATGTGGTGAGGCCTGGAAAAAGCCTTTGTTTTAGATCATGCTGCCTAGGTTCATCATTGAGTTAATGTTGCAAGTCATTTATCCTGAGTAGGCAGCTAAGCTGTTGTGTCTCCATCTTAAAATTTATCCATTTTGTGATTCCATTTTGGGCCTATACCCTAACTATATTCTTAGGGACCCTGTCGCCTATCTCAGTAAGACCAGACTTATTCTTTGTTTCACCAGAAACATCTTTATATATTGCCACAGACTTATTTATTTATTTATTTTCAATTTTTGCAGTGGGGTGCATGTGCTCGCAGAAGAAACAGAGAGAGGTAAAGTAAGAAACTTCCCGAGGGGATGGCCATACTGAAGCCCCTTTTCCATTTTTCTCATGGGATTTTGGGCACAAATGTATGCACGCACATGCACCTGGTGTGAGTTTTCACACCACTGGTTCTGGAACTCAAATTGTGCAGTCAGCTATGTGGGATCCAGTGTCTTTTTTCTTTTTGAGAGTTTTTGCTATAAGGCACGTATGCTCTCCAGAAAGACAGAGACAGAGAGATAGAAAGTGAGAAATCACCCTCCCCCGAGGGGATGGCCATGCCGCAATTCCTTCTCCTCCATTCTCCTCTCAGGATCTTGGGCACATATACACACGCACTTGGCGTGAGTTTAAGCCACTGGGTCCAGGACTTGAACCACAGTCAACTACATGGGAGTCCAGCAACAAGGCCATTATGCTAACTGCTGGTCCCTGGGATCCAGTGTCTTAACAAAATATTTATTTTAATGAGAGTATATGCTCATGCCATTGAACAAGTGAAGTGACAAGAGAAAGGAAGGGAGGGGAGATAGCAAGGGAAGAGGACATAAAGAAAGTGGTATTAAACAATTTATTTATTTTTTTGGAGTTTTTTGCTATAGGGCACATGTGCTCGCCAGAAAGACAGAGAAAGACAGGAAGACAGAGAGAAATCACCCCCCGGGGGGGTGGCCATGCCACAATCCCTTCTCCTCCATTCTATTCTCGAGATCTTGGGCATGCATGCACATGTGCCTGGCGTGAGTTTAAGCCACTGGGTCTGGGACTCAAACAGCAGTTGACTACAGGGAAGTCCAGCGACGTAGCCAATATGCTATCTGCTGGTCCATAAAGTGGTATTTTTTTAAAAAATTGCCAGAGAGTATGTGGGCTCCCTGAGAGAGAGAGAGAGAAAGAGAAATATCAATGGAATTAACCAACTGTGTAGAAATAATAATGTGGTTTATTTCTTTTTCTTTTTTCTTTTTTTTTTTAAGAGAAAGATTTTTGTTATAGGACTTGCACACTCACCAGACACACAGAGAGACCGAAAGCGATAAATTACTCCCCGGGGGGATGGCCATGTCACAATCCCTTTTCCTCCAACCTCCTCTTGAGATTTTGGGTACATATGCACACAGTCCTGGAGTAAGCTTTAAGGTGCTGGGTCTGGGACTTGAACCACTGTCAGCTTCGTAGGAATCCAGTGATATAACCATTACATCACCTGTTGGTCCCAGTGTGGTTTATTTCTAAGCACAAATATGAGTGACGGACCTGGAGAAAGATGAACATGTTTTTTGGGGTGCTGAGATACAGTGGTTCCTTTTATATAGTTTTGAGGACAGGAGAGTTGTCAATCAGTATAAGAAGTCTTTTACATTGGTCCAGCCCCAAAAGGTGGGGACATCTGGAAGCGGAGGCTTGTATGTTATAGGTGAATTTGAAAATTTATTTTTTTTAAGAACTTTTTGTCCTAGGGCATGTAGGTTCATAAGAGAGAGAGACAGAGACTGTAAGGGAGAACATTAGAAATCAACCCTGGGGGTCTGGCCATGCCACAATTCTTTCTCCTTTGGGATCATGGACTTGCATGCACATGGTGTGAACTTCAAACCAGTGGATTTGGGACTCAAAATGCGGTTGGCCATGTGGGAGTCCAGCGACATAACTGCTACGCCGTCTGGTGGCCCTCGAAATTCTGAGATTAGTACCCCTGTCCAGGATCCTGATGGAATGGAGAATTGGAGTAAAAAGGATTGTGGTATGACCAGGCCCCGTTGGGGGATGTGCACGTTCTCTCTTTTTCTCTTACTTGCACATGTGTGCTCTGGCATTAAAAAAAGAAAAAAACTATCTTTTTTTAAAAAAACTATTTTTTTGTTATTATTTTTAAATTTGACCAAAGAGAGACAGAAAGAAAGGGAAAGTGAAAAAGCAGGCCACCAGGTCTGAGACTCAAATCACAGTGGGCCACTTGGGAGTCCAGTGCCTAGCCACCACATCACTGGCTGCCCCCTCCAAAAAAAAACCCCACCATTTTTTGTGTGCCCAAATGAACACCTCCTTAAATATCATTTTACCACAATTTTTTGAAGTTATATTATCATGTAAGTGTTAATCTTCATTAATACAAAAAGAACTTCTGAAAAGTAGAACTGGACAAAACCATACTTAAAAATGAGAATTGAGGGGCCAACACGTAGTGTAGTGGTTAAGGCACTGGACTTCCACATGGCTCACTGCAGTTCAACTCCCGAACCTGGCTGTTTAAATATCATGCCAGGCACTTGTGCATGTGTACTCAAATTCCCAGGAGGAGAACAGAATAGAAAGAATTGCAACACAGCCATCCCCTCTGGGGGATGATTTCTCACTTTCCCTCTCACTGTCTCTCTCTCTCTGGTACATGCATTATGGCAAAAATCTTAATAAAAACGAAATAGAAAACAAAAAAAATACAAGAATTGGCTGAGCCAGCAGGTGGCATGGAGGTTAAAGTGGCTGAATCCCACATGGCCTATTCCTTGGTTTGAGTATTGGCCCCGGCAGCTTGAAAATCCCAATGGTGCATGTGTGTGCTTGCCCAAAATTCTGAGAGCAGGATGAAAGAAAAAGGATTGCAGTGTGGCCAATCCTCCCTTCAGGGTGCTTTCTTACTTTCTGTCTTTCCAGCAATCACACATGTTGTATGGTAAAAACCTTAAGCAAAACAAAACAAAAGAATTGGCGTGAACAGATAGTTTACAGAAAAAGAAATGGCACTTTATACTTAGGAAAGAGTGTTCAAGTTCTTCTATAAGAGAAGTGTTAAATAACTAAAGAAACTTAACATTTTTATTGGGAGGACTATGGGAGAATTGGTACTTATATAATGTTAGAGTATGAAATAGTATGATACTTATGAAGGGCACTTTGAAGATACTTTTAAAATTAAACATTTTTTTTTTTAAATTATTTAACTTTATTTCTTTTAAGTTGACCAGAGAGGGACAGAGCAAGAGAAAGGAAACGTGAGAAAGGAAGCCACCAGGTCCGGGACTCGAACCACGGTTGGCCATGTGGGAGTCCGGTGCCCTTAACCACCACGCCACCTGCCGGCCCAACATGCTTTTATTCTTTGATCTAGTGATCCTTCTAGGAATTATCCTACATATCTGCAAATGTAAAGCAAATTGCATATATTAGGTCATCGGGGAAGTCATGATGTGTTTTTCTACGCAAAAATGCATCATGACTTATCCAGTGACCCAATATAATACTGCAGAATGTTTTTCTTTTTTTTTTTTAACAGATGATAATCAATTTATTGAAATAGTTGACTTAGGTATCTGAAATGGTGACTTCAACTTCAACTCCTGGTTCAATACTGATGGAAATAATCTGTTTAACAATCTCAGAAGGACTGTGCAAATCAGTGAGTCACTGTGGATTCTCATCTGGAAATGATCCCAAGTCTTAGAACCTTCATCACAAGGTGTTTTTCTTGTAGTGATTCTCAAAGTCTTGGTAGGCATCCTAACTATCCTTTCACCTTGAGATTTTTTTTCCTTTGTACCTCTGATTAAGTCAGCACACACTTTCTCCAGGGACTTTATGTTGTGGCTAGTTAAAGTCATTCTAATTTGGTGAATGGCCACCTCTGGCTCCAGGGGTGTTTTTCCAATATTTTTAAAAGCCTTGGCTGAGGCGTGGCTTCCTGACCAACCTGTTCCTTGGCGAGAGCCAGCAGTGGTGAATCAGGAGCAGAGCCTCGGCTGACCAGAGCCCCGCGCCACTTGCGTCTGCTGCTTCCGCAAAGAGCCTGCAGAATGTTTTTCTTTGTAAAAGGTTAGAAACAACCCAGAAAGAAGCCCATCACGGAGGGACTGGAGCAGGGCCAGTAGGTGGCACGATAGTTAAGGTGCTGGACTTTCACATGGCCAATCACAATTCGAGTCTCAGACTCTGCAGTTTGAAAATCACTTGGAGCGTGTGTTTTTGTGTGTCCAAAATCCCAAGAGGAGTATGGAGGAGAAGGGATTGCAGCATAGATAGCCATGCCCCCTGGGAGGTGATTTTTTACTTTCGCTTTCAGATTTGTCTCTTTCTGACTAGTCCGTGTGTCCTGTGCAAAAACATAAAATAAAAAGGGGTGGGGGGACTGGATCAACTGGTAGATTTACATGATGCAATATTAAAATGCTATAAGAATGAATGAGGACACAGTGTATGTGATTATAGAAAATTGCAAGGAAGTAGTAAGTGGGAAAAGGGTGTTTAAAAGTAGTATAGGGAACCAGCAGTTAGTGTAATGACTATATCGCTGGACTCCCACGTAGTCGACCGTGGTTCGTGTCCCGGACCCGGTAGCTTAAAACTCACGCCGGGCACGTGTGCGTGGGTGCTCAAGATCTCGAGAGGAGAATGGAGGAGAAGGGATTGCTACGCCATCCCCTCTGGGGGGTGATTTCTCGCTTTCTCTCTCTCTGTTTCTCTCTGTCTGGCGAGCGCACACGCCCTATAGCAAAAACCTCTCCAAAAAAAAAAAAAGTAGTATATATAATGAATTTTCTTTTGTGGAAGAAAATGGATGAAGTATTTATCTTATATTAAAAAAAAACTATGATGAGATTGAAGTGATTTCCTGTAGGTGTTGGGAGAAAGAGACAGGTGTATTCAGAGTGAGAACAAGTATTTTCTCTGTACAATTTCTTGTTTCTTTTTTCATAGCAGTCTTGATACATTTGGAATGTTCAGGTGATTTACTTTTTTTCCTTTTTGTTTTGAATCATGAAATATATGTAACTTGGAATTTGCCATTTTAATCACTTATGAGTGTCTCAATTGGTGGAATTTTTTTTTCTTTTTTAGGAGAGGTTTTTGCTATAGGGCGCATGCGCTCGCCAGACAGACAGAGAGAGACAGAGAGACAGAAAGCAGGAAATCACCCCCCAGGGGGGATGGCCATGCCGCAGTCCCTTCTCCTCCATTCTTCTCTCGGGATCTTGGGCATGCACGCACACGCGCCCAGCGTGAGTTTAAGCCACCGGGTCTGGGACTCAAACCGCGGTCGACTACGTGGGAGTCCAGCGACATAGCCATTACGCTAACTGCTGGTCCCGTCAGTTGGTGGAATTTTGATATATACTTTTGGTTTTGACTTTTCAAATACATGAACATGTTGCCTACTTTAAAGTATTTTTCTTTGCGGGCTAGCTGGTGGCATAATATTGGGTTGTTGGAAAAGACATGACGTATTTTTTCATGCAAAAATGTGTCATGACGTTTCCCATGACCTACTAGTTAAGGCAGCTAGATTTAACATGGCTGGCTGAGCAGTTCGAGTCCCACACTTGGCAGCTTGAAAAACAACCAGGCACATGTGCATTTGTGTCAAAATCCCATGAGGAGAATAGAGGAGAAGGAATTGAGGTGTGGCCATTCCTCCTGGGAGTGCTTTCTCTGTTTCTCTCTCTGTCAAGTACATGTATCCTGTTGAAAAACTTTAAAAAAGTTACTTATTATTACTATTTTAATTTGACCAGAAGAGACAGGGAGAGAGAGAGAGGGAAAGTGAGAAAGCAAGCCGCTAGGTCCGGAACCCAAACCGTGATCAGCCATGTAGGAGTCCAGCACCTTTAACCACCACACCACCTGCCTCCCTACAAAAAATTTAAGAGAATAAGATATGCCCTAAATTTTTATCCTCGTATTTTCATATATTAATATGTATTTATTCGTTTAGGTTTTTTTTTTTTTTTGGAGAGGTTTTTGCTATAGGGTGTGTGCGCTCGCTAGAAAGACAGACACAGAGATATAGAAAGTGAGAAATCACCCCCCAGGAAGGATGGCCATGCCGAAATTCCTTCTCCTCCATTCTCCTCTCAGGATCTTGGGCATGCACGCACATGCACCTGGCATGAGTTTAAGCCACTGGGTCCAGGACTCTAACCGCGGTCGACTACATGGGAGTCCAGCAACATAGCCATTCAGCCAACTGCTAGTCCCAATTAGTGTATATTTATAAGGTGTATTGATTTCTCAGTTCTTTTACCACACTAGTCTTATTACTGTTATTTAAACTGTGTTTTAATGTGAGTTGGTAAAAAAAAAAAATCATAGCTGTTCTCACTCATTTATTCCTTTTTGCTAGCTTTTTATTCAATTTGTATAAATTGAATTCTTTCTAAGCCATGGATACTGGAGAAAATATGCATATAGTAGTTTCTAGGTTTTCTCAGATCATTAAGCTAGGGAAAGTATATTATAGTTAAGTACAGAGTATAAAGAAAGGTTACCTAGACTCGAATCCAAGATGGGAAGGGAAAGGATGACTTTGCAATATTGGACCATAGGAGAATTTTAGCAGCAAAATTTTGGGGCTGAGTAACCAGTCTAACAGGTAGATTGTGTTCTTTCAAGGACTTTTTGTATTGTTACAGTGGACTTACCACTATATATCCACTAAATCCACTATATATATATATATATATATATATATATATATGTACATGTATATATACATACACACACACACACTGACAGTAAATACTATTTTTAGGGTCTAAATTTCAGATATTAGAGGTTTTAAGGAACCTAATTTCGTCAAATAGGTGTTTCTGCTAACATTGCTATAATTTTAGGTCAAGAATTAGTGTCATTAGCCTTTTTCATGAAATCTCTATGATAAAGTTATAGCTACTTTTACTTCATGTTAAATTGATAACCATCAGCCTTTTTTTATCTCTTGGACTTATGATACCTTGGCAGCCTGGAACACTTTTCAGATTATTGTGTTTATAGAAACCTAAAATATGGATAAGTAATGTTAAATTTCTGACTTAGATTCTGTTTTGAGGGCTTTTTTGCCCTAGACTGCTCTCTCTGTCATTAGAATTAAACAGGTTGCGACTCCATCTTGGAGAAGTGCCTTCATTTTGAATTCTTACACCCCCTCTTGCCCATCTCATTCTTACTAAGGTAGGTAAAATCGGCCTTTTAGACTGAAACCCCACTCCTGAATGCCTTGGGTCACAATCATTGGTCACCGGACCTTGCCCAAGGACATGGGGACCATTAAGATTCCATTGTTTTTTGGAAGGGACGCAATATACCCTTAAGAATGATTAACTTGCTTTTCTAGCTTCTGTAATGTGCTTTTGCTTTTACATTGTTTAAATCCCAACCAACCCCCTACCCTTTCACCCGTACTGGACATGATTTCTCACTGAGTAGACTATAACAAGACCAATTATAGCTTTCCCCTCTGGCAAAATTAAGATAAACAAAAAACAATGAGTTTCAGCCGTCATCACGGAAATCAGAGGTATGTTTTAGAATTTGTGCCATCCAGTAAACATTAACACTTGGGGCCTGGGTTAAGAATGCATAATGTAAAGTGCTCTGCTGTCTTACATTGGTGTGTTTTTCTGTACCCCTTGATTATTTGTCAGTCTGTTAGTGATTTGGTTGCTTCTGCCACTATGTAAACTCCACAAGGACAAATGTTTGTATCCTTGTCAACAAAAGATTTTAGGCCTTTTAGAATACTTTTGCTAGAATGTGGTTCTAGCTCTTACAACTGCCTAGCACATAGTAGGTACATAGTAAATGTTTAATCAACATTAATAGTGGATTTTTCCCATATTATAATATTATACGTATTATCCTCTAAATGCAAACAATGCATTACCCATTCATTTATATTTTTATGGATCTTGTATGTTTGTTTTTGAGTACTTTAGTAATTCTGTATGAGAAATTTATGAGTAGAATACGTACATTAAAATATTTGATTCCTGGGGCTGGTGGGTGGCGTGGTGATTAAGGCACTGGACTCCCATGTTTCGAGTCCCAGACTTGGCAACTTGCTTTCTCACCCGCCCTTCTCTTTTTCTCTCCCTGGTTAAATTTAAATAAATAAATAATTCTTTTAAAAAATTTGATTCCTTAGATTTATTTTTGAAAATGTCCTAGTTTTATCACTCACAGATTATTAAATTTTTAAAAAAATGATAATATATGCAAATGGTAAATAGTATGAAATTTAATTTATATTACAGCTGATCTTGTTAAAAGTCTCTTTTTCATTCCTGTTTTCATAATATTCACTCATTCATCCTTCCTTTTCCCCGATGTCACATGTAACCTTACAGAGATAGTCTCTGCAATATTCCTGTTATGAAGTCAACATATTATAGGAACAATAGCTTAATAAGAACAGAAAAATCAAAGCTATCTGTAGACCCATTAAAAACTTTTTGTCGGGACCAGCAGTTAGCGTAATGGCTATGTCGCTGGACTCCCACGTAGTCGACCGCGGTTCGAGTCCCGGACCCGGCGGCTTAAACTCACGCCGGGCGCGTGTGCGTGCGTGCCCAAGATCCCGAGAGGAGAATGGAGGAGAAGGGATTGCGGCGTGGCCATCCCCCCTGGGGGGTGATTTCCTGCTTTCTATCTCTCTGTCTCTCTCTGTCTGTCTGGCGAGCGCACGCGCCCTATAGCAAAAACCTCTCCAAAAAAAAAAAAAAGAAAAAAAAAAAAAACAAAAAACTTTTTTGTCAATTGCCAGAGGGCACCTGTATGAGAGAAAGAGAGAGAACCTCGGTCCTGCTGTAGTCCCGTTCCTCACATTTCTTCATTACCTTAGGATCTTTGACATGCACACCTGTATGCTTGGATGTGTTTTTCAGGCTGCCAAGCCTGGGACTTAAACTGCAGTCAGCATGTGGGACTCAGCTGTCTATGCACAGCATTTAACTGTGTTATGGGCCTGGTTCTATAGTTTTTTTTTTTTTTTTTTTGTGGGGGCTGCTGGGGGCTAGAGAATACTTGTGCTGGGCAGAGACAGGGAGGGAGGGGAGGAAGGGAGGAAGCACTCCCCAGTGGGGCACGGTCACACTCCATTTCTTCATCAGGTTGGGATTTGGGGGACACATACACATATGCCTGGTATGTTTTTCAAGCCAACAGGGCCAGGATTTGGATTGTGTGTTAGGGCACGTGGGATCTGGTTCTGTGCTTTTTTTGTTTGTTTGTTTATTTTTTAGGTTTTACCATAGGGTATATGCACTCGCCAGGGAGAGAGAGAGAGAGAGAGAGAGAGAAATTACCCTTCCCCCAACCCCTGGATGGCCAAGCCAGAATTCCTTCTTCATTCTCCTCCACAATCCATTCTCCTTTCTTCGGATTTTGCTGGCTCTCGTAACCACCACCAGTTCTTGAGGCTGGCCATCGACCCATATTTGATAGTGATATTTAAGTAGATAACCTAAAATAAAAACAGAATGAGAACAAGAACGCAGGAGCAAATTCATGACTAATATACAGCAAACAAGGGGGGAATTCATACCAACCATGCAAGGATGGTTCAACTTTAGTAAAGCTGTGAATATAGCTTACCATATTATTAGGTTAAAGGATAAAAAAAAATCACATGAAGAGCTCTACAAATTGAGCTTCTTTTTAGTACCTCTATAATTATTTTTAAGTAATTGATTTATTTGATGTCAGCAACTATGTAATCTCACATTTGATTTTTTTGTTTTTTTGAGAGGTTTTCGCTATAGGGCGCGTGTGCTCGCTAGACAGACAGAGAGAGACATAGAGACAGAAAGCGAAAAATCACCCCCCGGGGGGATGGTCACGCCGCAATCCCTTCTCCTCCATTCTCCTCTCGGGATCTTGGGCACGCACGCACACGCGCCCGGCGTGAGTTTTAAGCCACTGGGTCCGGGATGCGAATCAGGGTCGACTACGTGGGAGTCCAGTGACATAGCCATTACGCTAACTGCTGGTTCCCTCACATTTGATTTTTTAAAAGGAATTATTTCTTTAATTTTATTTACTAGTAGTAGTATTTTTAAAATTTGCTATAGAGCATGCATGCTCATGAGAGAGAGAGAGAGAGAGAGAGAGAGAGAGAGAAAGCCACCAGGTCCAGGTTCGAACCGCAATTGGCCATGTGGGAGTCCAGTGCTCTAATCACCAGACTACCTCCTGGCCCTCACATTTGATTTTAAATGGCTGACCCATTGTCCCAATACTGTTTATTAAAAATCCATCTTTTACTCACTCATCTAAAGTTAAATTTGTCAAATATCAAATTCTCATTTATTTGGTTTTACTTCTGGACTCAGTGGTTTGTGTCAGTAATGGTCTTTTCCTGTGACCTACAGTATGAAATTATTTTAAGTAATATGAATGTTACTTTTTGTTATGCCTGCTTACTGCCTGTCCACATTTAGTGATGCTATCCCATATACTCTAAATTTTTTTGTTATATTTTAATAATATTTGAGCACATAACTGTTCATTTAAATGGCTTTTCAAATCCCAAGTGAGAAAGCAAGGCACCAGGTCCAGGATTTGAACCACGGTTGGCCACGTGGGAGTCCAGCACCTTTAACCACCACTCCACCTGCCATTCCATCCTTGATGCTATGTCTAGTTTTTTCTGCCAGCTATTTATACCAGTGTCACATATTATGTATACATATACAGACATTTGTAAGAGAGAAACTTATGTATTAAAATTAACATGCAGGAGGATTTTAATCAGAGGCTATATAACATAATAGCATAAGTATAACAGAAACAGTACTAGGTAATATGTTCTTGCATGTCTACTGGCAGCACATTACCTGTGGTCTTGGTTGCGTAATAACCAATTTTTATATGAGATATATCATAACTTATATTTATAGACTACTCTGTCTTGCCATGGGGTTTTCACATACCTTATACAGGACCCGTTTTCACTTGCCAGTCATTCAATTTTCTTTTTAAAATTTTTTTAAGTTTTAGTTTTTGCTATAGAGCATCTGCATTCACTGGATAGAGAAAGAGATAGAGAGTAGAAGTGAGAGGTCACCTCCCAGGGGGGATGGCCAAACAATATTCCTTTCTCCTCCATTCTCCTCTCAGGATTTTGGGTGCACAAGTATATGCACATGCACCTGGCATGTTTTTTCGCTTTAGGGCCCGTGCGCTCGCCAGACAGACAGAGAGAAACATAGAGACAGAAAACGAGAAATCACCCCCCAGGGGGGATGGTCACGCCGCAATCCCTTCTCCTCCATTCTCCTCTTGGGATCTTGGGCACGCACGCACACGTGCCCAGCGTGAGTTTTAAGCCACCGGGTCCGGGACACGAACCGCGGTCGACTACGTGGGAGTCCAGCGACATAGCCATTATGCTAACTGCTGGTTCCCAACCCGGCATGTTTTTTAAGCTACCAGGTCCAGGACTCAAACCACGCAGGTGGCCATATGGAATCCAGCTGCCTTAACCTCCGTACCATCTGCTGGCTGCAGTCATTCAATTTTCTTTCCTTTTTTTTTTTTTCTTTTTAAATACCAGAGGATACATGTGCACATACATGTGTGTATGTGAGAGAGAAAGAATGAAGGGTGGGAGCAGGGGAGGGAGTCAAAGGAAAGTGCCCACTAACAGGACTTGGTCATACTATAGTCTTCTTCTTTCCTCACATTCTTCCATCCCTTCAGGATCCTGTGCATGCAGGTGTGCATTCCCGGTATATTTATCAAGCCACTGGAGCTGAGACTTGAATCTTACTCAGATATATAGGAGCCAACCTCTTCTGTGCAGCACTTAAGTGCTAGGCCAGGGGCTAGCCCTAATTGTTTTTTGTGTTTGTGTGTGTGTGTGTGTGTGTGTTTAGGTTTTTGCCATAGGTTACATGCACTTACTGGGGGGAGAGAGAGAGGGAACATGAGAAATCACCCCCCAGGGACAATAGCCACACTGCAGTCCCTTCTCCATTCTCCTAGGATTTTAGGCACACATGCACATGTGCCCAGTGTGATTTTTTTTTTTTTTTTTTTTTTTTTTTTTTTTCTTTTTTTTCTTTTTATTTTATTTTATTTTTCTCAGGTTAATTAAATTCATTTTACATAAAGTTCCCATTATGATGTATACAATGTACATATATGTATATAGTTTTCAACAGAGAACTCTACTTTTTTTTGGTGTTAACTGATTCCTCCTTTTGCCCCCCACGCCCACTTTCTACCACCCTCTCCTGACCACCCACTCCCCTCCCTTACAGGCTCCGGCATCCACATTTATCCTTTCCGCTATCATATCATTGGATCTTTTTCCTTCTGCCAGAGTGCCGATAATGTTATCATTATTTTTTTTTTTCATTGGACATCTTTACAGTGTACAGCATGGTCCCTTCCAGCATGAGTATAGTTAACATTAGCCAAGACAATGATACCCCCACATACATCATCTTCAACAGACCACCCTTCACCCCTGTGTCCATCAAACGTGATGATCGTTCCCTGAACCGCCCTCCATCATTCATTCCCATTACCTCTCCCGTGCTGTCTCCAGCATCCGCAGTTGCCATCCCTGCGACCATACCCTCCAGATCTTTCATCCTTTTTTTTTTTTTTTTTTTTCCTTTTTCAATTATGAGCTCATAAAGTTTTCCACAATAGGAAACATAGGTTCTATTCAGGGTTGGGTCAAGGGTGGGTCTCGTGCAGCTCCGCAGTTGTAGGTGAGTCTCTATGGAGTACAGTTTCAGGAACGCAGTTCTGGTAGGCAGAGACGGTTATCAGCTGATGCAGCACAGCATCCATCCTGTGATTACCGAGGATGGTGTTGTGGGGATCTGCAGCGTGAGTCATCCTCGAGTATCTGGCTTCCTTAAGAATGGTAGAATAGTTCTTATTTTTCCCTGAGGTAATGCAGGGCTGGTACCATCGCCTTCTCACTGCCCATAGGCAGCGAAAATCCTCCTATACCATACATTTCTCAATTGGTTTAAGACATCCAAGGTTTCCTTCTTCTGCTTATATTTGCAAGATCTTAATCCTTGTTTTCGGCTTCAGTTTGCTGCTCGCAACCGCCGGTCACGTGCCGGCCCGGCGGTCACGGGCAGGCTCGTTGGCCACGCCTGGGCGCAGGCCCGGCAGCCATGCGCGGGCCCGGCGGCCACGCGTGGGCGCATGCCCGGCGACCCCGCACAGGCCCGGCGATCACACACAGGCCCGGCGGCCACACACAGGACCGGCGGCCATGCTCAGACCTGGTGGCCACTCGCCAACCTGGAGGTCATGCATAGGCCCGGTGGCCACTCGCAGGCCCGGGAGCCACACGCAGGCCCGGCGTGCGCCGGCCCAGTGACCACGCTCCGGCCCGGAGCCATGTGTAGGCGCAGGCCCGGCGGCCATGCACAGGAGCGGGCCCGGCAGCCACACTCAGACCCGGCAGCCACTCGCCAGTCTGGGGGCCATGCGTGTGCCCAGCGGCCACTCGCAGACCCAGCGGCCATGCGCTGACCCGGCGGTCACGTGTAGGCCCGACGGCCACACGTCAGCCCCAAGCGCGCGCAACCACGCTCAGGCCCGGCGGCCACGCGCGGGCCCAGCGGGCACACACCAGCCCCCGAGCATGCGAATGCGCGCGGGACCCAGCGCCACCTCCGGTTCGCCTGCCTGGTCAGAGTGCTGCCAGGCAGCGTCGGCGCCGAGCGTGGGACACACCCAGCGCCGGAGGGGCAGCAGGGGCTGGGCGGCCTCGACTGCGGAACGCGAAGCAGAGGCGCCGAGTGTCCAGAGTCGGGCAGCCCCGGTCCCGCGCAGGCCCAGAGGCGGGCGGCCCCGGTCCCGCGTAGGCCCAGAGGCGGCCGGCCCAGCGCGCTGGCCCCGGTCCCTCGTGCCCAGAGGCGGGCGGCCCCGGTCCCGCGCGGGCCCAGAGGCGGGCGGCCCCGGTCCCGCTGCAGGCCCAGAGGCGAGAGGCCCAGCGCGCCGGCCCCAGTCCCACGCAGGCCCAGAGGCGGGCGGCCCCGGTCCCGCGCGGGCCCAGAGGCGGGCGGCCTAGCGCGCCGGCCCCGGTCCCGCGTGCGCCCAGAGGCGGGCAGCCCCGGTCCCACGCGGGCCCAGAGGCGGGCGGCCCCGGTCCCGCGCGGGCCCAGAGGCGGGCGGCCTAGCGCGCCGGCCCCGGTCCCGCGTGCGCCCAGAGGCGGGCAGCCCCGGTCCCACGCGGGCCCAGAGGCGGGCGGCCCCGGTCCCGCGCGGGCCCAGAGGCGGGCGGCCTAGCGCGCCGGCCCCGGTCCCGCGTGCGCCCAGAGGCGGGCAGCCCCGGTCCCACGCGGGCCCAGAGGCGGGCGGCCCCGGTCCCGTGCAGGCCCAGAGGCGAGAGGCCCAGCGCGCCGGCCCCGGTCCCACGCAGGCCCAGAGGCGGGCGGGCCCCGGTCCCGCGCGGGCCCAGAGGCCGGCGGCCCCGCGCGCTGGCCGCGGGCCCAGAGGCGGGCGGCCCCGGTCCCGCGCGGGCCCAGAGGCGGGCGGCCTAGCGCGCCGGCCCCGGTCCCGCGTGCGCCCAGAGGCGGGCAGCCCCGGTCCCGCGCGGGCCCAGAGGCGGGCGGCCCCGGTCCCGCGCATGCCCAGAGGCGAGAGGCCCAGCGCGCCGGCCCCGGTCCCACGCAGGCCCAGAGGCGGGCGGCCCCGCGCGCTGTCCGCGGGCCCAGAGGCGGGCGGCCTAGCGCGCCGGCCCCGGTCCCGCGTGCGCCCAGAGGCGGGCAGCCCCGGTCCCGCGCGGGCCCAGAGGCGGGCGGCCCCGGTCCCACGCATGCCCAGAGGCGAGAGGCCCAGCGCGCCGGCCCCGGTCCCACGCAGGCCCAGAGGCGGGCGGCCCCGCGCGCTGTCCGCGGGCCCAGAGGCGGGCGGCCCCGGTCCCGTGCAGGCCCAGAGGCGAGAGGCCCAGCGCGCCGGCCCCGGTCCCACGCAGGCCCAGAGGCGGGCGGCCCCGGTCCCGCGCGGGCCCAGAGGCCGGCGGCCCCGCGCGCTGGCCGCGGGCCCAGAGGCGGGCGGCCCCGGTCCCGCGCGGGCCCAGAGGCGAGAGGCCCAGCGCGCCGGCCCCGGTCCCACACAGGCCCAGAGGCGGGCGGCCCCGGTCCCGCGCGGGCCCAGAGGCGGGCGGCCTAGCGCGCCGGCCCCGGTCCCGCGTGCGCCCAGAGGCGGGCAGCCCCGGTCCCACGCGGGCCCAGAGGCGGGCGGCCCCGGTCCCGCGCGGGCCCAGAGGCGGGCGGCCTAGCGCGCCGGCCCCGGTCCCGCGTGCGCCCAGAGGCGGGCAGCCCCGGTCCCACACGGGCCCAGAGGCGGGCGGCCCCGGTCCCGCGCAGGCCCAGAGGCGAGAGGCCCAGCGCGCCGGCCCCGGTCCCACGCAGGCCCAGAGGCGGGCGGCCCCGGTCCCGCGCGGGCCCAGAGGCCGGCGGCCCCGCGCGCTGGCCGCGGGCCCAGCCCCAGTGTGATTTTCAAGCTCCTGGGTCTGGGGCTCAAATTGCTATCAGCCATGAGCCTTAACCACCACACTACCTCTGCCCACAGCCCTAATTTTTAAAATTGTATAAATTTTAGTATTTAAGAGCATTAATTTTAACATATGAGTCTGGACTATGCATCAGAATAATTGATTCTTGGTTTGAAATAAAAATTCATGGATGCTGTAGTTTATATAATATAATTTATTGGACAATTCTTTTAATGATATCCATTTGACAGATAATGGTTCAGTGAAAACTTTGCCCTCTTGTATTTCTATATGATTTTTAAAAATTACTTATTATTATTTTTAAATTTGACCAGAGAGAAACAGAGAAAGGGAAAGTGAGAAAGCGAGGTGCCGGATCCAGGACACAAACTCTGGTTAGCCCTGTGGGAATCCAGCACCTTATGCCACCTGCCAGCCCCTGTATATATAAATTTTTATATGATGGCATCCTTAGAAGAGTTGGTAGACATATGAACAGTTTTCACTCACAAAAGTTCCTCCTGAACTGTCCTTTCAAAAAGGGTTTATTTTGTACTGTAACATTGCCTTTTTTTCCCCCAAAGTTTTTCATGTGCTCACTGGAGAGAGGCAAAGAGAGACACTGTGAAATCACTCCCTGGGGTAATGGCCATGCTGTAATCCCTTCTCCTTCATTCACCTTCTGGGATTCTGGATACACATGCGCATGCGATTAGCATGATTTTCAAGCTGCCAGGTCTGGGACTCGAACTGCAGTTGGCTATGAGGGAATCCAGCACCTTAACCGCTACTCCACCTACAGTACTGTTCTTGTTTAACTATTTTGTAGTTGCTTAAGTACTTTTCAAGACTTATGAGTCTGGGCTGTTTACTATATTTTTAAAATATTATAAAACAGATTTTTTTTAAAAGAATTATTTGTGTAATTGATTTTATTTGTTATTGTTATTTAGTTTTTAATTTTATCAAAGAGTGGGGAAAAGGGAAATTGAGAAAGCAAGCCACTAGGTCCGGGACTCAAACTGTAATTGGCCATGTGGAATTCCAGCACCTTAACCACCACACCACCTGTCAGCCCCTATAAAACAGATTTTTCAAAAGTTTTCCAGCATGCCAGGTGTCTTACGAACATATTATAAACTTCATGAAATTTTGTTTATTGAATTTATAGTAACACTAATTCTTAGCACATGGATTGAAATGTATGTTTATTTAAAGGATAAAATTGGGGTAATGTTATTCACTTTTCTTTTTTAAATGAAATTTTGGGGAACCAGCAGTTGGCATAATGGCTATGTCGCTGGACTCCCATGTAGTCGGCTGTGGTTTGAGTCTCGGACCCGGTGGCTTAAGCTCACGCCGGGTGCGTGTGCATGTGTGCCCAAGATCCCGAGAGGAGAATAGAGAAGAGATTATGGCGTGGCCATCCCCCCTAGAGGGTGACTTCTCGCTGTCTGTCTCTCTGTCTCTCTCTCTCTTTCTGGTGAGCGCACACGTCCTATAGCAAAAACCTCTCCAAAAAAAAGTAAATGAAATTTTGTAACACTTTTTGATTTTCAAAAACATTGCAAGTATACTAGAAAGAGTTCGCATGTGCCCCACACTCAGTTTCTCTTATTGTTAACAGCTTACTTTACAGTACATTTATCTCATTCCCTCTCATCTTAGCCTGTGGTAAACTCTTATCTACTTTCAGTCTTAATGAATTTGCCTGTTCTAGGTACCTAGTATAATTGGGATTATATAATATGTGTGCTTTTTTTGTCTGACTTACTTCACTTAATGCAGTGCCTTTAAGGTTCATTCATCTCGTAGTATGTGTCATAATGTCATTCGTTTTTAAGGTAGAATAAAGTTTCATTGTATGTAGATGCCACATTTTGTTTATCCATTTTTTAATATACCACACTTTGTTTCTATACCACATATATTAATCTATATTTGTTTATATACATTTTGTTTATGTACCACAGTTTGATTTTTTTGCTGTATAATGAATACTCTAGAACATGCATGTGATTCTTTTGCTAATGGTTTCCACATTTTATGAGATAATTAACTTGGCATGGGAAATTGTGTAATGGAGAATTGTATAACTCTTGTATTAAAGATCTTGAAATTCACTTCGACATAATAAGAAACAATTTCAGTCCACTCAAATTATGAGGCAGTTCTATCACTATTTGCATGGGCTGTCTAAAAGTTAACAATATTTCCATATTCTTTGGAATTGTTACTTGTTCTTTCCTGCTTTGATTAAAACTAAACAAGCACACTGTAAAGTAGTTTTGTGATTAAAAAAATATTTTTCTTTTAGCTTTTTTTTTTGGAGAGGTTTTTTGCTATAGGGCGCGTGCGCTCGCCAGACAGACAGACAGAGACAGAGAGATAGAAAGCGAGAAATCACCCCCCAGGGGGGATGGCCACGCCGCAATCCCTTCTCCTCCATTCTCCTCTCGGGATCTTGGGCACGCACGCACACGCGCCCGGCATGAGTTTAAGCCGCCGGGTCCGGGACTCGAACCGCTGTTGACTACGTGGGAGTCCAGCGACATAGCCATTACGCTAACTGCTGGTCCCTAGCTTTTTTTTTTTTAAGAGGTTTTTGCTATAGGGCGTGTGCACTCGTCAGAAAGACAGAGAGAGAGACAGAGAGACAGAAAGCGAGAAATCACCCCCCAGGGGAATGGCCACACCAAAATCCCTTCTCCTCTGTTCTCCTCTCGGGATCTTGGGCATGCATGCACATGCGCCTGGCATGAGTTTAAGCCACTGGATCCGGGACTCAAACCGTAGTCAGTTACATGGGAGTCCAGTGACATAGCCATTTCGCCAACTGCTGGTTCCTCTTTTAGCTTTGTTTAAAAAGATGTTTTTGGGTTTTTACCATATGGTGCATGCACTGGCTGGAGCAAGATAAAGAGAGACAGAGAGGGAAAGTAAGAAATCACTCCTTGGGGGTATGGACATGTCACAATCCCTTCTCTCCATTCTCCTCTTGGGATTTTAAGCATGCACACACATGCACCTGACATGATTCTCAAGCCTCTGTATCCAAGGCTCAAACCGCAGTTTGCCATGTAGGAGTCCAATGCCTTAACCACCATACCACCTGCTGGGTCCTTAGGTGTATATGCGTGTATATATATATGTATTTTTTAATAAAATATATGTAGATGTATACATATAGGTGTATATGTGTGTATATGTAATACATGTTTTATAATATATATACATATTTTTAAATAGAGATTTTTGCTATAGGATGCGTGTGCTTGGTGGAGAAACAGAGACCGAGAGACAGGAAGTGAGAAATCACTCCCCAGGGTGGATGGCCATGCTGCAATCCTTTCTCTTCCATTCTCCTCTCAGGATTTTGGGTACCCAATGCACCACGTGCCCAGTGTGGGTTTTAAGCCTTGGGATCTAGGACTTGAACCGCGGTGGACTAAGTGGGAGTCCAGCAATGTAACCATTATACTGTCTGCTGGTCCCAAAACATTAACTGTTATTTTTAATGTAGATCAGTGTGTTGTGTAAAATTGATGTCCACTTGGGACCAGCTGGTGGTATGGTGGTTAAAGTGCTGGACTCCCACATGGCCAACTGTGGTTCAAATCCTGGACATGGCAGCTTCTTTTCTCACTTCTCTGATCAAATTAAAAAAAATAATAATAATGATATACAAAATTAAATAATTCTTTTAAAAAATTGATATCCACTCTGTGAACATCTATTATTTTTTCCCTTTTTATTCTCCCCATACTCTGAGGGTCCTTAATCAATTTCTTTAGGGGAAGAATAATGTATATTTCTCAGGACTAGAAAGAATCATTTTGTTTTATCTCCATATACTATATAAAGAAATTATAAAATGCATAATCATTAATTTTCAAACATGAACAAAAGCATAGCATAATCAATAAAAGTATATGCAGAAACACTCAGATACTGCTATATTATTTTCTAGGGTGTGTATATTGATTACATTTTAGGTAGCTTTTAAAAGGAACAGTTTCTGGGAAGACCAGCCTATGGTGTAGTGGTTAAGGTGCTGGATGTTCCAACATGGTTGACCATGGTTTGAGTCCCAGACCTGGTGGCCCGCTTTCTCACTTCCCCCGCCCCATGTCTTTCTCTGGTCAAATTAAAATAAATGAATGAATAAATAAAATTAAATAATTCTTTAAAATAAAATAAAGGAACAGTTTCTTATCTTTATATGTGAATTCATAAAACTCTCCCCTTTGAACCATGGTCATTTAAGAATATTTCCGTACTTTATAAACACTAGGATTGGTTTTAGTTTCTGAAATAAAATTTCTTTAATAAAATTTCTTAATAAAATTCAAGTAGGATGCAATTAACATTCATATAGGAACATTTTTGTGTGCATAGTTCCCTGACCAGTTTTTTAAATTATGAACTGAACTTGTTACAGAACTGATTTTTTTTTTTTTGCCTGTTTTCTGTGTCTTGATTAGTTTGATGTGATGTGAAGTGTAAAGTCATCAGACCCACCTTTAGGAAGCATATATATATATATATATATATATATACACATATATATATTTTTTTTTTAAGAATTATTTTATTTAACTTTATTAATTATTATTATCATTGTTATTTTCCAGTTTGATCAGAGAGAGAGAGAGAGAGGAAGTGAGAAAGCAAGCCACCAGGTCCGAGACTTGAACCATGGTCAGCCATGTGAGAGTCCAGCGCCCTTAACCACCATGCCACTTGACAGTGCCAGGAAGCATATATTGATTCTATTGCTGTATACATCTCTTCCTACTTTGTCCATTCTCCTCTCTTACATGCATAAACCTCCAGTGTCTTGCTGTCATCACCAATTTTTGCCTTCTGGTTTCAGTCCTGTGGTAAGACAAGGCTTTGTTCAGTAGATGGCTTTAAAAAAAATAACTTTAATTTTATTTATTATTATTATTTTAAAATTTGCTATAGGGCATGTGCACTCACCAGAGAGAGACAGAGAGAGGGAAAGTGAGTAAGCAAGCCACCAGTTTCGGGACTTCAGCTGCAGTATGCCGTGTGGGAGTCCAGTACTTTAACCACCACGCCACCTGCTGACCCCTAGTGGATGAATTTTAATGGCTGCAAGATCATTGTATACTTTTAATTTACCTTTCCAACACTTTTCTGCCAATTACTTCTGCATTTTGCTTTGTTTAAATACCTCTTAATTGGGACCAGCAGTTAGCATAATGGCTATGTCGCTGAACACCCATGTAGTCGACCGTGGTTCGAGTCCCGGACCTGATGGCTTAAACTCACGCCAGGCGTGTGTGTGTGCATGCCCAAGATCCCAAGAGGAGAATGGAGGAGAAGGGATTGCAGCGTGGCCATCCCCACTGTGGGGTGATTTCTCCCTTTCTATCTCTCTGACTCTCTCTGTCTTTCTGGAGAGCGTATGCGCCGTATAGCAAAAACCTCTAAAAAAATAAATACCTCTTAATCATTTCTTCTCTATTTGTTCTATTCCAGGTAGCAGTCCATGTTGTACAGTACTTTTTTATTTTTTTTCTTTGTTGTAGAGCGCATGCACTCACTGGTGAGAGAGGGAAAGTGTACAAGTATCGCCAGGGGAGATAACTACCCTGAAGTCCCTTCTCTATTCTCCTCAGGATTTTGAGCACACGTGCACATGTGCCTGGTGTGTTTCTCATGCTACGGGCTCCAGGCCTTGAACTAAACATTCAGCCATGTGGGATCCAGCTGCAATAACTACCATTCAAAAGGCTGGCCTCCTCTCCCCTTTTCTTTTAAAAGACAGGGTCTTTCTATGTCACATTCCTCTTGCCTCAGCCTCCTGAGTAGCTGGGACTGCAGGTATGTGCCACCATGCCTGGTTCTTTCAGACAGGGTCCTGCTATGTTGCCCAAGCTATTCTTGAGCGTATGATCTTCTTGCTTCAGCCTTCCAAATCACTGGAATTTAAAGGTTCATGCCACTGTGACCAGTTGGATTAAGAAGTGAACCTGAGACTCCCATGTAGTCCCAGCATGGGAAACAGATTTTACCAGCATGTGTTACTGTGCCTGGGCCAGTACTCAGTCTCTTTTTTTAATAAGTCTTTTGATAACAATATATAACATTAATGAACATACCTTAAGTGTTACACACTGTTTTATGTGTGGATTAACTCAGTTTTTATGCTAAGAAGAAAATTTCTTTTTTCCTATTTTTTTTTTATTGTTATTATATTTAAAATTTGATGAGAGACAGAGAGCAATAAAGTGAAAAAGCAAGCCGACAGGTTTGGGACTCGAACTCCACTGTGTCACCTGCTGTCCTCAGCTAGGCTGTAGATTTTGCTATTACCCCATTAGTTTTTGAAATCATAATTGAGGTCACTTTCACTCAGTGATAGTACCTCCTTTAAATGTCAGAGTGAAGACACCCTCTCATCTTTATCAACAATGCTTTAGTTGGAGATTAAAAAAAAAAAGATCCTTTATGATATCCATTGGTGACTCTATTCTAGGAAGATCAGCAGCAGAGGCACAGGACAAAAAGTATATAGTATTGGGATGTTAGGATTAGCTGCATTACCTCTATAGTAGGACATCTGGATGTGGCCATTGCCTCCACATCTGATTTTCATACTTGGCAGGAATAATCAGCTTACACAGAAGTGACTTTTAACATTAAAAGGCCATTTCCTTTCATGGTTGGTTTGTTTTAGAGCTTCCCAAAACCTACAAGTTATACTACTTGATGCAATTATCTCAATGAACTCTGTTGTTATTAGTTTTGTGAAGAGTTTTAAAATAGGTCATGGAAAATATGTATTACGAAAAAACTATGCATGGATTAAAAACTTTTTAAAGAATTATTTGATGTAACTAATTTTTAATTCTTTAATTTGCTATAGGACACATACACTCACCAGAGAGAGACAGGGGGAAAGTGAGAAAGTAAGCCACCAGGTCTGGGACTTGAACTCCACTCAACCATGTGGGAGTCCAGCACCTTAACCACCATGCCACCTGCTGGCCCCAGATTTAAAACATTTTTTTGCACCAATATAAAGTAGTACTTTTATTTTTCCATGAAAATTTGGAAGTCCCCCTATATTATATTTGAAAGACAGTTAGTTAAGGAAATAGAATTTTAGAAATTGGCCAAGAATGACCGGCCAATTTATTGTAGACTACCTTTTTGAGGCAGTATCTTTATGGTTTCAAGGGCATAACTTCTTAATTTCTTCACTTAACATTACAGTTTATGGTCTTTCCTAGATACCCTTGACCACTCTGGTATTTCCTCTCATGATACATGTGTCCTAATAACCTTATTATCAACATGTTTTTGCAACTTAGCTGTACTCCGGAAGAATTTTTTTTTTTTTTCTGTAGGGCATGTGTGCTAGTTGGAGAGACAGAGAGACATTAAACAAGAAATCACCCCCCTGGGTGGGTGGGATGGCTACATCACAATCCCTTCTCCTCCATTCTCCTCTTGGGATTTTGGGCACACATGTACACATGCCCGACATGAGGTTAAAACCACCAGGTCTGTGACTTGAATCACAGTCAACTACATTGGAGTCCAATGACATAACCATTATGCCATTTGTTGGTCTCTGGAAGAAGCTTGTTTGCTTTTTTTTTTTTTTTTTAAGAGAGATTATTGATATAGGGCATGTGTGCTTGCTAGAGATACAGAAATCAAAAAATCACCCCCCAGGGGGATGGCCATGCTACAATCCCAGTACTTCCATTCTCCCCTTGGGATTTTGGTCATGTACTTACACAGGCCCTGCATGAGTTTGAAGCCACCGGGTCCAGGACTTGAACGACATTTGACTATGTGGAAGTCCAGCAACGTAACCACTATGCCACCTGCTGTTCTTGGAAGGTTTTTAAATGAGACCTACTCCATTCTACTCTTCTGGCTTCCCAAGTGGAGAATTGCCTTTTGTTTCATTTACATGACTACCAGGACAGAGATTTTGGGAGCCAGCTTGCCTTCAAGTCAACTCATTTGCCTCGGATGTCTCTTTGCAGATTCTTTCCTCTCTAGCTTCAGGTCCTCTGTCTCCATTTGACTTCCCAGCTCATCCCCTGAGGATTGCAGAGATATGTCAGGTGAGGAATCATTCTGTCCCATAGTCTGGAATTGTTGTTGGGAAGAGAATTGTCCTTCTGTAAAAGGTGAAGTTCTATTGGGAACCAGCAGTTAGCGTAATGGCTATGTCACTGGACTCCCACGTAGTTGACCGCGGTTCAAGTCCCGGACCCGGTGGCTTAAAACTCACGCCGGGCGCGTGTGCGTGCGTGCCCAAGATCCCGAGAGGAGAATGGAGGAGAAGGGATTGCGGCGTGATCATCCCCCCTGGGGGGTGATTTCTCGCTTTCTGTCTCTATATCTCTCTGTCTGTCTGGCGAGCGCACGCGCCCTATAGTGAAAACCTCTTAAAAAAAAAAAAAGGTGAAGTTCTATTAATTTTGATTACAGAATGTTATAAAATATAATACATTATGTAGTTATCTGATTTTTAGAAAACCCAGTAACAGTATAAATTCATTGTTTTAAAACTGAACGTCTTGTATTTACATTCCTGTTTTTTACTGTCTACTCTGGCTTTGCAGATATTCTCTTCCCTGCATCCTCTAATTAGTTAATTATTGTTAGTATTAGAAACATGTAAGTTGTATAGATAAATGTTAATTGTAGGGAAAATGATTTTATCAATATCAAAGTGCTTTTTAAGTTAAAATTCAACTTCAAAGGTTCAGTACATGACATTTTATAGACTAAAGAAGGCTTTGAGTTGTTTAAGATTTTGTGAATTCACATATATCGAAAGAAATGAAGTAGTGGTAACCTTCACATACGTGAAAATTTCCCAATATTTGCCTGGCTAAATATGAGGGGACTTCATGGATAAAAGAATTAAAATATAAGTTTATTTTTTAAAAAACATCGAAATCTGGGACCAGCAGTTAGCGTAATGGCTATGTTGCTGAACTCCCATGTAGCCGACCGTGGTTCGAGTTCCGGACTCGGTGGCTTAAACTCACGCCTGGTGCATGTGCGTGTGTGCCCAAGATCCCGAGAGGAGAATGGAGGAGAAGGGATTGCGGCGTGGCCATTCCCCCTGGGGGTGATTTCTCGCTTTCTATCTCTCTGTCTCTCTCTCTCTCTTTCTGGCGAGCACACGCGCCCTATAGCAAAAACCTCTCAAAAAAAAAAAAACCATTGAAATATATGCATAGTTTTTCATAATATACATTTTCTGTGAACTTTCTGAAGACTGGTATATTCTTATATACTGCACTGCTAAGGGAATGATCCATGGTGACTTAGCCCTTTGTAAGTTTCCCCCTTTAACTTTAGCCTTTTACTATATCATTAGTGAGCTCTCATTATCACAGTGCCTATGAAATTAAGTCAGTCTGTTCAGGAAGTCACTTCTTTCACTATGGCCCTCTGAGCACTTAACATTTACTCTGCCATTGGATGCCTAATGTCCCCTTACACCAAATCTTAAGGTAGCTTTAGGCAGAATCTTGGAGGTACCTTCAAATATGGAGGAGAGGGCTATAGGACAAGAGCTGCTTCAGAAGACCTGCTGAATCTTCAGAAAATTAATCCAAGTGCTTTGGGGCCATTGCTACCACCAGAGCTGTTCTGGATTGGCAGTACCCCTACAAATCCTCAAGGTAAGGTGTGTCTGGTTTGAGAAGTTGAATACAGGTCTATATTCAGTAAAGTATTAGAGCTGTAGATAATTACTTAGTTAGACCCTATCACTTTTTAGGTATGAACAGTGAAATTTGGAGTTGGGTGTAGGTAACTTGTCCAGGCTTCTCTGGGCTCTCTTGGAAATTGGCAAATTATATGAATCCTTCTATTTTCCTTGTGAAATTTTAAGGGATTTTATAGTCTTGGTTCTCATCAATTAAATAACTAAAGAGAGATAGGAAGTAAGGGTAGGATAGTGAATAGCTAGTTAATGTTATTAGGAATTCTGTTGGAAAATTTGGGGGTAGAGGATTACTGAAGGGTGGGCTGCTGAGGGTTTGGGACAAGTGGGGAAATGGACAGGATGATGGATCCATCTGGAATCTTTCTAAGAACAAAAACTGCATAGTGCTTTGAAGAAATTGAGCATCAATCCAAGAAGAAATGTGATCTCAGCAGTCATCTTCTTATAACCCACCAACCCTGTTCTCAACCCATTTAGTTGACAAGTTGTAGTCCCATCTTTACCTTCCCCCACCCCCAGTGCTGGTTCTGTGCATTTGGGAATCATCAATTGTCTGTGCTCTGGGTGAGTTCAAACATTAGATGAGGGACCACTTTATTTAGGCCACCAGATCGATATGGACAAGGTGGATGTGTTGTCAGGGTAATGGGAGCAGCAGAGGACCTGTTTGGGACAGTATAGAGGGAAGGGTGTGTTTCCTTTAATAATTGGGAGACATAGGTTTTTGTAACCCATTGAGTGCCCCAAAAACTATACCAAACCCTATCTACCAATGACTTTGAGAAAAAATTACTCCTTTGTAACTTCAGTTTCTCATTTTTAACCTGTTCAGTATATTGAAAATGGAGTTCATGGGCCATCATCTATATAAAAATCCCAACTTGCCCTGTGTCCGTTATATACAGATATACCCTCTACCCCTTCCCTGACTTCTTGTGCCTTAGTGGGGTTGATGGGCCTGCCTGTGTCTTATCGTTGTTCCCTGAGTACTTACTATTGTGTTCAGTGTTGGGGTTGACAGGAGGATGGCAAAAAGGCTAAAATGGGGAACTTGTCGTATTAAAACTATAAAGGTAATTTTGGATTTCACATGCCCCAAAGAATCTTATTGTTTGGTAAGTATTGGACATTTAAGTAACCTAGACATGTCATCTGCTTTAGCAACTTTAAGCACTACATATTTTCTGTATTTTAAACTTGTAGATATTGTTAAGAAAAGTTAGTGAGAAGTTTTATTGATCCTGGAAATAATATAAACCTAATACAGGAAGTCAGTGTTCTTCTGAGAAGATCAGAATACTTTGACAAGATGATAGGAACCAACCTAACATTTGTACATTATGTAGGCAAGGTCTTTGGTCACCTATACAGATATTGGTGAAATTTCAGGTGTCCCATAGGATGGAGATTAAAAGGAATATCTGGCTTAGTTGTCCTTTCCACTAGTTCTGCTTGGCAGGACCAGAAGGCTGTCCGGGCAGATGCTGCTGTACTGAACTAATCGTGTTTGTTTCTGGAACTTGCTGCATACTGCCTTTTAACTAAGTGCTCTAGTGTGGTTAAGTGTTCAAGGTTTTGGGGCCAGCAGGTGGCGTGGTGGTTGGGGGCCCTGGATTCCCACATAGCCGACTACGGTTTGAGTCCTGGATCTGGTGGCTCACTTTCTCACTTTCCTCTCTCTCACTCTCTCACTCTTTCACTCTCTCCCTCTCTAGTCAAATTAAATTAAGAAAAAAAAAAAAAAAAAGATTTGGAGGTCTTGAGTTAGGAGGTGTTGGATGGGAATCCAATATAAAGAAATTATGAAATTCTACACTGTCCTATCTGTAGTAGTATGTGCTGGCTGATGCTCCTACTTGGCAGGCTGAGACCTTACAAGAGACTGTTTTGTTTCTCAGCTCACTCTGTAGGACTTCTAGCTCCTATGGAGGCCAAATCAGGAGGATTATGACATAGTAAGACCCTGTCTAAAAAACAATCCCCTGTGTTATGATGAGCAGAGCATGTGTTAAAGGATGTAGTGAAATGATTTTGAACCAGAGAGATAGTTGTGAGCCTGGACCTGAAGAGTGTCTATCAAAGGTTTGAAATGAAGGGAACAAAGAATACATTTATTTAATCGGGAGGAGGAATGAGCCTGATGGTGGTAGAGCCATTTGCATGTGGTATACTTAGGCAAATGAGTTCTGTGATGCCCACAACAATTGAGCAAGGAAATCTTTGTCCATTGCTAGCTGGAGTGGCCAGTGCACCTTCTATTCAAGACCAAATGTTGAGTTGTCTGTGCTTGGGCTGGATGAGGTGCTTACTGTGCTTTTGAAGACCCTGAAAGGTTCTTTTTCATTTCCTGGCTAAAGTCCCAACATCAAACACATGTTAGAAGCAGCCAGTAAAAGAATGATTTGATTTGTTTTAAGATGTTGAAAGTGGTGCCAGCAGGTGGCGTGGTGGTTAAGGCGCTGGACTCCCACATGGTGAACCACAGTTCGAATACCGGACTTGGCAACTTACTTTCTCAATTTCCTTCTCTCTCTGTCTGCCTCTTTGTGGTGAATGCTTGTGTACTATAGCAAACAAAATAATAATAATGATAATGATGATAATAATAATAAAATTAAATAAATAATTTTTTTTAATTTTCAGAAGTAACATACTGATATATGCCCAGAACATGTAATGATGTTTTTAAGTGAAAAACTTAAACATTTAAGTTCTGGAATCTATTCCTTATGAATTAATGGCGTGTTGGGTGTTAAAAATAAATAATGGTCTAAAAAAAAGACTTTACTATTGACTGAGAAGGAATGAAGAATCCTAACAAAATGCAAGTGGAAAATAAGATAAATTTTCATGTACTGTCTCTATAAAGGAAGCTTCTGTATGCCCAGAATATGTAATGATGTTTTTAAGTGAAAAACTTGATTTTATGAATGGGGGAACTGCAAATAACATGTTTTGCACAAGAAGGGGGAGATAAATATTTTTTCTGTGTCTTTGGCATATGGGTGGGATTTATGGATATGCTCCCTTTCTTGGCTGCTTTGATGATGTGAAAAAAGTTCCATGTTGCAGCACAGAAGATTTTTCATCATTAGAACTTAAGGTTAGTTCACCTTCATTGATTATTAAAACATATAATCTAGAAATGCAGGTCTTTGTGTAGTCTGTTGTAGACTATTCATAGGTAGGTAGGTACTCTAGGACCTCTTGGGATATTGTGAAGTACCTATCACATTTGTTACTAAGAAAAAAAAAAAAAAACAGAACTACCTAATTAAAAGCGTTAAGATTTCACTAATAGTGAACTAGGTAACAAAACTTCAGATAGGAGCTTAACGTCACTACCAAGAAGTATGTAACAATCATGAATCCTAAAATGATGGTTGAGTTCTATCTTAAACTATTTGCTATCTAAAACAGTTTAGTATTATTTTGTCTGGCATCATAATGTCCCTGCTCTGTGGGGACTACATGTTTGAATGCTCCTCCCCTCACTGGAGAAAATAAAGCTTTTAGGACATTTTTCCTGCAAGTGAGCAAGAGGCCATTTAGAATAACACTAGTATTTTTTTGTCTCAGTCAACTAGATTTACTTGATTATGGTTCTGAAATATCCTGATACATATTTTCCAATATAAGTGCTTTCATGTTAAGTGACCTAATATAAAAATTCTGCCTAGGACATAATTAATTAGAATTAAAGGGCAGGGAATATTTTGATATACTCCTTCTAGTCATTGTCCATCTTCCCCTTCTATACTTGGTGAATTACACTGTGCATGCTGGTTTATTGCTGCATTGCCAGCCACTGCTGAAGAGTATCCTGAAGTAGGATAAGCATCTTACAAATGGTGCTAATCTTTACTAGTTTGATTTATTTTTCAAATAAAATTTAACCCATTTGGCAGCTAAATACAAATGGAATATTTTGATATGTATGATGTAATAGATTTCAAAGTTTGTTTTTTCTGGAGAAAATGAGAATGGAAATCTTTCATATTTGTAACTGCATGTTCTTGTCCATTGGAAGTATCTGGTGCAAAAATGTCTAAAGGTTACATTTAGTAAAATTTTAGAAGTTTTGTTACTAATTTAAAAAAAATAGGATCTAAGAGCATTAATTCTAGAAGACATATTCATGCTCACACACATACTCAAATACATACACACACACACACACACACACACACACACACACACACAGAGTGAATGGCCAGTCATGCTGTTTTTAGGTGCAGTGTTGTTTAACATTTTCCAACCCATTTATTACCAGGTAGGGCTATTTACTCGCAGATAGGCACTTGGTACAATTTGGCTCAATAAAATGAGAGAACTGGCACCTGTTTTTGAAGTAGTGAAACTCCAATGTGGAACTCTTAAGTCCCTAATGAGATCTTTTACTATCTTACTAATTTTTTGTGAGACATTTGGTCTTTTAATTAGACAAATGGGTGATAGCTACATTTCAAGTCTGGGTACCAGTGTTTTGTCATATTTGCGTGATTACGTAAATGTCGTGTGATTTGCGTTATAGGACATTACATAAAGATACATGGAATACTCTGAGTATTCTGAGACAGTACATGAAAATTTATTTTCCACTTGTATTTCGTTAGGATTCTTCATTCCTTCTTAGTCAATATTAAAGTCTTTTTTTTTTAAACCATTAGTTATTTTTAACACCTATCATGCCATTAATTCATAGGGAATAGATTCCAGAAATTCATGCTCCTTTCCATTGGTTCCCATAAAGTGTGCTGCTGGGTGGAGCAGGCTGGCTCTTAAGCTGATCCCAGATACCTTTCTCTCTGGCTTCTTTTTCTGATAATTTTTCTTCACATGTTTTAGGAAGCTAGCTCTGCTCTTAGATTACTTAATATGTTCAATATGCACTTTTTTTTTCTTTTTTTCTTTTTTTTTTGGAGAAGTTTTTGCGATAGGGCACGTGCACTCACCAGAAAGACAGAGAGACAGAAAGCGAGAAATCACCCCCCAGGGGGGTATGGCCACGCCACTATCCCTTCTCCTCCATTCTCCTCTCAGGATCTTGGGCACGCATGCGCATGGTCCCGGTGTGAGTTTAAGCCACCGGGTCCGGGACTTGAACTGCAGTCGACTACATGGGAGTCCAGCGACATAGCCATTGCGCTAACTGCTGGTCCCCTCAATATGCACATTAATTCTCTTGGTAAGAATTTTGCCCTTGTTTGGTTCGACAATGCCAACAGCATGCAGGGTAACAATGGAGATTTAGTTTTTCCATGTTAACATTTGTGAGGCATTCCTTTTTGAACAGTACCCATTCCCTTGATGTCTATATCACCTTTCTTATAGATTTACATATATGTTGCCAAAGGAACCACTCCTTTTTTTCTTCTTATTTTAGAGAGATTTTTGATATATGATTTGTGTCCTTGTTGGAGAGACAGAAACAGAGAAAGTGAGAAATCACCCCCCAGGGAGATGGCCACAGCACAGTCCCTTCTTTAGTCTCCTTGTGGTGTTGGTCACACATGTAGATGTGCCTGGCGTGAGTTTCAAGCCTCTTGGTCTGAGACTCGAACCGTGGTTTGCCACATGGGAGCCCAGCAATGTAACCATTATGGTATTTGCTGGTTGCACCACATTGTTTTCTAAAATGCCTAGAGAACATACACTGGGGGTGTCTCCTCTTTCCCTTTCTGTTGGTCATTTTGGTGAATTACTGGAAGATGGCAGTTCCAGCCAAAAGGCAATATTAAAGTCTTTTTAAGAGAGCCATTCTATGTGATGTATTTTCATAGGATTAGGTAGTTATATACTTTATAAGGGAGAAAATTATTTCCCTTTGAATTACTGTCAACGTTAAGTATGGAATGACTACCTATCATTTTTCACATCTCTGAATATAAAATTTGATGCTTTATTTTGCATTAAAAATACCCATTATTGGGGGAACCAGCAGTTAGCGTAATGGCTATGTCGCTGGACTCCCACGTAGTCGACCGCGGTTCGCGTCTCGGACCCGGTGGCTTACAACTCACGCCGGGCGCGTGTGCGTGCGTGCCCAAGATCCCGAGAGGAGAATGGAGGAGAAGGGATTGCGGCGTGACCATCCCCCCTGGGGGGTGATTTCTCGCCTTCTGTCTCTATGTCTCTCTCTGTCTGTCTGGCGAGCGCACGCGCCCTATAGTGAAAAACCTCTCCAAAAAAAAAAAAAAAATACCCATTATTGGGAACTAGCAGTTAGCGTAATGGCTATGTCGCTGGACTCCCACGTAGTCGACCGCGGTTTGCGTCCCGGACCCGGTGGCTTAAAACTCACGCCAGGCGCGTGTGCGTGTGTTCCCAAGATCTCGAGAGGAGAATGGAGGAGAAGGGATTGCAGCGTGACCATCCCCCTGGGGGGGTGATTTCTCGCTTTCTGTGTCTGTATCTCTCTCTGTCTGTCCAGCGAGCGCACGCGCCCTATAGCAAGAAAAACTCACCAAAAAAAAATAATAATACCCATTATTGTGATTTTGGTAGTACTTTATTCTCACCGTGTTGCCCTTTGTGAATAGATGAAGACAGTTGCTTGGTCAGTTCTATATTGGAGTGAATTAGTAGCTTTGGTGTTGTCTTGTGGACAGGGTAAACAATGTAATGGGTAATGGGACATTTGTTTACTCAGTTGTGCCATTTGCAAAAGTATAGCCCCATTGACAACACTGGAAGCCAGTAATGGAAGAAAGGCATTTGACAGTGAACAGTTTTACTTTAAATGTACAGGTGTATATGCTTTTGGTAAATTATTATTTGCTAGTAGTTTTAAAATCCCTGTTACTCATATTGGTAGCGTGCATTTTTCCTGATCTATTTGTGAATTTTAAACTTCCTGCTACTGCAGGGACTTTGGCAATTTTGTATTAAATTTGACAAAGTACATAATTCAGAATTCAAATTTGTTCCCAATTAATAGGAGTCTTACTCTCTTAGACAAGAAATAGTCATTTTCTCAGAGACTTTTGACAAGCAAATATATTTACAGTTGAATTTTGTCATAAATATTTACCTGATTTTCTTGGATCTCACGCCATCTCATGGCTATGTGTTCTAGTAACTCTAGGATAATAATATGCAGTTTTCATTGGTGGTAGTGAGCTCTAGGCAAATGATATGTAACCATAAGTTCTATGGTTCTCAATTTGTACCATGCAGTGTTGCAATTTGGTTATTTTGATGTTTGGAAATTAATGTGAATTTAGGAAACTAGTTCCACTCAGTATAGTTTAATAGCTTAGTGCTGTTTATTAAAAAATAAATGGGGACCAGCAGTTAGCATAATGGCTATGACGCTGGACTCCCACGTAGTCAACTGCGGTTGAAGTCCCGGACCCGGTGGCTTAAAACTCACGCTGGGCGCGTGTGTGTGCGTACCCAAGATCCCGAGAGGAGAATGGAGGAGAAGGGATTGCGGCGTGACCATCCCCCCTGGAGGGTGATTTCTCGCTTTCTGTCTCTCTGTCTCTCTCTGTCTGGCGAGTGCACGTACCCTATAGCAAAAACCTCTCCCAAAAAAAGAAAAAATTAAAAAATTTAAAAAAAAAAGGAAATTGGTAGAGGATTTTACATTTTTATATTTTTTTGTAGCATGTTGGTACTATAATTCTCTTTCTTTCATCATACATATTTTTAAACCCTTCTAAGAGTAAGAGCTCCATAGAAGTTGACAGTCAGTTTAATGTTGGAATGAATTATTAGATTTTCTACCATCTTTGAGACAGTCACTAATGTAGTAGATGAGTAGTAGGACATTTGTCCACTCCGTTTTGCCCTTCACAGAAGAATTTTTTCCTAATTGCCTGTAGCAATGCCATCTGATTCTAACATTCAGAGTTACTGTATTATAAAGACATGGGGGGGGGGCGCACAGCAGGTGGCATGGTTGTTAAAGTGCTGCACTTCCACATGGCTGACTCCAGGGTTTGAGTCCTGGACCTGGTGGCTTGAAAATCATGCTGGGCATGTGTTGCATGCATGCCCAAAATCCCAGGAGGAGAATAGAGTAAGGATTATAGTGTGTCCATCTCCTGGGGTGTGTGTCTGTGATTTCTCACTTCCCCTCTCACTGTCTCTCTGTCTCTGTTAAGCACACATGTCCAGGATCTTCGAGGGAGGACTGCCCCCAGTAGCTTCAGCCTCGGGACCCCCAAGCCAGATACCCCTCTTTCAGCCAGGAACACCCTCAGTTCCACCACACCACACTCCCATCTTTCAACCCCTGGGCCAGGATCTTCGAGGGAGAACTGCCCCCAGTAGTTTCAGCCCCCGGGACCCCCAAGCCAGACACCCCTTTTTCAGCCAAGTACACTTTTTTTTTTCCCTTCCCCTTTCTTTTTCTGTCCCCTTACCCACGTCTTTCATTTGTAAATTTCTCTCTTCTGATTAACACATAGGAATGCCCTCAGTTCCACCACACCACACTCCCATCTTTCGACCCCTGGGCCAGGATCTTCGAGGGAGGACTGCCCCCAGTAGCTTCAGCCCTGCTAGCGCGCGGCGCGCTACGTATTGTTTTCTTCCCACTTATTCAGTCCTCACTTCCTTTATCTTCACCATCCCTGGCTGTCTAGATAGGTTTAGAAGTACAATTCTGAAACATTCTAGCATTTTAAGACTCTCTAGAATCCTCCATTTCACTGAACCACCTGGGAAGAAGAAGATATATTTCTTTGGACACCTGAAGAGAATACTTTTTCTTGGATTACATTACTAAACACAATTGAAGAGAGACTTTGGCTGTCTCCATTCCACATCAGAAAGGAAACACATTTGCTCCTATTCGAAGAAACGTTCTCGTAAAAGGTTTTTCAAAGGGAACACATCTCCCAGTGGTGAGAAGTAGAAGAACCTCAGGCCTGAATAAAGCAGGAAATATGTCTCCATCAAAGGAACACAGTAACTCCCTTCCTTTTCTTGAAAAAATAGAGGATGTTACCAAAGTGTCCGAGATAGAGTTTAGAACATTCATGTTGAACAAGTACTAGGAGCTGAAACAGAAAAGAGACAATGAACTACAGGAGATGAGAAAGTCCTTCAACGATATGAAGGAGGAAATGCTGAGGAAGAATAAGACGGAACTATTAGAGGTGAAGTCTGAAATACAGGAAATCAAAAACTCTCTCGAAAGTATTAAAAGTCGATTAGACCATGCTGAAGGTCGAATCTCTGATGTAGAAGATAAAACTTCTGACCTAGAGAAAACCACCAAAAAGATAGAGAAAATAACAAAAAAACATGAAGATAACATACGAGAATTACTAGATTCCATTAGATGTCCTAACATCCGAATAATTCGTATCCCAGAAGGTGAAGAAACTAATAAGAGCATGGAAAACCTATTCCATGAAATCTTGAAAGAAAATTTCCCAAGCATAGAGAGTCACTCAAACATCCAGACCCAAGAAATACAAAGGACACCGAATAGAATCAACCCAAGAAGATCTTCCCCAAGGCATATCATAGCCAGACTGGCTAAGACCACAGATAAAGATACTAAAACTGGCAAGAGAGAAACGACAAGTGACTTACAAAGGTCACCCCATCAGGCTAACACCGGACTTCTCAACAGAAACAATGCAAGCAAGGAAAGAATGGGAAGATGTACTGAAAGTGTTAAGAGAGAAACAATTTCAACCAAGATTATTGTATCCTGCAAGATTATCCTTCGTATGGGAAAAAAAAAGATTAAAATCGTTTTTATTTTTTGGAGAGGTTTTTCGCTATAGGGCGTGTGCGCTCGTCAGACAGACAGAGAGAGACATAGAGACAGAAAGCGAGAAATCACCCCCCAGGGGGGATGGTCACGCCCCAATCCCTTCTCTTCCATTCTCCTCTCGGGATCTTGGGCACGCACGCACACGCGCCCGGCGTGAGTTTTAAGCCACTGGGTCCAGGACACGAACTGCGGTCGACTACATGGGAGTCCAGCGACATAGCCATTACGCTAACTGCTGGTTCCCAAAAGATTAAAATCTTCTCAGACAAACAAAACCTGAAAGAATTTGCCAGCACCAGGCCAACTCTCCATGAAACCCTGAAGAAAGTACTGTTCCAGGAAAACTAAAGAAGTAACAGCCAGAAACAAAAGAGTAAAAGGCAGCTAAGACAATGGCCAACTTAAACGTCGGGACAGATCCATTAACATCAATAATAACATTGAATGTTAATGGATTAAATTCTCCAATCTAGAGACACATCAACCGTGGTTCGCGTCCCGGACCTGGTGGCTTAAAACTCACGCCGGGCGCATGTGCGTACGTGCCCAAGATCCCAAGTGGAGAATGGAGGAGAAGGGATTGCGGCGTGACCATCCCCCCGGGGGGTGATTTCTCGCTTTCTGTCTCTATGTCTCTTTCTGTCTGGTGAGCGTATGCGCCCTATGGCAAAAAACCTCTCAAAAAAAAAAAAAAAAAAAAAAAAAAGAGACACAGACTGGCTGAATGGGTTAAAAAACAAAAACCCTCTATCTGTTGCCTACAGGAAATCCACTTCATGGATAAAGATATACATAGACTGATAGTGAAGGGTTGGAAAAAGATTTTCCATGCAAATGGGAACCAAAAAAGAGCTGGAGTCGCAATACTAATCTCTGACAAAATAGGTTTTAAAACAAAAACTCTTCGAAGAGACAAAGAAGGGCACTATATTGTAGTAAAAGGATCAATCGATCAAGAAGATATAACGCTTATTAATATCTATGCGCCTAACACAGGAGCACCCAAATATGTGAAGGAAGACTGCTAGATCTAAAAAGGGAGATAGACTGCAACACACTAATTGTTGGAGACCTCAACACTGCACTATCCTCCCTGGATAACCTACTCCTGAATGACTCCACAACTACTGAAGACATAAAGACTGAAATCAAAAGGTTCATGGAAGCCAATGACAATGAGGACACGAGTTTCCATAATCTTTGGGACACTGCTAAAGCAGTCATAATAGGGAATTTCATAGCAATTAGTGCACATAAGAGGAACATGGAAAGAAAGCAAATGGATCACCTAACATTATGCCTCATAGAATTGGAAGAGCAACAGCAAAAAGATCCAAAAAACTCCAGGGGAAAAGAATTAATAAAGATATGAGCAGAAATAAATGAAATAGAAAATAAATGAACTATACAGAAAATAAATGAAAGTAAAAGCTGGTCCTTTGAAAAGATAAACAAAATTGATACTCCACTAGCGAGACTTATTAAGAAGGAGAGAGAGGGACCAGCAGTTAGCGTAATGGCTATGTCGCTGGACTCCCACGTAGTTGACCGCGGTTCGAGTCCCGGACCCGGCGGCTTAAACTCACGCCGGGCGCGTGTGCGTGCGTGCCCAAGATCCCGAGAGGAGAATGGAGGAGAAGGGATTGCGGCGTGGCCATCCCCCCTGGGGGGTGATTTCTTGCTTTCTATCTCTCTGTCTCTCTCTGTCTGTCTGGCGAGTGCACGCGCCCTATAGCAAAAACCTCTCCAAAAAAGAAAAAAAAAAAAAAAGAAGGAGAGAGAAAAGAACCAGGTGAATCAGATCTGCAATGAAGCAGGCAAAATAACAACAGACATAGTAGAAATAAAAAACATTATTAGAGGATACTATGAACATCTGTATGCCAAGAAACAAGATAATTTGGATGAGATGGACAAATTCCTGGACATGTATAATCTACCTAGATTGAGCCAGGAGGATATAGAAAGTCTGAATAGGTCCATAACAAGCCAGGAGATCAAATCAGTTATAAATAACCTCCCAACAAAGAAAAGCCCTGGCCCTGATGGATTCACCTCTGGATTCTACAAAACTTTCAAAGAAGAGTTAACCCCCATTGTGCTCAAGTTATTTCTAAATATCCAAAAGGGTGAATCTCTCCCTAATTCATTCTATGAAGCCTCTATCACCCTTATCCTTAAAACAGATAAGGACAGGACAAGGAAGGAAAACTATAGACCAATATCCCTGATGAATATAGACGCGAAGATTCTCAACAAGGTACTAGCAAATCGTATACAACAACTTATAAAAAAGATTATACATCACGATCAGGTAGGCTTTATCCCAGGAATGCAAGGTTGATTCAGTATACCCAAAACCATAAATGTAGTACACCATATTACTAGGAAGAAAGATAAAAACCATATGGTCATATCAATTGATGCAGAACAAGCATTTGATAAGATACAACATCCCTTCATGATCAAGACTCTCAGCAAAATCGGCATAGAAGGGTCATTTCTCAACACAATAAAAGCTATCTATGAAAAACCCATAGCGAACATCATCCTCAATAGAGAAAAGCTGAAAGCTTTTCCACTAAAAACGGATACAAGACAAGGATGTCCACTTTCTCCACTCCTCTTCAATATAGTACTAGAAGTCTTGGCCTTTGCAATCAGAAAAGAGGGAAAAAATAAAAGGCATTCAAATAGGAAAAGAAGAGGTGAAACTCTCTCTATTTTCAGATGACATGATTGTATACATAGAAGACCCAATGGTTTCCATAAAAAAATTTCTGGAAGTAATACATGAATACAGTAATGTTGCAGGTTACAAAATTAATATCCAGAAATCTATAGCATTTCTGTATACGAACAACAGGCAGACTGAGATAGAACTGAAAAAAGTTGTTCCATTTACCATAGCCACAAAAAGTATAAGATACTTAGGGATAAATCTAACTAAAGAAGTTAAAGACCTCCACAAGGAAAACTATGAGAAGATAAAAAAAGAAAGTGAAAATGACACAAAAAAGTGGAAGGATATCTCATGTTCCTGGATTGGAAAAATTAATATAATCAAAATGGCAATTTTATCCAAATTAATCTACCTATTTAATGCAATGCCAATCAAAGTACCAGACACATTCTTCACAGATCCAGGAAAGACAATCATAAAGTTCGTCTGGAATCATAAAAGACCCCGTATTGCCAACGCAGTTCTGCACAAGAAGAGTGAAGTCGGCGGCATCTCACTCCCTGACCCAAAAATATACTACAAAGCTGTGGTAATCAAAACAGCATGGTACTGGCACAGGAACAGACAGGTGGACCAATGGAACAGAATAGAGTCCCCAGAAATGAATGCTCATACATACAGCCAACTGATTTTTGACAAGGGGTACCAGTCAATTCAGTGGGAAAAGGAAAACGTCTTCAGCAAATGGTGCTGGCAAAACTGGATCTCCACTCGCAGAAAGATGAATCTGAACCCCTACCTCTCACCTCTGACAAAAATAAAGTCAAGGTGGATCAAAGGTCTAAATCTAAGACCTCAAACTATAAAACTGCTCCTGGAAAATACCGGGGAAAATCTGGGAGACATTGGGGCAGGGAAAAACTTCTTAAATAAGACTCCCAACGCACAGTCTATGATCCCTAAAATAGACAAGTGGGATTACATCAGACTAAGAAGTTTCTGCATGGCAAAAGACACAGTGATTAGTGTGAACAGACAGCCCTCAGAATGGGAAAATATTTTTGTAAACTATGCATCAGACAATGGACTGATAACCAGAATTCACAAGGAACTCAAGCAGCTGTTCTGGAAAAAGACAATCAGTCCTATTAAACGATGGGAGAATGAGTTGAAAAAACCACTCTCTAAAGATGACATATGAATAGCTAAAAGGCATATGAAAAAATGCTCAACATCCCTCATTGTAAGAGAAATGCAGATCAAAACAACAATGCGATATCACCTAACCCCAGTCAGAATGTCTAAGGTTAAAAAAACAAAAAATGGTAAGTGTTGGAGGGGGTGTGGTGAAAAGGGAACTCTCTTACACTACTGGTGGGATTGTAAATTGGTACAGCCACTGTGGAGAACAATTTGGAGATTCCTCCAAAATCTACAAATAGAAGTACCATATGATCCAGCAATCCTACTCCTTGGTATCTACCCGAAGGACAGAAGAATACTTAATCGAAAAAGTGCTTGCACATCAATGTTTATTGTGGCACTTTTCACGATTGTTAAGTCATGGAAACAACCTAAATGCCCACAAACTGATGAATGGTTAGAAAAACTGGCACATATATTCAATGGAATACTATTCATCCATAAAAAACAACAAACCCTGGCTTTTGAAAGGAAGTGGATGAATATGGAAGACTTACTGCTGAGTGAAGCAAGCCATGCTATGAAGGAGAGGCATTGTATGTCCCCACTTAATATATACCGAGTATCTGCACTCTAAAAAATGAAAAAAAAAAAAAAATATATATATATATTTGAAACCATACTGCTTCTGTTGTTATAGAGTTATAAAATTATACAAAATTATAAGACATATTTTGAACATTATCTTTAAAATTCAGTATTTTGAAATTTTGAAAGTTGTTTGTAAACTGTCAAGAATTATGGAGTATGAGCTAATATTTTTTGCTATGTAAAGTAAATGTTTGTGGAAAAATGTAAAACTAAATAAATGAAAGAAAAAAAAAGCACACATGTCCTATGGCAAGAACCTAAAAAAAGGGCATATGTGTGTGTGTGTGTGTGTGTGTGTGTGTGTGTGTTTGTGTGTAATCTTTTTTTTTTTTTGAAGTTTTGTGATCACTTTAATACCATCTATTGTTTAGACAGAAACCAATTTTTCAAGCATCATTTAGTTAATGCTAACATCAATTTAAAGCAATTATGAAGTTTCTTTATACTAAAGCAAATAAGGAAATCAATACATTTCCCATAATCAAATCTTAATCTTCAGAGAATAACATCTCCACAAGGTCAGCCTGATGACACTCAGATTCTACCAGTTTTTGAGGTGTTCCATATTTAAGTAGTGTAGGCACTACAGTTGTTTTCAACTTTGTTCTGAAGTCATTATTTGGATCTTTCCAATAAGGTTTCTCTACTACTTGGCAATGGGTAAACACTCATCCTTCACCAATATGCTTCAATCCCTCTTGTATGACTGGTTCAGCTTGCACACAGTTGGGGCACCAGCTTTTCCCTTCAGCATTCGTAAAACTGGTAAAGTAGGCAAATATAGTCTTTCCGCTGTGCTACTCCATGGCCTGGTTGAACTCCTCAAAGCCCAGCACGCTCACTTCTCATAGTGGGCCATTGGAACCAGGCAGTGTACGGCTGGAGGAACCCTCAGGTCCAGCCGCTGTGTGTAATTTTTTTTAACAAATGCTCAGGGTTTTGAGGACCGGTTTGTCAAAATAACTTATTTTCTGGCACCTATACTATCTGTGCCATTTGTTTATTGTCTAAATTTTCTGAATTCCTATGGGCAATGATTATGGAAATTCACTAGTACATGATTGGTCATAATTTGTGTTAGTGATTTGTGTTGTCTGCCTGTTTTTGCTCTGGTAGCATCTTAATTTGGTACTCTTGTGTTATTAAACCAATAGTAATCACAAGAGCATTATGATTCTCAGTCCTTTTAGTTTCAAATAAATGCATTTTTACTGGTATGTTTTTCTTATTTATAACTCAGTGGCTTATGGGATATGTAAAATAGTAAGCTTGCCGTCAACACAAAATGAGCCTTAATAAGAAGTCATCTAGATTTGACATCTTGATACAATAGTATGGAAACCTTGGAGTACTCAGTTTATGCAAAAGACGACACCTTTCAGAAATGGCCACCAGAAAGTTGGCAGTAGGAAGCTACCGTTTACATAATGTGATCTAATTACTATAGAGCTAAAAATGGTTAAAAGTTTATTCATTTATGGGGCTAGCAGGTGATGGTTGTTAAGGGTGCTGGACTTCCACATGGCCAACTGTGGTTCAAGTCCTGGACTTGGTGGCTTGCTTTCTCTCTGTATCTCTCTCGCTCTCTAGTCAAATTAAAATGAATGAATAAATAAATAATTCTTTACTCCTCCAAAATAAAGTTTATTCATTTAATACAAGGGTCTTCAAAAATTCATGGAAAATGTATATCGTGAAAAACTGCATGGACTTCAAATTGTTTTGCATCAAAATACAAACTTGTTAGGGACCAGCAGTTAGCATAATGGCTATGTCGCTGGACTCCCATGTAGTCGACTGTGTCCTGGACTCGGTGGCTTAAAACTCACGCCAGGCGCGTGTGCGTGCATGCCCAAGATCCCAAGAGGAGAATGGAGGAGAAGGGATTGCGGTGTGTCCATCTCCCTGGAGGGTGATTTCTCGCTTTTTGTCTCTCTGTCTCTGTCTGTCTGGTGACCGCACGCGCCCTATAGCAAAAAACCTCCCCCCCGTCCCCCCCCAAAAAAAAAAAAACTTGTTGACGTGCCATTCTGTTATTTCTACATTATGGTTACTGGTATTTTTAATTGGTCAGTAAAATTATTTATTATAGTGGCTATATTTCAGGCTTTTCCTCCTTTATCTTGCCACTCTCCCTTACTTCCCAGAAGTAGGCCCATTTTCACTGCCTTGTAGATGCATAAGCGTAATTTTGGTTGAAATGTATAATTCAGTAGTTTGCAAAAACATTGTCACCCTTATATGTTTTTTGTACTCTTTGCATTACCAATTTGGTTCTGATAGGAGCATTAATATAACTGAGTCGCTATACTAGGAATTGAAAAATAGGAGTCTTTAAAAACTTTGTGAAAGATAAAGTATGAATTTTGTACAAAAGATTTTGAAATCTGTGAATTATAATAGGCACTCTCCATGAACATTTGAAGACTACTCATTCAATCTGAGGATTTTCAAGGACACAGTTCACTTTTTTGTCTGGTTGTAGATACTGGTTTGTGGACTTTGGCATGGGGATTTAATATCGTGTAGGGAAGTGTGTTGATGTACTATATATAATTCTTAGAGAGATTTGTGCTATAGGGTATGTGTGCTTGACAGAGAGAAAGTGAGAAATCACCCCCCAGGGACATGGCCATGCTGCAATCCCTTCTCCTCCATTTTCCTCTTAGGATCTTGGGCATGCATGTACACTCACCTGGGATGAGTTTCAAACTACCAGGTCTGATACTTGAACCGTAGTCAGCCATGTGGGAGTCCACTGGCATAACCACGTGCAATCTGGTGGTCCCAGTTTTTCTTTTTTTTTTTTTTTAAGAGAGATTTTTGCTGTACGGCACATGTGCTTGCTGGAGAGACAGAGACAGTGAGAAATCATCCCCCAGTAGGAATGCCCACACTGCAATCTCTTCCATTCTCTTGGGATTGTGAGCATGCATGCACACACACCTGGTGTCAAGCCACTGGGTCTGGCACTCGAACTGCAGTCGGCCATGTGAGAGTCCAGCGACATAACCATTATGCCATCTATTGGTTCTGATGTACAATTTCTTGGTTAATTTAGTACCACTGTTGGCTGATTTATTGTTGTCACTAAATGAAATATATACTGATTATTTTCTTTGGGTACCAGTGTTAATACTTATTCTAAAACGGTTATCTTCATAAGACTAACTTGCTTCATTTATAAAAAATGCCTAAGTGACTATATTTAATGAAATATTGTTCCAAAATTTTCAACATTTTTTTTGAGAGATTTTTTGTTATAGGGTGTATATGCTCGCTGGAGAGACAGAGACAGGGAGACAGAAAGTGAGACATTACCCCCCAGGAGAGATGGCCATGCTGTAATCCCTTCTCCATTTTCCACCTGGAATTTTGGGCACAGACACACACGTGTCCTGTGTGAGTTTTAAGCCACCAGGTCCAGGACTCAAACCACGATTGACTATGTGGGAGTCCAGTAGCATAACTATTACACCATCTGCTGGTTCCCCAACTTTTTTTATTTCATGTACCTTTAGTATTGTACTTTTGTTGCAGTACTGTTCCTATAAATTTAGTTGGATACCAAAAAGCACAATTTGAATCAAGTGTGCTCTGGTTTCCCAATTTTTATTTTTATTTTATTTTATTTTTTGGAGAGGTTTTTGCTATAGGGCACATGCACTCACCAGAAAGACAGAGAGACAGAAAAATAGAAAGTGAGGAATCACCCCCCGGGGGGATGGCCACGCCGCAATTCTTTTTCCATTCTCCTCTCGAGATCTTGGGCACACATGCATGCACACACGCCCGGTGTGAGTTTAAGCCACCAGGTCTGGGACTCAAACTGTGGTCGACTACGTGAGAGTCCAACAACGTAGCCATTACGCTATCTGCTGATTCTTGTAATTATTTCTTTATGTAGTTGTATATTAAGTTAGATTTAAGAAGAAATGTATTATAAACAAACCAGATTTATCTTAAATAATTATGTAATTACCTTCATTAGTGCTGTTTATATTTTTATATGTGTATATGTGTTTCATTTGACTATAGGTCCTTTCATTTTTGCCTGAAGGGATACTCTTTAGTATTTCTTGTAGGGAGCATTGAATGAATTTTATTTATTTATTTATTTATTTATTTATTTATTTATTTATTTATTTATTTTGTGGTTGCTCTTATTTCTCCTTTGTTTAGTTTTGCTGGATTCTAAGTTTGCAGTTGGCATTATTTTTCCTTGAATAGTTTGAATACGTCATCTCACTTTTCTGGTCTCTGAGTATAATAAATTGTCAGCAGGTTATCTTACTGACAGTCTATTATATATAATGAGTTGTTTTTGTCTTGCTGCTTTCAGATTCTTTTTGAGATTTTTGGCTTCCACAATTTTACTATCATACCTACTTTTTTTTTCTTTTGCGAGAGATGTTTGCTATAGGGCGTGTGCCGGAGAGACAAGAGACAGAGAGATAGAAAGCGAGAAATCACCCCCCAGGGGTGATGGCCATATTGCAGTCCCTTCTCCATTCTCTTTCCGGGATCTTGGGCACACACGCACATGTGCCTGGTGTGTGTGTGTTTTTTTTTTAAATTAATTAATTAATTAATTAATTTTTTACATTAATTCACTATACATCATTACAGTATACAAAATGAATTTTCATCTTTTTTTTTTTTTTTTTTTGGAGAGGTTTTCGCTATAGAGCTCGTGCACTCGCCAGACAGACAAAGAGAGACATAGAGACAGAAAGCAAGAAATCACCCCCCGGGGGGATGGTCACGCCGCAATCCCTTCTCCTCCATTCTCCTCTCGGGATCTTGATTCCCCTCTCGGAATCTTGAGCACGCACGCACACGCGCCCGGCATGAGTTTTAAGCCACCAGGTCCGGGACGCGAACCGTGGTTGACTACGTGGGAGTCCAGCGACATAGCCATTACGCTAACTGCTGGTTCCTAACAAAATGAATTTTCCATCCAAAATATACTGTCTATTGGCTCAATCAAGCACATCAACATACATGTAAACAACAAATAATTTTCCATTTCTTATGTCTTGTATATTTTGCTTTTTTTTTTTTGCCATCTCTGATTCCCTATCCCTCACCCTCTGGCCTGTCCAACCCTCCTCCCACGTTGTCTCTGGTATCCATGGTTGCTTTCTATGCCTGATGTGATTTTGAAGCCACCATGTCCGGGACTCTAACCAGGGGTCCAGTGACGTAACTGCTGCACCATCTGCTGGTCCCCATTTATATTTTATATTTTGTTAATAAGAGAGAAGAAGAGAGAGGAGGAAGAAGAGCGTAAGAGGTATATTTTATCAACAAGGTCTCTCTGTTGGCTATCCTCTTCCTCAGCCTCCCAGTTAGGATTACAGGCATGCTACCTGCCTGGCCTGTTTAGATTGATCTGGGATTTGATCCTGGACCTCCCATGTGGCCCCATCCTTGTACAGCTGTATCCTACTGCTTGTGCCACTTCAGCTAGGCTTCATGCCTAGATTTGGATGACATTGTGTTATCATTTTTTGGTGTATGTTGATATTGCATGAATTGATTAATATTATAATTTTCTTCAAATTCGAGATTTTTTTTTTTTAGTTATTCACATTTTTCCCTGCTCCCTTTTATAGAGCAAATTCGGGAGAGGTTATCAATTTTATAATCTCATGCGTGAAAGTGGTATCTCCTTTTATTCAGGTAGGTTTTCACTGTGTGTGTGTATATGTGTGTGTCTGTATTTATGTGTATTCCATTTTTTAAGATAAATTTTTAAGGGACCAACAGATGGCATAATGGTTATGTCACTGGACTGCCACGTAGTCAACTGCGGTTCAAGTCCCGAACCTGACAGTTTAAACTCATGCCGGACGTGTGTGTATGAGTGCCCAAGATCTCAAGAGGAGAATGAAGGAGAAGGGATTGTGCCGTGGGCTTCCATCTGGGGGATGATTTCTCACTTTCTGTTTTTCTGTCTCTCTTTGTCTTTCTGGCTAATGCATGTGCCCTATAGCAAAAACCTTTCTTAAAAAATAAGTAAGCAAATACACTTTAAAGAATTATTTAATTTTATTTATTATTATTGTTTTTTTAATTTGCTATAGGGCGTGTGCCCTCACCAAAGAGAGAGAGGGAGAGAGAGTCAGAAAGCAAGTCGCCAGGTCTGGGACTCGAATCATGGTTGACCGTATGGAAGTCCAGTGCCTTAACCACTATGCCACCTGCTGGCCCATGTGTATTCTATTTTAATCTTTCTCAGTTCATCAAAGAAGTAGATGTCTCATGAACTGTGATTCTGAGGGAAGCATGCAGCTGTCATGTGTGTAGACTAGGGCTAACAGTATAGAAGATCATTCAAAGTATGTTTTCAATTTGATGATTTTTTTTTAAAAGAATTGTTTTATTAGAACTGGCAGGTAGCATGGTGGTTAATAGTGCTGAACTGCCACATGGATGACTGCGGTTTGAGTCTCAGACCTGGTTGCTTGCCTTCTTGGTTTCCCTCTTTTTCTCTTTTTCTTTCTCTCATCTATCACTCTCTGATGAAATTTAAATAAATAAATGAATGAATAAAGTTAAGATAATTCTTTAAAAAACAATTATTTTATTTTATTTTATTTTATTTATTATTATTTGTAATTTGACCAAAGAGAGACAGAGAGGAAAAAGGATAGTGAGAAAGCAAGTTGCCAGGTCTTGGAGTATTGCATTCAGTCATGTGGGAGTCCAGCACCTTAACCACAATGCCACTTGCTGGCTCTAATTTTTTTTTTTTTTTTAAGAATGATTCATTTAATTTTATTTAGTATTATTATTTTAAAATTTGCTATAGGGCATGTGTGCTCACCAGAGAAAGAGAAGGAGAGCTCCTGCATGCAGGAAAGAAAGTGAGAAAGCAAGCCGCCAGGTCTGGGACTTGAATCATGGTCAGCCACATGGGAGTCCACCACCTTAACCACCATACCACTTGCTGGTCCTTATGTTTCTTTCTTTTTTGAATGTTTTATTTTTTAAAATTTAATTTATTTTTACATTTTTCCACAAACATTTACTTTACATATCAAAAAATTTTAACTCATACTCCATAGTTCTTGAAAGTTAACAAACAACTTTCAAAATTTCAAAATATTTCTTATAATTTTGTATAATTTTGTTTGTGACTCTATAACAACAGAAACGGTATGTTTTTAAATATTTTTGAGAAAATATATACATGTCAACTACTCAAATTCTTGAAAAGCAAATGCCCAGCACACTAGTCACACATTAACCTTCTCAATTCAGCCCTGCCCAAGTGTATTCTGTGATATACTATCTGCTAGCAAAGATTAGTCTATTTTTCTTCCTTCAAAGTCTTTCTTAAGGTAATTCTCTGGTGTGGTTGCTCTTTTGCAATCTCTACTGATTACAATGCTGGGCTGGAAAAATCTGGGTTATTTTGCGTTTGTTTTTTTTTTTTTTTTTTTTTTTTGAGAGATTTTTGCTATAGGGTGCATGCGCTTGCCAGACAGACAGAGACAGAGAGACAGAAAGCGAGAAATCACCCCCCAAGGGGGATGGCCACGCCGCAATCCCTTCTCCTCCGTTCTCCTCTCGGGATCTTGGGCACGCACGCACACGCGCCTGGCGTGAGTTTAAGCCACCGGGTCCGGGACTCGAACCGTGGTCGACTACGTGGAAGTCCAGCGACATAGCCATTATGCTCACTGCTGGTTATTTTATGTTATAAATTCTTTCATATATCTCTTCTAATCCTCTCAGCCAGGCAGAACTATTTATGGTACCAGGCCATCTTTCTAAGAGCTTCTATTAGCTTACTTGAGATCCACCTTAGTTCCATAGTTTTCTAATTAATCTTCAGATATTACATTCCAGTCAAAGCCCTGTCCAAAAATGAGTATTTCCGATTTCTGAATCAATGCAACAAGCATTATTGAACTTATGCAAATAACCCTTCTCCCACAAAATAAAAATATTCCCAAATATTTTCCAGTTTCAGAGGGATCAGGAAGAAAAGTTTATGTTTCCATTTAAAGAAACAAACAAAAATATTTTAACAGTGCTAAACCTATCAACAACTGAAAAGATAGTAAACGGTTTAAAGTGGAAAAACAAAGCATAGTAAAAAAAAAAAAATCAGTAATGTTTTACACAAAAGTCATAAAATTCTATTTCGCCAGTGCAGTCTTATGTTCAAACTCTCTTCTGTTGAATATGCAGTGTTGCTGTGATCCTATCTTTCCATTTAAATCCTGGGAGTTAACATTCTATGTTGTTCTTGATATTTCTTGTCCCTAGCATTAAATTGATCATTTTCTTGGTTGCCTTTTGTTCTCTTATTTCTGTATGTATCTTTAGTTTCACTGGTCAAGCATTCCTTTTAGAATTTCTTGAAGAGTGGGTCTGCTACTGGCAAATTCTTTCAAGTCTTGTTTATCTGAAAATGTTTTTATTTTTTCTTTCAATATGAAAGATAATCTTGGTGGGTATAGTATTCTTGGCCGAAACTGTTTTTCACTTAACACTTTGAATATATTTTCCCATTCTTTTCTTGCTCGCATTGTGTTTCTGATGACAGGTCTGAGGTTAGCCTGATAGGATAACCTTTATAAGTAACCTGACGTTTCTCTCTTGCCAATTTTAGTATCTTGTCTTTGTAGATTTGACCAGTCTGGCTATGATGTGCCTTGGAGAAGATGTTCTTGGGTTGATTCTACTAGGGGTCTGCATATTTGAATGCCTCTTTAGATTTGGAAAGTTTTCTTCCAAGATTTCATGGAATAGATTATCAATGCCGTCATTAGTTTCTTCACCTTCTGGGATACCAATTATTCGAATGTTTGGGCGCTTAATGCTGTCTAGTATTTGTCGTATAGTATTCTCATTTTTTTGGGCTTATTTTCTCAGTTTTTTTTGGTTGTTTTTTCTAGATCAGAGGTTTTTTACCTTCAACATACAAGATTTAATTTTCTGCGTGGACTAATCTACTTTTAATACTTTCACGGGAAGTTTTGACTTCCTGAAGGGTAGCCTTCATCTCTAATAGCTCCATTTGATTCTTTTTTTTTTTTTTTTTTTTGAGAGAGGTTTTTCGCTATAGGGCGCGTGCGCTCGCCAGACAGACAGACAGAGAGAGACATAGAGACAGAAAGCGAGAAATCACCCCCCAGGGGGGATGGTCACGCCGCAATCCCTTCTCCTCCATTCTCCTCTCGGGATCTTGGGCACGCACGCACACGCGCCCGGCGTGAGTTGTAAGCCACCGGGTCCGAGATGCGAACCGCGGTCGACTACGTGGGAGTCCAGCGACATAGCCATTACGCTAACTGCTGGTTCCCCATTTGATTCTTTTTCATGGTGTGTATTTCCTCTTTCAGATCATGAAAGAACTTCAACACCTCCTAGAACTCGTTGTCTCTTTTCTCCTGCATCTTCTGGAGTTCATCATCTCTCAGCTCTTGCATCTCATTTAGTTTTGTCAATATGAATATTCTGAAGTCCTTATCAGACATTTCCAAGAATTCTACTCTACTGTTTGTAGATGATGAGGTATTGTTCTTTTCCCTTACGGGAGAGACATTTTTTTGGTTTCTCATGTTTCTTATACCTCTGCGGTTGTTTCTGGTCATTCTGTGACAAAATCTCTCTTCCACAGTGCTTAGCAAGAGAGAGAGTGTGTGAGACAGACAGACAGAAAGGGAGAGAGAGCATGAAGACAGACAGTCAGACAGACAAACAGCCAGAGACGAGAAAAGATGGAGGTCGTCCTACCTTGTCTGAATATTTTGGGAGTCTAGGAGTTGGGTTTAGAGCATGGCTTCCCTGAACATACCAGGACACACCTCAGCTTTAAAATGGCTTCTTGTCTGAATATTTTGGGAGTCTAGGAGGTGGGTTTAGAGTATGGCTTCCCTGAACACACCAGGACACACCTCAGCATTTTTTTTTTTTTTTTTTTTTGAGAGGTTTTTGCTATAGGGCGCATGCGCTCACCAGACAGAGAGAGATAGAAAGCAAGAAATCACCCCGCGGGGGCGGCAGGGGGGATGGCCACGCCGCAATCCCTTCTCCTCCATTCTCCTCTCAGGATCTTGGGCATGCACACACATGCGCCTGGCGTGAGTTAAAGTCACCGAGTCTGGGACTCGAACTGCGGTCGGCTGCGTGGGAGTTCAGCGACATAGCCATTACGCTAACTGCTGATCCCCACCTCAGCTTTAAAATGACTTCTTGCCTGAATATTTTGGGAATCTTGGCTTGCCCTTATATTTCATAGTACCATTTCTTCCACATATCCCTAGAAACCTGTTTAATTTATAATATTCTATATCCCTTGTTTTGGGTAAGTGCAGATGTGAGCGCTAATAGTAGGAAAACTATATAGTAGGCTTTTTATCTTTTAATCATGTCAGCATCCCTTTGAATTTGTCCTTTCCCATTTAGAAGTGTTTTCATCTTGCAGTTTCCTGGAAACTTCGTTCTATTTTTTTTTTTTTTTTTAACAGCGTTCCTAGCAGTTGAAAACTTTCCAACCCTCCAATATAAAGCCAAGTGTCCTCACTAGTAAAGTATCAATATTTAGAACCAGGAGGTAAGAATACTCTGTGATAGTTTTGTTTAAATTCTCAGACCAACTGAGATGGAGCTGTAATAGTGTGATACAGAGAGGGATCTAAATTAGATCCTGTGAGAACTTCATAGACGTTATAGCTGTTTAGATTGTAGAAAGTTTTAAAAATTGAGAGTTAGGGGAACCAGCAGTTAGCGTAATGGCTATGTCGCTGGACTCCCACGTAGTCGACCGTGGTTCGCGTCTCGGACCCGGTGGCTTACAACTCACGCCGGGCGCGTGTGCGTGCGTGCCCAAGATCCCGAGAGGAGAATGGAGGAGAAGGGATTGCGGCGTGACCATCCCCCCTGGGGGTGATTTCTCGCTTTCTGTCTCTATGTCTCTCTCTGTCTGTCTGGCGAGCGCACGCGCCCTATAGCGAAAAAACCTCTCCAAAAAAAAAAAAAAAAAAAAAAAATTGAGAGTTAGGTGGTCCGTTTTCAGATCTCTTAACTTAGGACATTGTTTTTTGCTGCTTTTGAAAGTAGTTCTAATTAATGGAGAAACAGATTTAAGAAGTATCCAAACTACTGCTTTTGGCCAGTACCGCCATCTTCTAGTAATTAACCAAAATGACGAACACAAAGGGAAAGAGGAGAGGCACCTGATATATGTTCTCTAGACTTTTAGAAAACATGGAGTGGTTCCTTTGGCAACATACATGTGAATCTACAAGAAAGGTGATATTGTAGACATCAAGGGAATGGGTACTGTTCAAAAAGGAATGCCCCACAAATATTACCATGGCAAAACTGGAAGATTCTACAGTGTTATCCAGCATGCTGTTGGCATTGTTTTGAACAAACAAGGGCAAGATTCTTGCCAAGAGAATTAATGTGCATATTGAGCATATTAAGCATTCTAAGAGCAGAGATAGCTTCCTAAAATGTGTGAAGGAAAATGACCAGAAAAAGAAAGAAACCAAAGAGAAAGGTACCTGGGTTCAACTAAAGCACCAGCCTCCTCCACCCAGAGAAGCACTTTGTGAGAACCTATGGAAAGGAGCCTGAGCTTCTGGAACCTATTCCCTATGAATTCATGGCATGATGGGTGTTAAAAATAAACTAATCTGTGGTCTATTAAAAAAAAGTATCCAAACTATTCATAGAAGTGTTACCTAAAGGCTTATATGACCACTTGGGATGGAATTTGAGAATATTTGTGTATATACTAAGAGATTGGATTCCATGCACTTGAAGGTCACTTTTATTCCTGGGATTCTGTGAAGGTCTCAATCAGCAAATGAAAGTGGCTTCTCTTGTGTCCCTGCTTCATGTGTTCCCTTTAATCGTAATCGAAACCTCTGAGACAGCTCATGGGAGTAGTTTGCTAAGGTAACTAATTGGGAGTCCAGCGACATAGCCATTACGCTAACTGCTGGTTCCTTTCTCCTGCATCTTAACTTCTCTCCTCATTGCTGCCTTTTGAGCTGCCAGGCATTGTGCTGGGTCATGGAGATCGGGAGACAAATTGTAGACACGTTCTCTGCCCTCAAGGAGTTCTCAGTCTAATGAGAGAGATAAACTATGCACACAAATAAATTATAACAGTCTGGTATGCTGTTGTAATGGTTGTGTGTACAAGATACTAGGGTTTAGAAACATTTTACTGAGTTTGGAGATGCCAGAGTCAGTGACTCATGTGTGAGCTGAGTCTTAAAAGAAGTAAAGGTCGACTAGGGAAAAATGGAAAAGGGTTTTCTGTAAAAAAGCATGGACATTTGTAATAGAATGATAAGTTGGGAAAACTACAAATATTGGATTGTCGGGAAAGTAATGATGCATTTTCACATAGAAAAAACATGTCATGACTTTCCCGACAACCCAATAGTTCGTGAAATTAGAATGGACATGTAGGCCAGGTATAGGTCCTTATAGTGTGCCATAGAATTTGGATTTCAGGACCAGCAGTTGGTGTAATGGCTGTGTCACTGGACTCCCATGTAGTAGACCACGGTTCGAGTCCTGGACCCAGTGGATTAAACTCTCGCCGGGCGTGTGTGCACGCGTGCCCAAGATCCTGAGAGGAGAATGGAGGAGAAGGGATTGCGGCATGGCCATCCCCCCTGGGGGTTGATTTCTCGCCTTCTGTCTCTCTTTCTGGCGAGAGCACGTGCCCTATAGCAAAAACCTCTCAAAAAATTTTTTTTAAATTTCATTGTGAATATTTTTAGAAGGGAATGTTGGCAGTATGGAGTATGTTCTTGAAGGTTTGCAAATCTGGACAGGGAGATGTATTAGAAGGATACTGTAGTGGCTAAGAGGATAAATGATCAGAAACCAGAGAATGGAAGTACAGAAGAGTAAACAACTCTTACATAAGAGGTATTAAGAATATGGGTATAATAGAAATTAGGAGAAAATTAAGGTGGTGAAAAAGGGAAAAATCAAATCAAGGCTTTCTGACTGGCAAATGTGTATCCCTCTATTGCTGCCCCTTAAAGAAAAGGGTTAAAGAAAAACCTCAGGTTCTTTGTGTGGAGGTTGCTGTCAGTTCCTTTTGAACTATGACTTGGCTACACAGATTGTACAAGATTTCCCCACCCCTGCCCTTTATTTTAAAGGTTTTTACCATAGGGCATGTGATCTCACCAGAGAGATACAGAGAGAGGAAAAGTGAGAAATTCACCCCTGCCCCTTGTGGGATGGCCATGCCACAACTCCTCTGTTCTCTTCTCAGTATTTTGGGCATGTTTGCACACACACTTGTCATGATTTTCAAGCCACCCAGTTAAAGTCCCGAATTAGTAGCTTGAGAAACATGCTGAGCACATTGCTCCAAATCCTGACAAGGTGGAGAACTAGAATGGAAGGTTTTATGGAATGACCACACCCCATTGGAGAGTACTGTTTTCCCTGTGTCTGTCTCTCTAGTGAGTGTACATGCCCTCTGGCAATTAAATTATATATTATGTATTACACATATAATTGTACATATATAATTTGATAAAAATATATTTTGTTGAATAATTAAAAAATGTAAACATATCCAGTATTCCTTTTTTCTCAAAGCAATTGTAAATAGTATTTTTTGGAAGTTTTCACTTATGGCTCAGAATATTGCTCTTGGGGATTCAGAGAATTGCTTTCTTTGACCAGAATAGTTAGTAGCTACATTATATTTAAGTAAGCAGGTATTTTTCTTAGGGTCTTATATTATTGCCACCCTGGGGAATAGTAGAGTCAGGAAGGATTGGGAAAGCAATCTGTGAGCAATGCAACAGAATAGTATAGTGAAGAGTTTGGACCCTGGGACTGGATATCCTTAGTTCAAGTATGTTCTCACTCAGAAATGTGTTTTGAGCATGATTTCTCATGTCATTGGAACTTTGTTCTCTGTTATGTATATAGGAATAATAATGTCTTCAATGATTTTGGAGAGGTATGAAATGTAAAGACTCAGTGGGACTATATAAATTGCCTAGAACAATCATGGAATATGCTACAAATTGTTATCAACTATAGTTGCTGATGTGTTTACTATGACAAGGATTAAAAAGAGAGTTGACTAGATATATTTATGTTCTGAATGATCAGTGATAATGTTAGAATTTAGATAGAAAAACAGTGGTTACACGGTTTTCGATGATAACGCTAGTATGAAATCATTTCACTTTTTTTTCCTCTGTCATAGAGTGGAAAACCAGACGAAGCTTTCAGTCCATTCTTTGATACTTATCTATTGTCTTTGCTCTTAATTCCAAGTAGAAAGCTGTTAAAAAGTTGTGTTATATCTGAATAAAAGTTATCCTAGAAACATATAAAATGCTTTGAAGTTGGTCAAAACTGGATTTGAAACCTAATTCAACTGCTTACTAGTTGTGTGATCTAAGACATGTTACTTAACTTAATTGAACCTCAGTTTTTTCATCTAATATAATAATTAATTCACAGAGCTTCCATGAAGATATTTGTAAAGTGTATGTTATAGGCACTCTAAAAATTACTACTATTATTGTTAGTTCTTGGGATACTCACCGCATGACAGAAACAACAAGAGGCCGTGGTGCTTGAGAGGACTTCATGGATCCAGCAGCAACCTGGAGTGGTGATCCTCTGAAGAAATCCTACTCGGATGGATATAATACAACCTGCTAAGTGTCCTAGCACTTACCAGGTTGTATTATCATTGTCCGTGTCTATGGCTCTCGTCTACCAGACTAAATTTCTTAAGGGCAAGGACAGTGCCTTATTCATCTTTGTATTCACAGTGCCTAATCCGGTGCACATTGTAGACCTCATTAAATGTTTGTTGAATGAAAAAATGAATCATCAACAGACATTAATTGGGCGCCTGCTCTGTGATCTCCATGGGCTCATCTTTTCCCCGCCAGTTGTCTACAACGTCCAAGCTCTCTTCAAAGTGTTTGCTCCTGAAGCTTACTCCTGTCTTCTAATTCTTGTGCTGAGGACTTTTCTGTGTAGTGCAATGATAGCAAATACACTTCATCTCACGTACCATCTGCAATTGATCAATAATGCCTGCTTTGATTGTGTTTTATAAAAGATTCTGAAGCCAGGTCTCATATCAGGTTGAAAGAGGGTTTTAACTGGTTAGTGATGTCTGCTAAGGGTGTGAGAAAGGGGAGTCACTGCAAAAGTTCTTTGTGTATGTCATATTTGATATTGTATTTTCTATGAAATACTCCGTTTATATTTCTGCATTTTAGTCTTGGCTACTTGCAGATATTGCATGACTGCTGCTGCTACTGTAATTACTGCCAATTGCTCCCTGGGTGAGACCAGAGTGATCATTGAGCAGGAATTTCACTTTATCCCAAGTTTGGGACTTGCTCCTTTGGCTGGTATTCATGGTTTTCCCTTTCAGTTTTATCCCAGAATCCCCTTAACTGCCTTGACAGATAGGCCTCCAGTTTCTGTTTACCACTCACCAAACTCTTATTTCCTGTTCTTTTTTTAAATTATTTTTTAAAGAATTATTTAATTTTGTTTATCAGCAATATTATTATTTTAGTTTGACCAGAGAGAAACAGAGACAGAGACAGGTAAAGTGAGAAAGCAAGCCACCAGGTCTGGAACTTGAGCCACGGTCGGCCATGTGGGAATCCATTGCACTTAACTACCATGTCACCTGCTTGCCCCTTATTTTCTGTTCTTACTTATTTATTTTCCATGAGAAGTTTTTCTATTTTCAGGTCCAAGAGCCAGAATACAAATTAAACCTCCTTCAGGGTAAACCATAAGTCATATAAGTATCCTTTTAGTACAGGAGAAAAGTTGAGTCTGTTTGTATTCCAGTGGAACAGGAGAAACTGAGAAGGGAGTCATTGTAGATGTGGGAAATGGATGATGTAGGTAGAGGTGGGTGGGTGAAACCTAAGACTATAACACGGGTGGACAGTTAGCTGTAAAGGAAAGGTTCTACTTTGCTGGAGCATAGAGATAGGGATAGGATGAAGGAAGAAACTTGGAAAGGATGGTGAAGATTAATAATTGCAGAGGTTAAGATGGAGAAGAAGTTGAGCAAGGACAAGATTATGAAGATGAAACTGCGAAAACAGGAATACTGGAGATCTGGGTAGGAGCCAGAATTTCTGAAAAAAGAATCCTTGTCAAAAGGCTGGAGTGGGGCCATTAACAGGAGAGTTTATGGGGACCAGCAGATGGCATAATGGTTACGTTGCTGGACTCCCATGTAGTTGACTGTAACTGGAGTCCCAGACTGGACGGCTTGAAAGTCATGCCAGGTGCACATGTGTGTGTGCCCAAAGTCCTAAGGAGCGTGGAGGAGAAGGGATTGTGGCATGGCCATTCCTCCCCCAGAGGGTGATTTGTCACTTTCTGTCCCTCTGTGTCTCTGGTGAGTGCACATGCCGTATACTAAAAATCTCTCATAAAAAATAAATAAATAAATAGAAATGAGGGACCAGCAGTTAGCGGAATGGCTATGTCTCTGGACTCCCATATAGTCGGCTGCAGTTCACGTCCCAGACCCGGTGGCTTGAAACTCACGCCGGGCGCTTGTGCGTGCGTGCCCAAGACCCTGAGAAGAGAACAGAGGAGAAGGGATTGCGGTGTGGCCATCCCCCCTGGGGGGGTGATTTCTCGCTTTCTGTCTCTATCTGGCGAGCGCCCTATAGCAAAAACTAAAAAAAAAAAAAAAAAAAGGAGGGACCAGCAGTTGGCGTAATGGCTATGTCTCTGGACTCCCGTGTGGTCTACCGTGGTTTGAGTCCTGGACCCAGTGCTTAAACTCATGCCAGGCGCATGTACGTGCGTGCCCAAGATCCCAAGAGGAAAAGGGAGGAGAAGGGATTGCGGCGCGGCCATCCCCCCAGGGGATGATTTCTCACTTTATGTCTCTCTCTTTCTGGCCAGCGCACATGCCCTATACCAAAAACATCTTTTTAATAAAAGGAGAGTTTATGATATATCAAAGTGAGAAATTTGAAACTGAATTAGAACCTCAGGAAAATAAACTGGTTTTCAGCCATTGCCACAGGTACCATTTGGTTATCTTGGTTGATGGGGGGGTAAACAGCAAGCAAGGAGATATACAGAAATGGAGAATCCAATCTGGACATGGAATGAAGTAAGCTTAAGCATGTATTCTGCACACAAAAAAAGACTAATGTGAATAAGATGGGTGTTGAATAATTAGAAAATTAGAAATTATATACTCTGTAATTAAATTTTGGAGTAGTAAGATTCCAAAATTGGAGTGGTTAAGATGCCTGTGAAGGCAGAACATCAGGTGGTCATTTGTGTGGATACTGAAGTCACCCAGCATTACAGTAGAGGCTGGGCTGGAGACGAACACCAGAGTAGGTGCAAAAGGCTTTAGTGACTACAGAATGGCCTGGATGTTGGCACATGACAACTGTGCAAATGCTAGAGAAGAGAAGCTAGAGTGATAACGTACTATGAGACTTAGAAGGATAGAAGGATTCTGGTGATTTCCTTTATTGAGTGCTGAGACCTTGTTATGTGCTATTTCTTTATCCCTTTTGCATCTGTCACATTTTAGATATGAAAGAATGAACAGCAATCCCTGGTGAGGACACCTAGCTGAGCTACTGACCCTTAGTGTTGCTTGAGTCCAGTGCCATTTCCTAAAGAGTCCTATTGGCTGGTCCACTTGAAGTACCATGAAAAGGTTTCTTTAGGAGCCAAAACTTTGACCTAAGTTTATTACATGTTTTTTGTTTGTTTTTAAGAGAGATTTTTGCTGTAGGGCACGTGTACTCACCAGAGAGACAGAGAGGGGCAGAGACAGGAAGCAAGAAAATCACCCCCCATGGGAGATGGCCACATCAGGATTTTGGGCACGCATGCACATGTGCCTGGCGTGAGTTTTTAGCCCCTGGGTCTGGGACTCAAGCTGCGATATCCACTATGTGGGAGTCCAGCAATGTAATTATTATGCCATCTGCTGGTCCTAGTTCATTACATGTTATAAGTCTTGATGATGTCTGTATTCCATAATATGCTTTGGGTTCTGAGTTGACAAGTGAGCTAGTGCTATCCTTTGTAAAACACATATTGGTTAACCAGAACAAGATACATTCCTATTTACTTCTGCTTTTGGGATACAGAGTAGACAAAAAGCTCACATTAGTAGGTGTATAAAACCACTTTGTAAAAGGCACCCTAGAGTCAGGATACTTTCACTTTAGTGGCCCATATTGTGGATTTTCCCTGTGCTATTGCCAGAAATTGAAGCATATTTGATGGGTCTAGGGACTTGGAAGGTCAACCCTAGAAAAAGAAAGTGTAAATCCTGTGGCACTGCATGTAGACATCATTGTGTTGAGTGCATTTTATTGGATAGAGGATCCATGGCTTCTGTTACAGTCTTGGGTGTTACAGCAATATTCCAATGAAGGTTTAAGAATCACTATTTTAAAATGATCAAGCCCTCAGATAATTCATCCCCTCCTCTAGGGGTTGCTTTATATTTATTCCTCAGGAAGACTTGGGAGAAGACTTTTCATGTAGGAGAAGAAAAAGAAAGAAGTTGCAGAGGGTAACTACAACCTTTTTTCATCTCAGCTTCACAAAGCATCACTCAACTAAGGAAGCACTTTCTTTTTTTTTTTTCTTTTTTTCTTTTCTTTTTGAGAGGTTTTTGCTATAGGGCGCGTCTGCTCGCCAGGAAGACAGAGAGGGACAGAGAGACAGAAAGCGAGAAATCACCCCCCAGGGGGGATGGTCACACCGCAATTCCTTCTCCTCCATTCTCCTCTTGGGATCTTGGCCACGCACACACACGTAGCCGAGACTCAAACCGCGGTCAACTACATGGGAGTCCAGCGACATAGCCATTATGCTAACTGCTGGTCCCAGGGAACACTTTCTTTAGATCCTCTCCTGACCACAGGTTGCTGTTTTTAATTGCATGCTTAGCCCTCTCTTCTCTTTTCTAAAGTTGTACTTTATTCAAGGATATTTGCATGTGAACTATTATTTTATAAATTATGGTAAAATACTTGACTTGTTAGGCCTCTAATAGTAAAAATGGCTAGTTCCCCAGTGCTGAAGTATGAGCTACCAGAGATGGTTATGTGTTTCAGCAACAAAGGACTCCAGCTTCCTGGAAAGACAGTTCATTGATTTGAAAATAACCCCAGTTCCTGTGCTCATAATTCTTATTTTTTTTTTTTCTTCCCTTTGGCCCTATTACTGTGACATGCCACTGATGAAAGCAAATAAAAGCCATAACTTTCTTTTTACTGGTAATTTTTTGGCCCACGTATATATATATGACATATGTATGTGTGGCATTTGGAGTCACCATCATTATTAGCACTTCCTTACTATCTCTTAAAAGACCCTGGCAGGCATGAATGCTAAGATTGAAGATAAAATTTGTGTTACTCCTACAATTGAGACAGTCTGATGTCCAGTCCCAGTATTGACTCTTGATGTCCCAACTGATCATTTAGTAAAATACTAGTAAGAAGGCTTTCTCCAATCCAGTTTTCACTTCTGACTTGTTCATCAGATTTTAGGGCTTGTTTTAGGACATATACTCTACGCTAGGTTTTTTTTTTTTTTTTTTTTCCCTTTTTTTGGAGAGGTTTTTGCTATAGGCGCGTGCACTCGCCAGAAAGAAAGAGACAGAGACAGAAAGCGAGAAATCATCCTCCAGGGGGGATGGCCACGCCACAATCCCTTCTCCTCCATTCTCCTCTCAGGATCTTGGGCACACACTCACGAGCCCGGCATGAGTTTAAGCCATCAGGTCCAGGACTCGAACCACAGTCGACTACATGGAATTCTGGCAACATAGCCATTACGCTAACTGCTGGTCCCTCTACGCTAGTTTTTGTCCACTGGGGATGGTCAGGATAGGGCAAGGGGGAAGTGGAAAGTCATGTACCTTTCCAATACACTCCCAGTGAATTCCTAGGATATCTTTGCTCATACTTTCAGGTATCTTATTCTGGGTCTTTGTAAATTCACTTAGGTCAAATGAATTTCTTGCTCTCCATAACCTACCTCCATTTCTTGCCTTACCCTGATGTGTTTCAATAGATCCCTTTTTGTTCCCATCCCTCTAGGCCATCTGTAGAAGCTCCTATCTTTTTTTCTGTTTTCTTTTTTTTTTTTTAATATATTAATTTTTTTTAACATCCAATCACTGTGTATCATTACAACATACTAAATGAATTTTTCCATCATGGATACACTATATAGTGGTTCAGTCAAAGACATTACCACACACATTATCATCAACATAATTTTCATTTTTGTGTCTTAAATGTTTTGCTTCTTTTTCCCTTAATTCCTTCTCCCTCACCCTCCCCCATTTCCCACCCTCCTCCTGAACCATCTCTAGTATCACCATTGCTCTCCACAGCCCCTATCTTGAGAGTTTTATTTAGATTGAATGAATGAATGTTGAGGGTGACATCTGTGTGGGGTCGCAGAGAGTAGAAGTCAGAGAGGAAGGAGAGCAAAATTATGAAATGCCTTAATGGAGTAAAAAATGCTTGATATTTTTCGTGGATATTGAACCTAGGAGCTGGCATGAATAAATGAAACCTGAGATCTGTGATGTTTGTGAGTGAAGATAGAAGTGAACTTAGAAATAGATAAAGGCAGGGGTGGGAGGAGGCAAGTGAGAGGCCATAAAATCAGTTACTTCAATAGACCAGACACTGAGGTTTACTTCATAAATTTATAACTTAAAGTGTTTTGGAGCTAAATTGTTGCACTATACTATCTCTGTTCAACTTGTGAGTCACCACTAGCCACTATTCTTCATTTGGGCTGCCTTTGTAAAGTTTCTGTTGATCAAGCCTAAATCAAGGTTTACAACTTAGAATTCTCTGATTCTATGACAGGATGTTAAAAGTGCCAAGGACAGAGGACTTGTAGTGCTACATAGCCATTTTAAAAAGGCAGATCAAGGGACTAGCAGATGGCATAATGGTTATGTCACTGCACTCCCACATCATTGACTGCTGTTCGAGTCTCAAACCCAGTGACTTAAAACTCACACTGGGTGCATGTGCACGTGTGCCCAGGATCCCAAGAGGAGAGTAGAGAAGGGATTGCGGCAAGGCGATCTCCCCTTGGGGGGTGATTTCTTGCTTTCTGTCTCTCCAGCAAGCGCTTGTACCCTATAGAAAAATCTCTCCAAAAAAAAAAAAAAAAAAAAAAGATGGGACCAGCAGTTAGCGTAATAGCTTTGTCGCTGGACTCCCACGTAGTCAACTGCGGTTCGAGTCCTGGACCCAGTGGCTTAAACTCACACCGGGCGTATGTGCGTGCGTGCCCAAGATCCTGAGAGAATGGAGGAGAAGGGATTGCGGCGTGACCATCCCCCCTGGGGGGTGATTTCTTGCTTTCTGTCTCTCTGTCTGTCTGGCGAGCGCACGTGCCCTATAGCAAAAACCTCTCAAAAAAAAAAAAAAAAAAAAAGAAAAGAAAAAGTAGGACAGATGGGCCAGAAACAGTGGGCAGAATGGCTATAGGCATCCCCAGACAACATATCTGGTATAAGTAGACAGTATGATGAAAGGTCAGTTCTTTTACCTATTTGTCATTCCCTAGGGCATGGTAGAATAACAAAAATAAAAAGAGTTGTTTGGAGAAGGATTGTAGATATTCTTCAATAGAATTTTAGAAGGGGAAAGAAGTTGGGCACTATAGCTTTTAAGGCCATCTGTTCTCAATATAGGTCATGGAGATTGCTCTCAGTGTAAGCCTGTGACTTACTAGAACACTTTAACTTGAAAGTTTCATTGCTCTTGGAGAAATGCTGCTACCCTGTCTCTCACTTTGGCAGATATTCGTTGCCCATGAGTCCAGTACCTGATGGAGCAAGAGGACAGCAGGCACCTAGTGGACAACAGTGTGGCCTTTGAGTGAAAATAGCGACAAAATATGGATTGGGCTGTGCTTTTCTTTTTTTAAATAATAATCTGTTTTCTTCATTGGTGATAAGAGATGGTTATTTAAAAAATTGAAAAAATGTAAATAAAAAATAATCATGTATAATTTTATAAGCCAGATAACAAAAATTTGTAACATTGGCTATATTTCCTTTCAGTTTTGAAAAAAGTACATAAAAATTCTATAACTAAGTTCACATTGTACTGTGTATTTTTTATTTTTTATTTTTTTTTTTACTTGAAATTTCACAATTACATTTCCCTGTCATTACTTTTTTTTTTGATAGTTTTTTTGATATAGGGCATGTGTACTTGCCAAAAAAGAGACAGACAGACAGAAAGCAAGAAACCACCCCCAGGGTGGGATGGCCACGTGCAGTCCCTTCTCCATTCCTCTCTTGGGATCTTGGGCACGCACGCACATGTGCCCCATGTGAGTTTAAGCCACCGGGTCCAGGACTCAAACAATTGACTACCTGGGAGTCAAGCAACCATAGCCTTTACGCCAACTGCTGGTCCCCTCCATATCATTTTAAAAACTATTAAATGCTACATGATATATGGATCTAACTCTGAATGATACCATGTTGCTAGATGTTTTGAATATCACTAATTTTCCTATAAAATTTAAATGTAATGAACATCATTGCACATTAATCTATGTTTATCTCTTTCTTTAGAGTGAATTTTTAGAATTGGACTTATTTTGAATTTATGTGTTATAAATTACTAGTTTGAACTAAAAGGTGTTGAATTGTCCTCAGTAGAGTTGTACAAATTGCATTCCCACCAGTAGTTTGTAAATATGAATATTTCTCCACATATACATCAAAACATGGCCTTCTTCTTTTTGTAAATCTCTGTTAATTTGATAGGTAGAAGTAAATATACCTTTTTAACATTTCTTCAATTTATATACAGTAAAATTCACTCTTTGCAGTATATATCTTTATATATATACATACACACACACACACACACACAAACACTCATTTTGTATTCATTCCCTTTCCCCATACCTAATCCATGGAAACCACAGGTTGGTTCTCCATCCCTCTAGGTCATATAAATGAAATCATATGATATATAGCCTTCTTGGCTTGGCTTCTTTCACTTTGTAAAGTCCATTTAAGATTCAACCACTTTTTTTTTTTTTTTTTTTTTTTGGAGAGGTTTTTTCGCTATAGGGCGCGTGCGCTCGCCAGACAGACAGAGAGAGACATTGAGACAGAAAGCGAGAAATCACCCCCCGGGGGGATGGCCACGCCCCAGTCCCTTCTCCATTCTCCTCTCGGGATCTTGGGCACGCACGCACACGCGCCCGGCGTGAGTTGTAAGCCACCGGGTCCGAGACGCGAACCGCGGTCGACTACGTGGGAGTCCAGCGTCATAGCCATTACGCTAACTGCTGGTTCCCAAGATTCAACCACTTTTAAAAAAAAATTATTTAATTTTATTTATCATCATTTTTAGATTTACTGTAGGGCATATGTGCTCACAAGAGAGAGAGACAGAGAGAGAGAGAAAGTGGTAAAGCAGGTTGCCAGGTCTGGGGCTTGAACTGGGGTCAGCCATATGAAACTCTAGTGTCTCAACCACCACGCCACCTGCTGGCCCTCACCCATTTTATGTGGATCCTTAATCCATTCCTTTTTATTTCTGAGTAGTATTTATTTCTTTTTAAAATAATTATTTTTATTTAGCTTTATTTATTTATTTTAATTTGACCAGAGAGACAGAGAGAGAGACAGAGAGAGGGAAAGTGAAAAGGCAAGCCACCAGGTCCAATACTTGAACCACGGTCGGCCATGTGGTAGTCCAGCATCCTTAACCACCATGCCACCTGCTGGCCCCTCTGAGTAGTATTTCACCGTGTGGCTCTACCCCAGTTTTTCATTTATTCACTAATGATAGACGTGTGAGATGCTTCTGTTCAATAGTTTTGGTGATTATGCACATGTTTGCAATAAACTTGCACATATGGGTTTCATGTGACATAAATGTTCATTTTTATAGGATAAATACCTAGGAGTGGGAATGCATGCCAAAGTTTGCATGCGCTCGCTGGAGAGACAGAAATAGACAGAAAGTGAGAAATCATCTTCCGGGGAGATGGCCATGTAGCGATCCCTTCTCCATTCTCGGGATTTGGGGCGGGCATGCACGCACACACTCCTGGCGTGAGTTTTAAGCTGTCAGGTCCAGCACTCAATGGCAGTTGACTATGTGGCATAACTAGTATGTGATCTGCTGTTCCCTAGTCCATTTTTTTTTAGTGTAAGTTTTTGCATTGATTTATATATTCTGTTAGATACATTACTTGAAAATAGGTTCTTCCAGTCTGTAGCTTGTTTTTTCATTCTTTTTTTTTAGAGATAGATTTTTGTGGGAACCAGCAGTTAGCTTAATGGCTATGTTGCTGGACTCCCATGTAGTCGACCGCGGTTTGCATCCCGGACCCAGTGGCTTAAAACTCACGCTGGGCACGTGTGCGTGCGTGCCCAAGATCCCGAGAGGAGAATGGAGGAGAAGGGATTGCGGCGTGACCATGCCCCCTGGGGGGTGATTTCTCGCTTTCTGTCTCTATGTCTCTCTCTGTCTGGCTGGCGAGCGCATGCCCCCTATAGCAAAAACCTCTCCAAAAAAAAAAAAAAAAAAAAGATAGATTTTTGTTATAGTGTGTGTGTGCTTGCTGAAGAGACAGAGAGAGAGAGACAGAAAATGAGAAATCACCCTCCAGGGGCGATAGCCACACCACAATCCCTTTTCCTCTCAGGATTTTGGGCACGCATGCACATGCTCCTGGTGCGAGTTTCAAACTGCTGGGTCTGGAACTCAAACTGTGTTTGGCCACATGGGAGTCCAGCAACATAAACAGTATGCCATTTTCTCATCCCTATCTTTTCATTCTTTTAACACTGCCTTTTCCATAGCAAAAGTTTTTAATTTTGTTGAAATCGACCTTATCCAAGTTTTACAGGTTTTGCTTTTATTATGATGTGTAAGAATTTTTGTGTAACTCAGTATCATGAAGATTGTCTTAGATTTTTATCTAGGAGTTTTATAGTTCTTTTTTTTTTTTAGAGGTTTTTGCAACAGGGCGCCTGCGCTCGCCAGACAGACAGAAACAGAGAGACAGCGAGAAATCACCCCCCAGGGGGGATGCCACGCCATAATCCCTTCTCCTCCCTTTGGGTTCTTGGGCACGCATGCACACGCACCCAGCGTGAGTTTTAAGCCACCTGGTCCGGGACGCGAACCCTGGTCACCTACGTGGGTGTCCAGCGACATAGCCATTATGCCAACTGCTGGTCCCTAGGAGTTTTATAGTTCTAAGTTTTACTTTTAAACCTATGATCCTGTTTCATTAAATGTATTTGGTTCAACTGTAGATAAAATTCACGTTTTAAAAGTATGACTAGTTGTTCTAGTAAAATTTGTTGTAAAATTTTTTAAATTGAGTTGCTTTTGCACCTTTATCAAATGTTAATTGATCATATTTGAGTCTGTTTCTGGGCTGCCTCTGTTCTATTGATTATATATATATTTATATCATATATATATTTATATTTTATATATATATAAATCTCCAACTATATCACATTTTCTTGATTATTTTAACTTTATGGAAACACTTCAAATTAGGTAACATATATAACTTTGTTCATCTTCTGAAAAATTGTGTTCTTTTCCATATAAATTTTAGCATTTTCTTGTTGTTTTCTATGAAAAGTCCTACTACTATCTCTGTTGAGATTTAGTTAGATCTGTGGGAGAATTTGAAGAAAATTTACATTTAAATATTTTGTCTTTTAGGCCACAAACATGAAATAACACTATAGTTATTTCAATCTTCCTTTTAAAATCAGAATTTAAAAAAGATTGCTGTAGGGCACATACACTCACCCAAGAAGGACAGAGATAGAGTCAGAGAGAGAGAGGAAAAGTGAGAAAGCACCCCCCAGTGAGAATGGCCACACCACAATCCCTTCTCCTTCATTCTCCTCTTAGAACTATGGGCATTCACACACGTGCCTGGTGTGTTTTTCTTTCATTTTTCTTTTTATATTTTAACTCCTTTTATATATTCAATCACTATACATTGCTGTAGCTTGTGAACTGAATTTATGCAACATGAATACACTTCACATCAGTCCAATTGAATATGTTTTTCAAGATGTCCAGTCCAGGATTCAAGTACAGTCATGTGTGATCCAGTCACCTTAACTATCACACCACCAGCTAGTCCTCTTCATTGAGTTTTTATTTTAACTTTTAAAGTTGATTTTAATATTTATTTTAAAGTTATAATATTTGGTTTAAAAAATCATTGTAAATCTTTGTGGAGTACAGTATGGTTTTTTGAAGCATGTTTAAAATGTGTAATGATCAGGGCCAGCAGGTGGTGTAGTAGTTGTGGTACTAGAATCTCCACATGGCTGACTGCAGTTAGAGTCCTAGACCCAGTGTCTTCAAACTTACACCAGGTATGTGTGTGTGTGTGTGTGTGTGTCCAAAATTGTGAGAGGAAAATGGAAGAGACGAGATTGTAGTGTGGCCATCTCTCCAGGAGCTGATTGCTCTTTCTGTCTGTGTATGTGTTTCTGTGAGAGTACACCCCTGTAGCAAAAGTCTCTTTTTAAAAAGTATAATCATCAAATAAAAGATAAAAGTATATTCATCTTCAACGATGAACATTATACAATGTTGGACAGATTTGATAATAGTTCTAGTTTTAATATATATATGTATATATATTTCACATATATATGCATATATATATTAAAAATTGAATTGTCAGTGACACATTTACTCAGCTCTCGTGTACAATTTCATAACATATTGCACTTGTTTATATGCATTTTTATGTGTGTTGATCATTTTCTCCCAAAACCCACACCCACCCCCCCACACTGAAACTTCTGTTATCTACTGCTTTACTCTATTTCTATGCCACCAAGTACTTTAGTTGCTGCCACAGAATGTCGATAATTGATGTGTTTGTGTGTGTATGTATTAGATTTTTGCCAGAGAGAGAGAAAGAGGGAATATGAGAAATCACCCCATGGGTGATAGTCATACCACAACCCCTTCTCTTCCATTCTCCTTTTGGGATTTTGGGCATGCACTCACATGCATCCAGAGTGATTTTTCAAGCCACTGGGTCTGAGACTCAAACTGTGGTTGGATCTGTGGAAATATATCACCTTAACCATTGCACCACTTGCTGACCCCAATAATTGGTATATGTTAAGTGAGGACATAAAGTATTTGTCTTTCATAGCCTTGCTGATTTCACTCAATATTTTGTCTTCTAGGTTCATCCACCTTGTATGAAATGACAAGATTTTATTGTTCTTTATGGCTGAATAGTATTTCATTGTGTATGTGTGTCACACTTTTTTTTTTTTTTTTTTTTTTTGAGAGGTTTTTGCTATAGGGCGCGTGTGCTCGCCAGACAGACAGAGAGAGACAGAGAGACAGAAAGCAAGAAATCACCCCCCAGGGGGGATGGTCACGCCGCAATCCCTTCTCTTCCATTCTCCTCTCGGAATCTTGGGCACATACTCACACGCGCCCAGCGTGAGATTTAAGCCACCGGGTCCAGGGACACGAACCGCGGTCGACTACGTGTGAGTCCAGCGACATAGCCATTACACTAACTGCTGGTTCCTAGTGCCACACTTTCTTAATCCATGCATAGATAATTGGCCACTTAGGTTGATTCCATGTGTCAGCTTTTGTGTATAATGCTTCCATAAACATGGGTGTGCAAATATATTTTTGACTGAGTAATTTCTTGTCCTTCAGGTAAATACCCAAGAGTGGTAGTACTGGGTGATAGTGACAGTCATATTTTAGAGTTTTGAGGAAATTCTGAACTGTTTTCCTCAGCAATTGTAAATTTACATTCCCACTAGAAGTGCACAAGGATTCTCTTTTCTCTGCATTTTCACCAACACTTGCTATAATGCAGTATCACCTAATTTGTGACATAATGATTAAGATCAAGTCATTCTGATGGATAAGGTGATACCACATTGTAGTTTTGATTTTTACTTCCCTTATGACAAGAGATGTTGAACGTTTTGTCATATGCATGTCTTCACTTAACAGTTGTCTGTTCAGATCAGTTGTCCATTTTAGACTAGATTATAAACTTTTTCCAAGTGAGCTATTTGAGTTCCTTATATGTGCAGGTTATAAATCACATATCTGGGGACCAGCAGTTGGCGTAACGGCTACATCACTGGACTCCCATGTAATAGACGGCGGTATCTTCAAGTGTTTTCCTTGGATTTTCTTCAAGTAGTTTTTTTTTTAAGAGAGATTTTTGCTATAGGGTGTGTGTGCTCGCCTGAGAGACATAGAGACAGAGATAGTGAGAAATCACCCCCCCAGGGGGATGACCACGCTACAATCCCTTCTCTTCCATTCTCCTTTTGGGATTTTGGGCCTGCACACACACACACACACACACACACACACACACACACCCAGTGTGAGTTTTAAGCTCCTGGATCTGGGACTTGAACCATGGTCGACCACATAGGAGTCCAGCGAGGTAACCATTATGCTGGCTGCTGGTCCCAATAGTTTTTAAAAAAATAATTATTTAATTTTATTTTATATTAATATTATTTGAAATTGTGCAATAGGAAACATATGCTCACCATAGAAAGAGGGAAAGTAAGGAAGCAAGTTGCCAGGTCTGGGACTTGAACTACAGTCGGCCATGTGGAAGTCCAGTGCCTCAACCACCACAACACCTGCTAGCCCTTCTCAAGCAATTTCATAGTTTTAGACTCTACGCTTAGGCTTCTTATTCATTTTGAATTAATTTTGGAAGTGGTAAAAGTTGGGGGTCTGGTTTTATTCTTCTGTGTATGTGGATATCTAGTTTTCCCAGCACTATTTCTTATAAAGACTGTTCCTTGGGAACCAGCAGTTAGCGGAATGGCTATGTCGCTGGACTCCCACGTAGTCGACCGCGGTTTGCGTCCCGGACCCGGTGGCTTAAAACTCACGCCGGGCGCGTGTGCGTGCGTGCCCAAGATCCCGAGAGGAGAATGGAGGAGAAGGGATTGCGGCGTGACCATCCCCCCTGGGGGGTGATTTCTCGCTTTCTGTCTCTATGTCTCTCTCTGTCTGTCTGGCGAGCGCACGCGCCCTATAGCAAAAACCTCTCAAAAAAAAAAAAAAAGAAAAGACTGTTCCTTCTCCACTAGATTTTCTTGTGAATTTCATCAAAAATAAGTTGGCTGCATATTGTTAAGTTTATTTCCAGGTTATATATTCTGTTCTATTGTTCCATGTGTCTTGTTTTTGTGCCACTGCCATGCTGTTTTGAATATCATGGCTTTGCAATATATACAAAAAGTATTTATTTATTTAATTCCATTTTTTTTTTTAATTTTTTAATTTGATCAAAGAGAGAGAGAGGGAAAGGGAGAAAGCAAACCATCAGGTCCAGGACTTGAACCTCAGTCAGCCAACTTCTGTAAGTTAACATTCAATGTTATTAATCCAGTGCCTTTAACCACTAAACTACCTGCCAGCCCAGGTTTTGTAATATATTTTGAAGTCTGGTAGTGAGATGCCTCTGACTTTGTTCTTTATGTATAGTATTGCATTGGCAATATAGAGTATTTTGTGATTTCAGACAAATTTCATTATTGTTTTTCAATTACTGTAAACAATGTCACTGGTATTTTGATAGGATTGCACTGAATTTGTAGAGCACTTTGAGTAGTACTATTTATTTTTAAAATTTATTTACATTTAATCACATATGTCTTTTTTTCTTTTCTTTTTTTTGGGAGAGGTTTATATTATAGGGTGCGTGCGCTTGCCAGACAGACGGAGAGAGACAGAGAGACAGAAAGCGAGAAATCATCCCCCAAGGGGGATTGCCACACTGCAATCCCTTCTCCTCCATTCTCCTCTCAGGATCTTGAGCACGCACTCACACACGCCCAACGTGAGTTTAAGCCACCGGATCCGGGACTCGAACTGCGGTCAACTACATGGGAGTCCAGCGACATAGCCATTGTGTTAACTGCTGGTCCCTTAATCACATTTGTCTTTACTGTATACATTTCTTTTTCCACTAGAAATACTATGCATGTCAGTCACGACAAAGATTTTACTATATACGTTATCATTAGAAAACAGCTTCTCATTTTTTGTCAATTAAATATACTTTTACTTTTTTTCTTTCCCTTTTCCCTCCCTCCATTTTATACTAAACTTTTTTTCACATTTTATTGATTCATAAAATTTTTTAATCTAAGAATATGGAAAAAGCTAAAATCTCTTATGAGAAATGCACTGTAATTCTCTTCTGAAACATTTTTTTCTCTCTCAATTCCTCCTTTTACTAAAAAGAGTTATAAACTAATTTGCAAAAAATATTAGGTTAGTTTCAATTTGGTTTATTATTTGCACAAAAATCCATATGAATTCAATTTGTGATGTAAGGCAACAAATACTATTGTATTATTGAACTTATGCAAATAACCATTTTGCCACAAAACAAGATTGCTCACAATTATTTTCCAGTTGCAAAGGGATCAGGAAGGGAGAAAGGTTTATGTTTCAATTAAAAATTTTTTTCTTTAAATTAACAAACTACTGGACCTATCAACAACTCACAAGAAAATCAAAATCCTCAAATCTAGAAGACAAAGCATAGAAGAAAATCAGTAATGTTTTTGACAAAAGTCATAGAATTCTATTTTACCAGTTCAATCTCATGTACTCTCTTTGTTGTTGAATTTCCAGTGTTACTGTGGTTCAATCATTCCGTTTAAATTCTGTAAGTTAACATTCAACGTTATTATTGATCTTTCTGGACTTGTCCCTATCATTAAGTTGGGCATTTTCTTGGTTGTTTTTTTGTACTCTTATTTCTGTGAGTCTGTCCTAAATTTTTCTAGTATAGGGCTCCCTTCAGAATTTCTTGGAGAGCTGGTCTGGTGTTGTTAAATTCTTTCAGGTTTTGTTTATCTGAGAATGTTTTTGTCTTTTCTTCCCATATGAAGGATAATCTTGCCAGGTATAGTATTCTTGGTTGAAATTGCTTTTCACTTAACACTTTAAATATATTTTCCCATTCTTTCTTTGATTGCATTGTTTCTGACAAGAGGTCTGATATTCTCTTGATGGGATATCCTTTGAAAGTAACTTGACATTTCTCTGTTGCCAATTTTAGTATCTTTTCTTTGTCTGTGGTTTTGGTCAATCTGGCTATGATGTGCCTTGGAGAGGATCTTCTTGGGTCGATTCTATCTATGGACATTTGTATTTCTTGGATGTGGATATTTGAATACCTCTGTAGGTTTGGAAAGTTTAAAAAAATGTGGAATGCTTCACAAATTTGCATGTCATACTGGCACAGGGACTATGCTAATCTTCTCTGTATTGTTCCAATTTTAGTACATGTGCTGCCAAAGCAAGCACAATACTGACTTTTTTTGAGTATTTATTTATTTGTTATGATTTTTCAAGCTGTCAGGTCTGGGACTTGAACTGTGGTCAGCCATATGGGAATCCAGCACCTTAACCACTATACCACATGCTAACCTCCATATTGACATTTTAATCATACTGATTTTTCTTCTACTTTTTCTTTTCTTGAAAGATTTTTGTGAAAGTATGCATGCACTTACCAAAGAGACAGAGACAGAAGGCATGAAATCACACCCACACCCCCCCACACACCCCCCCACCCCCCACCCCCCCCCCCCCCGCCCCAGGGAGGATGACAATGCCACAGTTCCTTTTCCTCTTGGGATTTTGGGCATGTACACACATGTGCCCAGCATTTTTCAAGCCACCAAGTCTCGGACTCAAACTGCAGTTGACCATGTGTGAGTCCAGCACCTTAACCACTACTCCACCTGCTGGCCCCATGATTGATTTTTCTAAACATAAATAAGGGATGCCTTTCCATTTTTTGGCATTGTTTTCCTTTTATTTTTCCATATTTTTGTAATTTTCCACTAGAGATGTTTTATTTTTGTATGTAACTATTGTGAAATCACTTTCTTCATTTCTGTTTCAGTTCATTGATTGTTAGTGTACAAAAATAGTACATATTTTTGTATGTTGATTTTGTACCCTGTATCTTTACTGAATTTTTTTCTCACATCCAAGAATTTTTGGTGGATTCTTTAAATTTTTCTGAGTATACCATTTTGTGATCTGAAAATAGAGACAGTTTAACTTCTTCCTTTCCAATTTGGATGCCTTTTATTTAATTCTCTTTTCTTAGTGCATTAGCTAGGACTTCCAGTACTATGTTGATTAGGAGAGGAGAAAGTAGCCATCTCTATTTTCCAGTTTACAGTGGAAAAGCTTTAAACTTTCCCCATTCAATATGATGTTACTGGTGGGTTTAACATATATGGCCTTTATTGTGTTAAGAAACACACCTTACTTGCATATTTTATTGAGCACTTTTTTTTTTTTTTTTAAGAGAACTTTGCTATAGGGTGCATGTGCTTGCTAGAGAGACAGAAAGTGAGAAATCAGGTGTGATGGCCACACCATAATCCCTTCTCCAGTCTCCTCTCAGAATCTTGGGCATGCCAACACACATACCAGGTGTGAGTTTTAAGTTGCTAGGTCAGAACTCGAACTGTGGTCAACTACATGGGAGTCCACTGACATCACCATAATGCCATCTGCTGGTCACTTATTGACCATTTTAGTCATGGAGGTATATTGCATTTTATCCAATTAATTTTTGTGTCAATTGATATCATATTTTTTGTCCTTTCATACATTAATGTGATGTATTATATTTATTGTTTTGTGTACATTAGCCATTCTTACATCCCTGGGATAAAAGCTATCTGGTCATGGTGTTTAATCTTTTTCATGTGTTGTTGGATTTGATTTGCTAGTATTTTGTTGATGATTTTTTAATGAATATTTATCAAGGATATTAGTGTATAATTTGTGTGTGTGTGTGTGCTTTTCTGCTTTTAGTATCAGCATAATGGTGCCTTCATAAAATGAATTTGGGAGCATCCCCAATATTTGAATCTTTTGAAATAATTTGGGAAAAATTGGGGCCAGCAGGTGTCGTGGTAGTTACGGCTACTGGATCCTTCATAACTGACTGCAGGGTGACTTTGTGGGTTGGAAAACACTCCAAGCATGCGTGTATGCATACCCAAAATCCTGAGTGGAGAATGGAGGAAAAGGGATTATGGCATGGCCATCCTCCCTGGGGCGATTTCTCATTCTCTTTCTCTCTCTGATATTAATTTTTCTTTAATAGATTTGTAGAATTCAACAGTGAAATCATGTAGACTTGGAGTTTTCTTTGTTGGGAAACTATTATTGATTTAATCTCATTACTTGTCATTTTTCTATTCAGCCTTTCTGTATCTTCCCGGTTCAATCTAGGTAAATTATGTGTCCAAGAAGATGGAGGAGTTCTGAGTAGACTTCTGTGACTCTAGTGGGGGCCAGTGTGAGCAAGGGGGTGTCATGGTGGGCCTCTTGGTGCTAATGGGAGCAGTAGCGAGATTGGGAAGGCCTCCAGGCACTAATATGGACCAACAGGGACACAGGGGTACTCTAGATGGGCCTCCTCAGGACTAGCAGGGGCTAGTGGGGGTACTGGGGTACTAGTAGGGGCATATTGGCTTTTTTTTTTTTTTTTCTTTTTTGCACCTCCAGAGCTCTAGTGGAGCCAGTGGTGGTGCACAGGCACTCTGAGTAGATTCTTGGGGCTCTAATGGGATTAGCATGGGTACAGAGATGCTCTGGCTGGGGCCTTGGGATTCTATTGAGTATTCTCAGGGGTACAGGTATGTTCCACGTAGGCCTCCAGGGTGTTAAAAGTGGCCATGGGTGGAGGCACAGGTATGCTCTGGGAAGAATTCCAGGGCTCTAATGGGGCCTCTTGGAGACCTAGTATGCTGTAGATTAGCCTATTTGCTTCTAACAGGGGCCTGCAGGGGCATTGGGGTGCTATGGATGGGCCTATGTTATACCAGAAGGGTCCAGCAAGTGCTAGGGGCTCAAGGGGGAGCCTCTAAATTACCCTCTTACCTACCTCCTCCTCTGTGCCCAGGTCTAGGGATCTCTGGCACCCTCCTTTCAGCCATCTCTTGATCTCTCCCCTCCCCTCTCTTACAGTTCATGGAGACCAGGAGAAGCTGCAGCAGATTTGTATTGGAGGAGAGGGAGTGGGAGTGCAGGCTTGCCATTCAGTCAGGAGGGAAGGGGACCAGCAGTTAGCGTAATGGCTATGTTGCTGGACTCCCACATAGTTGACCGTGGTTCGTGTCCCAGACCTGGTGACTTAAAACTCACACCGGGCGCGTGTGCATGTGTGCCCAAGATCCCAAGAGGAGAATGGAGGAGAAGGGATTTAGGCATGGACATCCTCCCTGGGGGGTGATTTCTCGCTTTCTGTCTCTCTGTCTCTGTCTGTCTGGCAAGCGCACGCACCTTATAGCGAAAACCTCTCCAAAAAAAAAAAACAGGAAGGAAGTATGGTTTCCTCAATGTCTTCTATGGCACGAGGGGCATGTGTTCATATGCTGGGTTCTGTTTCTCAGAGTAGTCCTCTTGCTGTGGTGGTCTGTCTGTATATTCCAAAGTGTATAATCCTGGATGGGCTTGGGGGCCAAGTCGCAGCCCTACTGAGCAGTAGGCCTTCAGCCATACATACAGGTCTTGTAGGATTTCTATGGGTACTTGGTGATGTGAACATTTGCAGGTTTGTCTTTAGGGCAGATTTCACTTTCATAGATGCTCAGTTCTCAAAGTGACACTGCTTTGCAGCTGCTTGGGTCCTGGAACTTGGGATTAACCAGGGCAAGATTTTTTTCCTAGAGCCATGCAGCCCTGTGGATCTTTGAGCTTCTCTTCCCTGGGCCAGGGGCTATACTGAGTGCTGGACTCCCAGGCAACTAGGAATGCAGTTCACTGTGATAGCAGATGCTGGTATGGTTTGCTTTTTCAACCTTTCCCAGCACAGGGGAGTTTTCCCTGACTTCAGTCTGCTCATCTCAGATGACTGGGTGCTTTTGTTCCTTTTCTGTATTGTTTGTCTCAAGTTTCTACATTTCAGGAAACCTTGGATATTTCTTCTTCTTCTTCTTCTTCTTCTTCTTCTTCTTCTTCTTCTTCTTCTTCTTCTTCTTCTTCTTCTTCTTAGATGTTTGCTATAGGGCATGCTTACTTGCCAGAGAGACAGAAAGTGAGAAATCACTCCCCAGGAGAGATGGCCATGCTGCAATCCCTTCTCCATTTTTTTCTTGTAATTTTTGGCTTGCAGGCACATGTACCCAGTGTGAGTTTAAGTTGCTGGGTCCAGGCCTCGAACCAGAATCAACTACATTGAAGTCCAGGCATGTAACTGTTATGCCATCGGCTGGTCCTTGGGTATTTCTTTAGTAATTTCAAATATTCCTCCTTAAAAATTTTAGTTGAAATATATCTGAGTAATTATTATTTTCTGCGTCGATTAGAGATGAGTGCTTCCCATCAGACATCCTGGAATATCCTCCCCTCTTTAAAGAATATTAAATAGATTGGGACCAGCAGTTAGCATAATGGCTATGTCACTGGACTCCCACGTAGTCGACCGCGGTTTGTGTCCCGAACCCGGTGGCTTAAAACTCACACCGGGCATGTGTGCGTGCATGCCCAAGATCCCGAGAGGAGAATGGAGGAGAAGCGATTGTGGTGTGGCCATCTCCCCTGGGGGATGATTTCTCGCTTTCTGTCTCTCTGTCTCTCTCTCTTTCTGGTGAGTGCACGTGCCCTATAGCAAAAACCTCTCCAAAAAAACAAAAGAGCATTATCATCTTAACAATACTGAGTTTTCTAATACATGAACAATGCGATATCTTTCCACATATTGAAATTTTTTTTTTTTTAATTTTAAAACATTAATGGATTGGGACCAGCAGATGGCATAGTGGTTACATCACTGGACTCTCATACGAACCATGGTTCAAGTCCTAGACACAGTGGCTTGAAACTCATTCTGGGTGTGTGTGCATGCATGCTCAAGATTCCAAGAGGAGACTGGAAGAGAAGTGAAGTGCAATGTGGCCATCCTCACTGGAGGGTGATTTTTCATTTTTCCTCTCACTGTGTCTGTCTCTCACTCTTTCTCCAGTGAGTGTACATGCCCTAAGGCAAAAACCTATTACAACAGACATAACAGAAATACAAGAAATAAAAGAGGAAAACTAGATATCTATATCTCTGATAAATATAAATGCAAAAATTATCAGCAAGATACTTGCTAACCATATTCAACAGCATATAAAAAGGTTATTCATCACGACTAGGTAGGTTTTATTCCAGCGATGCAAGTGTGGATCAACATATGCCAAACCATAAATGTAATACACCATATTAACAGAAAGAAAGATAAAAGCCATATGATCATTTCAATTGATGCAGAAAAAACATTTGACAAAATACAACATTCCTTTATGATTAAGATGCTCTGGAAAATTGGCATAGAAGAATCACTTCTCGGCATAACAAAAGCCATCTATGAAAAACCTATAGGTAGGGACCAGTATTTAGTGTAATGGCTATGTCGCTGAACTCCCATGTAGCCGACTACGGTTCGAGTCCCTGACCCAGTTGCTTAAACTCACGCTGGGCGCGTGTGCGTGCATTCCCAAGATCCCAAGAGGAGAATGGAGGAGAAGGGATTGTGGCGTGGCCATCCCCCCTGGAGGTGATTTCTCACTTTCTATCTCTGTCTTTCCGGCAAGTGCACATGCCCTACAGCAGAAACCTCTCCAAAAAAAGAAAAAAGAAAAAAAAAACCCTATAGCTAACATTATACTTAATGGGGAAAAATTGAAAGCCTTTCTACTAAAAACTGGTACAAGAAAAGGCTGTCCACTTTCTCCCCTCCTATTCAGTATAGTACTGGAAGTCCTAGCCAATGTGGTCAGATAACAGAAGAAAATAAAAGGTGTTTCAATAGGGAAGGAAAAGCTAAAATTATTTCTATTTCCAGATGACGTGATTGTATACATAGAAGACCCAATAGCATCCATAAAAAAACTCCTTGAAGTAATAAAAGCATACAGTAAAGTGGCAGGATACAAAATTAACCTACAAAAATCTATAGCATTTCTCTATACAAACAAGCAGAGACAGAACTGAAGAAAGTAATCCCATTTACCATAGTCACAAGAAGTATAAGATACCTAGGAACAAAACTAACCAAGGAAGTCAAAGACATCTACAAAGAAAATATGAAAACCTTACAAAGGAAGTTGAAAAAGACACAAAGAGGTAGAAGGACATCCCGTGTTCCCGGATTGGCAGAATTAATATAATCAAAATTGCAATCCTACCCAAATTAATCTACATGTTTAATACAATCCACATAAAATAACAAGAGACATTCTTCACAGATCTAGAAGAGACAGTCATAGAATTTGTTTGGAATCATAAAAGACCCTTTATTGCCAGAGCTATCCTGTTCAAGAACAGTGGAGTGAGTGGCATTTCACTCCCTGATATCAAAATATATTCCAAAACTGTGATAGTCAAAACAGCATGGTATTGGCACAAAAACAGACATGAGGACCAATGGAACAGAGCAAGAGACTCCAGAAGCAAATCCCAAAACACACAGCCAACTCATCTTTAACAAAGGGTACCAGTCAATCCAGTGGGAAAAGGAAAACCTCTTTAGCAAATGGTGCTGGAAAAACTGGGTATCCACCAGAAGAAAAATGAATCTGAACTCCTATCTGTCACCATTAACAAAAATCAACTCAAAGTGGATCAAAGATCTAAACCTAAGACTACAAACTATAAAACTACTCTTGGAAAACACTGGGGAAACTCTGCGAGTTTTAAAGTCTTAAACAAGACCCCCAAAGCACAGGCAAAAGTCCCCAAAACAGACAGGTGGGATTATATCATATTAAGATATACATTTCCTGAGAAGAGGATTCCTCATGGCTCCTGCAAACTAGTCATTTCAGGGGACAGGAAAAATGAAGATTTTCTACTGATAATTCAGCCTTCTGCAAACAAAGCTAGCGTGATGGATCTAAGGGCACTGTAGCTAAACATCAAAATACTATTAGGGTTAACATATTCCTCAATATCTACTGAATCTGCTGCACCAGCGATCACAACAGAACGGCAAAGAGATTCCAGATCACCTCTTTCTGCTTGCTCCTGAACACTCAGATTGAACTTTAAGAATTCAAAAGAAACACACCATCCATCAGATGACAAGAAATTACCGCAGGACCACAAGAAATATGGGAAAGCAATAAAATAGCTCTCCTCCAAGGGAAAAGAATAACTCCTCTTCATCCACAAGCAGTTCAATGCAAATCATGGAAATGTCTGATAAAGAATTTAGAACATTCATAATGGCGAAGCTAACTGAGATGGAAGAGAAGAGAGACAATGAACTGCTAAAGAGAAAGGAGAAAGAAGTTGACGAGTTCCAGGAGGTGAGGAAATTCCTGCAAGATCTAGAAGAGGAATTACACACTTTAAAAAAGAATCAAACAGAACTATTAGAGATGAAGTCTATAATACAGGGAGTCAAAATCTCCCTTGAAAGTATTAAAAGCAGACTAGATCATACAGAAAATAGAATCTCAGACATAGAAGAGAAAATGGCTGGCCTAGAAAAATCCACCACGAAGACTGAGAAAATGGCACAAAAATTTGAGAATAATGTACGAGAAGTACTAGATACCATAAAACGTTCAAACATCCGAATAATTGGCATTCCAGAAGGTGAAGAGACCCATAAGGGCATTGATAATCTATTCCATGAAATCCTGCAAGAAGACTTTCCAAACCTAGAGAGGCATTCGAAGATCCAGTCCCAAGAAATCCAAAGGACCCCAAATAGAATCAACCCAAGAAGATCTTCTCCAAGACACATTATAGCCAGGTGGACCAAAACCACAGACAAAGACAAGATACTAAGATTGGCAAGAGAAAAACATCAAGTTACCTACAAAGGACATCCCATCAGGCTAACAGCAGACTTCTCATCGGAAACAGTGCGGGCAAGGAAAGAATGGGAAAATATATTCAAAGTGTTAAGAGAAAAGCAATTTCAGCCGAGAATACTGTACCAGGCAAGATTATCTTTCATGTGGGAAAAGAAGACAAGAACATTCTCAGATAAACAAAACTTGAAAGAATTTACCAGCGCCAGACCAGATCTCCAAGAAGTTCTCAAGGGTGTGGTATATCAGGAAAATTAAATACAGACACACGGAAAGGAGAATTCAAAAACTAAGAAAGAGGCCAGCTTAATCATAGGGACAAGTCTGGAGTTGAATATTATATCCCAGAATTTAATAGGAAAAATGGAACCAGAACAGAAGATAAAGTACATGAGACTGATAGGTTTATGCACCTACCATTTGAACAGAATCCTAACCTGTTTCCTGGCTTTAAGAAAAGCCCCTTAGCATTTCTTTGATTTAAGTTAAAACTGGTTTTCTTAATAGTACCAAGTGAACTTACCATTGAAAGTAGTTAGATTATGTAAGAAATTGTGTGATCAATACAATGTGGGGGGGGAAAGGAATGGAAGACAATTGTAGACACCAGAGATAGTATGAGAAGAGGGTGGGAAAGGACAGAGGGTCAGAAAGAGGGGTAAAAAAAATTCTAGGAACTAGAAAATTTTGAATAATAATATGCATGATTAAGTCACTATGCAGTATATTCTGGATGGGAAATCACATTTTGTATGCTGTGATGATGCTTAGAGAAAGAATGTAAATTAAGTTAAAAAAAAAGTTTCAGAAAAAAAAATCCATTCGATGACTGCAGTAAGATATATAGCCCCAGCTAGGTGCTACTTTATAGGATGCCTAAAGTTAGGCCTGTGTTCATGGAAATGTATATATCATCTGTGTTTGCTATGAAAATATTTAGATTAATTTAGATCTTTAGTAATTCAATAAAATGTGGAGGGAAAACAGTATAGAAAGCAAATATAGATACCCGAGACAGTGGAGGAGGAAAGTGGGAGATGGCAGAGAGTAAGAGATAGGGAATCAAGGATGGGGGGAAAAAAAGCAAAACATACAGGAAACAAGAAATGGAAAATTATTTGTTGACAATAACATGTATGTTGATGTGCTTGATGGAGACAATATACAGTGTACTCTGGATGGAAAATCTTATTTTGTATGCTGTAATGATATATAGTGAATGAATGTAAATAAAAATATATAAAATTTTAAAAAAAGAAAACCAGAAGATGTATGCATATAATAGTAACTTACCAGAAGAACTAGGAAAAAGCATGATTATCTCAATTGATGGAAAAAAAGCATTTTTTAAAAATCCAATACCCTCTCAAGATAAAAGCATTAAACAAACTAGGAATAGAAATGAATTTATAGAATGTGAGAAAAGAAATCTATGAAAATCCCATAGTTAACATCATACTTCAAGGAGAAAGGCTATCTAGCCTTGGTGGCTGAGGTAATAGGGGTACAGCTCTGGGTTCATTTCACAGGTTTGCCTGAATATACCAGGCATGTCCATAGGCATGCCTATGATCTCGACTTGCAGCAGGCATAGGGGACAATATCAGTATGAGACTCTGTTGACGGTGCTTCTCTCTAAACAATTAATTAAACTTTTCTTTCTTTCTTCTTCTTATTATTATTATCTATACATTCAATCACTACACATCATCTAGATTTTAAAGAGACTTTACCCAGCATGTCATACACCTCAGTACAGTTCAGTTGAGAATACTATACACATCCTCATCAAGAGATAATAAACTATGTCTGTGTCCCACAAATGTCTTACCTATTTTTTTCATCAATTTTCCTTTCCTTTGCTCTTCCCCTCCCATGCTTTCCTTCCAGTTTGTCTCTAGTGTTCATGGAAATTTTTAATGCTTTTATGTTCTCTCGAATTTCAGTCTCTACCATAGAATGTGGACAGTTGGTATATGTTAAGTGGAGACATATAATTTCTCCCTTTCATAGCCTGACTTGCTTCACTCAGCAACAGATCTTCTATATTTGTCCACTTTCTATAAAATTCCATGGCCTTGTTGTTATTGTTTTTTTTTGTTTGTTTGTTTTTTGTTTTTTAATGGCTGAATAGTATTCTGTGGAGTCTATGTGCCACACTTTTTCAATCCATTTGTGGACATTTGGGATGGTTCCATGACTTAGCAATCGTGAATAATGCTGCAATTAATATAGTTTGGAAAATGCTTTTCCGACTGAGCATTTTTCTGTCCTTTGGGTAGATACCCAGGAGTGAAATTGCTGGATCATATGGTAGTTCTACTGAAAGGTCTTTGAGGAACCTCCATATAGTTCTCCACAGTGGCTGGACCAATATACATTCCTACCAACAATGTAGGAGTGATAGCCTTTTGCCACATTTCCTCCAGCACTTATCATTTTTTGCTTTTCTAATCTGTCCCGTTCTGACTGAGGTTAGGTGGTATCTCATTGTGCTTTTGATCTGCATCTCCCTTATAATGAGGGATGTTGAGCAATTTTACATATGCTTTTTGACTGTTCGTATTCACCTCATTTTCCCACCTTTTAATAGGGCTAATCATTTTCTTCTGGGTAAACTGCTTGAGTTCCCTGTGTATTCTGGTTATCAGTCCCGTATCTGAGGCATAGATAACAAAAATTCACTCACATTCCGAGGGTTGTCAATTCACACTAATTATGGTGTCCTTTGCTGTGCAGGAAATGTATATCTTTTTTTTTTTTTTTTCCCCCCAGAGTACACTGTATATTGTCTCAATCAAGCACATCAACATACATGTTATTGTCAACAAATAATTTTCCATTTCTTGTTTCCTGTATGTTTTGCTTCCACCCCCCTTCCTTGATTCCCTATCTCTTACCCTCTGCCATCTCCCACTCTCTTCCCACACTGTCTCTGGTATCTATGTTTACTTTCTATATTGTTTTCCCCCCATTTTTTATTGAATTACTAAAGATCTTAATTAATCTAAATACTTTCATAGCAAACACAGGTGATATATACATTTCCATGAACACAAGTCTAAATTTAGGCATCCTATAAAGTAGCACCTAGCTGGGGCTATATATCTTAACTGTGGTCATCGAATGGATATTTTTTTTTCTGAAACTTTTCTTTTTTGTAACTTAATTTACATTCTTTCTCTAAGCATCATCACAGCATACAAAATGTGATTTCCCATCCAGAATATACTGCATAGTGACTTAATCATGCATATTATTATCCAAAATTTTCTATTTCTAGTTCCTAGAATTTTTTTTACCCCTCTTTCTGACCCTCTGTCCTTTCCCACCCTCTTCTCACACTGTCTCTGGTGTCTACAATCGTCTTTTTTCCTTTTCCACCCACATTGTATTGATCACACAATTTCTTACATAATCTAACTACTTTCAATGGTAAGTTCATAGGGTACTATTAAGAAAACCAGGGAACCAGAAGTTAGCGTAAAGGCTATGTCGCTGGACTCCCACGTAGTCGACCGCGGTTCACGTCCTGGACCCAGTGGCTTAAAACTCACGCCGGGCGCGTGTGCGTGTGTGCCCAAGATCCTGAGAGGAAAATGGAGGAGAAGGGATTGCGGCGTGACCATCACCCCTGGGGGGTGATTTCTTGCTTTCTGTCTCTAATGTCTCTGTCTGGCGAACGCACGCACCCTATAGCGAAAATCTCTCCAAAAAAAAAAAAAAAAAAGAAAACCAGTTTTAACTTATAGAAATGCTAAGGAACTTTTCTTAAAGCCAGGAAACAGGTTAGGATTCTGTTCAAATGGTAGGTGCATAAACCTATCAGTCTCATGTACTTTATCTTCTGTTCTGGTTCCATTTTTCCTATTAAATTCTGGGATATAATATTCAACTCCAGACTTGTCCCTATGATTAAGCTGGCCTCTTTCTTAGTTTTTGAATTCTCCTTTCCGTGTGTCTGTATTTATTTTCCTGATATACCACACCCTTGAGAACTTCTTGGAGATCTGGTCTGGCGCTGGTAAATTCTTTCAAGTTTTGTTTATCTGAGAATGTTCTTGTCTTCTTTTCCCACATGAAAGATAATCTTGCCTGGTACAGTATTCTCGGCTGAAATTGCTTTTCTCTTAACACTTTGAATATATTTTCCCATTCTTTCCTCGCCCGCACTGTTTCCGATGAGAAGTCTGCTGTTAGCCTGATGGGATGTCCTTTGTAGGTAACTTGATGTTTTTCTCTTGCCAATCTTAGTATCTTGTCTTTGTCTGTGGTTTTGGTCCACCTGGCTATAATGTGTCTTGGAGAAGATCTTCTTGGGTTGATTCTATTTGGGGTCCTTTGGATTTCTTGGGACTGGATCTTCGAATGCCTCTCTAGGTTTGGAAAGTCTTCTTGCAGGATTTCATGGAATAGATTATCAATGCCCTTATGGGTCTCTTCACCTTCTGGAATGCCAGTTATTCGGATGTTTGGACATTTGATGGTATCTAGTACTTCTCGTATATTATTCTCAAATTTTTGTGCCATTTTCTCAGTCTTCCTGGTGGATTTTTCAAGGCCAGCAATTTTCTCTTCTACGTCTGAGATTCTATTTTCTGTATGATCTAGTCTGCTTTTAATACTTTTAAGGGAGATTTTGACTTCCTGTATTATAGACTTCATCTCTAATAGTTCCGTTTGATTCTTTTTTAAAGTGTGTAATTCCTCTTTTAGATCTTGCAAGAGTTTCCTCACCTCCTGGAACTCGTCATCTTCTTTCTCCTTTCTCTTCTGCAGTTCATTGTCTCTCTTCTCTTCCATCTCTGTTAGCTTCACCATTATGAATGTTCTAAATTCTTTATCAGACATTTCCATTGAACTGCTTGTGGATGAAGAATTATTCTTTTCCCTTGGAGGAGAGGTGTTTTCTTGCTTTCCCATATTTCTTGTCGTCCTGTGGTGATTTCTTATCATCTGATGGATGGTTTGTTTCTTTCTAATTCTTGAAGTTCAATCAAGCTAGCTTGTTTTTTGGTGGCTGAATTATCAGTAGATAATCTTCATTTCTCTTGTACCCTGAAATAACTTGTTCACAGGAGCCATGAGGAATCTTCTTCTCTCCTGGTTTTCATATGTTGAAACATCTTTGCATTCCTGGAATAAATCCCAGTTAGTCAGAGTGAACAATTATTTTTACATGTTTCTAGATTTGTTTTATTACATTTGATTTGTTTTTTAGCTATGGGATTTGTTCTTACCAGAGAGAGACAGGGAGAGAAAGTGAAAGAGAATGTGAGAATTACCCCACAGGAGGGATGGCCATGCTGCAATCCCTTCTCCTCCATTCTCCTAGGATTTTCAGCACATATGCATACATGCCTGGCATGATTTTCAAGACACCAGGTCTGGGACTCAAACCTCAGTCAGCCTTGTGGGGGGTCCAGCACCTTATCCACCAAGATCTTGGGCACACACACATACACACCCGGCATGAGTTTAAGCCACCGGGTCCAGAACTCGAACCACAGTTGACTACGTGGGAGTCCAGCGACATAGCCATTACACTAACTGCTGTTCCCTCTCTTGCCTAATTTTAAAAGAGAAGACTTTCATACTGTTAATATGTTGAATAAGAGTGGAGAAATGGGCATCCTCATCTTGTTAGAAAAAAAGCTTTCAGATCCTCCTGGGTTAGTGTGATGATAGCTGTGAATTTGTCATATATGGCCTTTATTATATTGAGATATATGCTTTATATACCTAATTTGTTGAGAGTCTTAATTATAAAGAAATGTAGTTTATCCAATAGTTTTTCTGCATTAATTGAGATGATTGTATACTTTTTATCTTTTATTCTATTGTTGTGACATGTCACCTTTATTGATTTTTTAATATGTTGATTCATCCTTGCATCTCCAGGGCAAATCATATTTAATCTTAGTGTATGCTCTTTATAATATGTTTTTGAATTTAACTTTCTAGTATTTTGTTGAGGGTTTTTATATGTGTTCATCAGGGATATTGGCCTTTACTTTTTTTGTTGTTTTTGTCTGGTTTTGGTATCAGGATAATGTTAGCCTTATGAAATACAATTTTGAAGATTCCTTGTTTAAATTTTTTGGAGTGGGTTGAGAAGAATCGATGTTAGTTATTTAAAGCTTTTATAGAATTTGTCAGTAAAGCCATTCAGCTCTGGGGTTTTCTTTGTTGGTAGACTATTACTGATTTTATCTCATTACTCATTATTGGTCTGTTTAGGATTTCTGTTTCTTCCTGGTTTAATCTTGGTAGATGGTATGTGTCCAGGAATTTATACATTTTCTCCAAGTTGTCCAATTCCTAGGCATATAGATGTTAATAATAGTCTCTTGTGTCAGTTTAATAATTCCTTTTCATTTCTGATTTTATTATTTGGGTCTTCTCTCTCTTTATCCTCAGTCTAGCTCATAGTTTGTTAATTTTGTTTATCCTTTCAAAGAACCGACCTTTCTTTTTGTTGATCTTTCATGGCATGAGTGTGTTTATGTGTGTGCATGTCTGCCTTTGGCTTATTTCTCCTCTGATCTATATTATTTCTTTCCTTCTACTAAATTTTTTTTTTTGGAGAGGTTTTTGCTATAGGGCGTGTGCGCTCGCCAGAGAGAGAGAGACAGAGAGACAGAAAGCGAGAAATCACCCCCCAGAGGGGATGGCCACACCGCAATCCCCTCTCCTCCATTCTCCTCTCGGGATCTTGGGCACGCATGCACACGCGCCCAGCGTGAGTTTAAGCCACAGAGTCCGGGACTCGAACCACAGTTGACTACGTGGGAGTCCAGCGACACAGCCATTACGCTAACTGCTGGTCCCCCTTCTACTAAATTTTGGTTTTATTTGTTTTGCTTTTTTCATTCCTTGAGTTACATTGTTAGGTTGTTTATTTGAATATTTCTGCGGCAGCGTGGTGGTTGTGGGTTTATGATACTGATAACTGCTCATCAGATTCAGCCTGATGAGGAAGCAGTGACAAAGACCTACTCATACACGAAGTTATGAGGAGAGAGGAGAGCTCCGAAGGCAAGATCGTCTTGTCCTTCTTCACTCCAGATCTTTAATTGAGATCAGTATTTATTGCGTGGAATAAACAGAAAAATCTGTTAAACATCACACCAGAAAGTCAGCACATTTTCCATTCTTACGTTTTTCTCATTTCTCTTGCATAAAGCACAAAGTATAGATATTCCTTAAAGCAAAGCAGCCTGTCAGCTGTTTCTCGCTGAAATAAGTAAAAGCGATTTTTTGCTTTGTGAGACAGCAAATCTCAAAACGTAGATCTCCCTGGATTATTTTTAAACTCTACCCAATTAGTTACATTTTATACATTCCCTCAAGTAGTTAAGGTGTTGGACTCCCACATGGCCAACTGTGGTTCGAATCCCAGACCTGGCAGCTTGCTTTCTCACTTTTTCTCTCTCTCTCTTATTCTCTCTCTAGTGAGTGCACTTGCCCTATAGCAAATTTGAAAAAAAAATAATAATAAATGAAATTAAAGAAATCTAAAAAAAAAGTATTTCTTTTTATGAGGTAGGCATTTATTGCTATAAACTTCCCTCTTAGTACTGCTTTTGATGTATCCCATAAGTCTTGGTATGTTGTATTTTCATTTTCTTTGGTTTGAAGAAATTTTAACATCTCCCTGTTAAATTTTTCATTAAGCCATCCCAGTAGTCATTTAGGAGCATGTTGTTCAGTTTTCATGTATTTGTATAGATTTTTAAAAAGGTTTTTGTCATAGGGCACATGCACTCATCAGAGAGAGACAAAGAGGTACAGTGAGAGGGAAAGTGAGAAATCACGCCCCAGGGGAGATAGCCATGCTGCAGTCCTTTCTTCTCCAGTCTCCTCTTGAGATTTTAGGCATGCATGTACATACATACAGCATGATTTTCAGGCTGTTAGGTCTGGTACTCAAACCGCAGTCAGCCATGTGGGAGTCTAGCACCTTAACCACTTCACCAACTACTGGCTCTTTTTTATAGATTTTTATATCTTTTCCTATCACTTCACCTTCTGGGATACTCATAAGGTAATTTTTTGTTGAATGGTTCCCCTTAAGTCTTGTAGGGTTTCTTCATTTCTCTTTATCCTCTTTTCTTGTCTGATTGTAATATTTCAAATGATTTGTCTTTTTTTTTTTTTTTTTAGGTTTTTGCCACAGTTCATGTGTGTTCACCAGAGAGAGATAGAGGGCAAGTGAGAAGTTATACCCTAGGGGGGATTGCCATGCTATAATTCCTTCTCTTCCACCATCTTCTTGGGATTTTGGATACACGTGTTCATGCACTCAGTGTGTTTTTCAAACCACCAGGCCCAAGACTCAGACAGCACAGTTGGCCATGTGGGATCCAACTAACTAAAACGCCCCACCATCTCACATTTTGTTCTTTTACAAAACTAATAAAATAGACATTTGGCATATTCATCATGACGAAAAGAAGTACCTAGAAATAATATTATGAAAGGAAAGGGAGACCACAACAAAGGAAAAAAATACAAAAAGATTAGGGGAAAATATTAATTATTTATGCCAATAGGATTAAAAATTTAGGAGGCAGTGATAGTGACACAAGATAGCAGCCACCATAGGCTCAGGGGTAAAAGTCCCTCACATTTTCTTTTTTTTCTTTCTTTTTTTTGGAGAGATTTTTGCTATAGGGCGCATACACTCACCAGAAAGAGACAGAGAGACAGAAAGTGAGAAATCACCCCCCGGGAGGATGGCCACGTCGCAATCCCTTCTCCATTCTCCTCTTGGGATCTTAGGCATGCACGCACATGTGCCCGATATGAATTTATGCTGCCGGGTCCAGGACTTGAACCGCAGTTGACTACATTGGAGTCCAGTGACATAGCCATTGCGTTAACTGCTGGTCCCATCCCTCACAATTTCTGACTGTTGGAAGAACTCAAAGAAGGCCAGAAAGGGAGTACATAGTTTGGGTCTAGAAGATGATGAAGACAGCCCAGCTGCCTTCTGCTGTTGTCAGCCTATGTGGTGTTTGCTTTGGTTTTGTTTGCTTTTGTCTTAGGAAAACAGAAGTTTTTTATAGGAAAGTGAAGATTTTTAATAGAAAAGTACACTTTCATTCCTGAAAAGCATGCAGATATGCAGCTGCCAGAGGACAACTGCACTGGGCATGGGGTTAGGTGTTACATTTATTCTAAGAATTGATAATGAATATTTAGCAGTGGAAGGTCTGTCACAGTATCTGGCCTCTTTGTTTAAATTCGCAAGCCTTTTCCTGTGATTGATATTTCTCTCACAGGTAAGGAATTCAATTATCTGTTCCCATATACTCAGTGTGCACTTGGTATAATCATCCTTATTGAGATGAACTGCCTAGTTCATTTATTGCCCCAGCGGGAATTAGGATATCGACCAAATTGTCTTGCTGGATCCTTTTGTACTTATGAGCGATAAGAGGGAAAGTTGAGGTTTGATAAGATTACTCAGACCTGCCAGCTCTCAGAACCCCTAGCAGTTAAACTTATAGAGAGGCCACATGAAGACAACAGTAAGCACACACATCCTTCTGAATGATTATTTTCTTTTTCTGTAATTGCTTTTGCCTTTGAAAATTGAAGAAGTTTTCAATAAAGGTCTCGTTTGGTCATTCTTGCAATCCACTTGGAATCTGGTTTGGAATCTGACAACTGGAACAAAAAGAACCTTGAATTTGGTACATATGTTGGCTTTGGTGCTGTTGCTGCTATTGATCTTCAGCAGGGACTAACGAAGGACTCAGTCCACAAAGCCCGAGATGGATGGACAGAACATCCTGGCAAATGATCACATTTTCCCATGTTCTGTTCGGGATCACTGTATGCTGACATCTGGGTGCCTATTGAAATAAAGCAGTTCAGGGACCAGCAGTTAGCATAATGGCTATGTCGCTGGACTCCCACGTAGTCGACCGCGGTTCACGTCCCGGACCCGGTGGCTTAAACTCACGCCGGGCGCGTGTGCGTGCGTGCCCAAGATCAAGAGAGGAGAATAGAGGAGAAGGGATTGCGGCGTGGCCATCCCCCCTGGGGGGTGATTTCTCGCTTTCTGTCTCTGTCTCTCTCTGTCTGTCTGGCGAGCGCACGCGCCCTATAGCAAAAACCTCTCCCCCAAAAAAGAAAAAGAAAAAGCAGGTCATTTAGTTCAAACTTAAAAAAAAATTTTGTATAAAACCACCTTTTGAAGCAGCAACCATCAAGTCTGAAATGCAATAGATATTTCCATTAATCTTTTTTTTCTGAGGAAAACCTTAATTCTAAGGATATAACATCTTGTAAGTAAAGTTTAACATAATGGTATTTTATAAGCAGTCTTTTTATTGTCACATCATTGCCTGATTTTAATATAATAAAGGAAAGTGTGTTACCATTTTGAAAAATACAAATTTAGGGGAAAGACACAAATTCCTAGAAAAATAAAACTTATCATAACCTACTCAAGAAAAAATAGAAAGCTTGTATAGTAATGGAAAGTATTAAGTATTCAAGTCTTCCTAGAGACCTATGTGCTTTTTAAAATATTAATTGTTTATTTTGCATTCATTTACTGAACATCATCACAACATACAAGATGCAGTTTCCCATCCAGAATACACTGTATAGTGGCTTAGTCATACATGTTATCATAAATAATTTTCCATTTCTTGTTTCATATATATATATATATATGTGTATATATATATATATGAATATATATATACACACACACATATATATGAATACACACACACACACACACACACACACATATATATATATATATATATACATACATAAATATATGAATCCCTCCCCATTTCTCACCCTCTGCATATCCCACCCTCCTCCCACTCTATTTCTGGTATCTGCAGTTGCTTTCCATTCCTTTTTCTTTTTCTCCCACATTTTATTGGTTAACAAAATATTTTAATTGATCTAACTACTTTCAATAGCAAGTTTAGCTGATATATAAATATCTGTGAACAAATGTTTGACTTTAGGCATGAAATTGTGAATAGAATTAATATACTATAAAATAGCACCTAGCTGTAGCTATGTAGCTTACTGTGGTCATTAAATAGGTTTTTTTTTTTTTTTTTTTTTCTCTTTTTTTTTTATTATTATCCATTTTTTGTTACATTGAATTACATATAACTTTACAGTGTATTACATTGCTTTTTCAAAAGGGAATGCCATGCATGTCAGTCAGTACAGAGACATTAATCTCCCCACTTCAACATTCAATATCTTTCCTATGTATCCCCCAATCATTATTATTATTATTCTAATTATTTTTTATGATAAACATGATTTTTTTTTTTCTCCAATTATCAGATCATAAAGTTCCCAACAAGAGGGAACGTAGACTCCACTCAGGGCTGGACCAAGGGTGGGTCTCGTGCAGCCCCGCAAATGTAGGTGAATCTCCATGGAACACAGTTTCAGGAACGCGGCTCAGGGAAGCAGAGACGGCCATCAGCTGATGCAGCACGGGAGGCAGACCCCGGCCACGGCTCGCGGGACAGACCCCGGCCACGGCTCGCGGGGCAGGCCCCGGCCACGGCACGCGGGGCAGGCCCCGGCCACGGCTCGTGGGGTCAGAGCCCCGGCCACGGCTCGCGGGGTCAGAGCCCCGGCCACGGCTCGCGGGGCAGGCCCCGGCCACGGCTCGCGGGGCAGGCCCGGGCCACGGCTCGCGGGGCAGGCCCCGGCCACGGCTCGCGGGGCAGACCCCGGCCACGGCACACGGGGCAGACCCCGGCCACGGCACACGGGGCAGACCCCGGCCACGGCTCGCAGGGTCAGAGCCCCGGCCACGGCACGTGGGGGCAGGCCCCGGCCACGGCTCGCGGGGCAGACCCGGTCCACGGCACGCGGGGCAGACCCCGGCCACGGCTCGCGGGGCAGGCCCAGGCCACGGCTCGCGGGGCAGACCCCGGCCACGGCACGCGTGGCAGACCCCGGCCACGGCTCGCGGGGCAGACCCCGGCCACGGCTCGCGGGGCAGACCCCGGCCACGGCACGCAGGGGCAGACCCCGGCCACGGCACGCAGGGGCAGAGCCCCGGCCACGGCACGCGGCGGCAGGCCCCGGCCACGGCACGCGGGGCAGGCCCAGGCCACGGCTCGCGGGGCAGGCCCCGGCCACGGCACGCAGGGTCAGAGCCCCGGCCACGGCACACGGGGCAGGCCCCGGCCACGGCTCGCGGGGCAGACCCCGTAAATAGGTATTTTTAAATATGTTTTTTAATTTCAAGAAAGGCAGTTTTAACTTTAATAAATCAAAACCAAAAAATGTTAAGAGAACTTTGCTTAAGACTTAAAGCCAGGAAGCAGATTAGGATTCTGTTCAAATAGTAATTACCTGGATCTGTTGACAATTCAAGAGAAGAAAAAAATTCTTATCTCTGGACTACAAAGCATAGGAAAAGATCAGTATTATTTTAGTCAAAAGCCATAAAATTCTATTTCATCAGCTCTGTATCATGTACTTAATCTAACTTCTGTTCTGGTCCAAGCTTTACATTTAAGTTCTGGAAAATAATAGTCAACTCGGGACTTGTGCCCACCATTAAGCTGCCCCTTTTCTTAGATGTTTTTAAACTCTTATTACTGTGTGTCTGATTTTAGTTTTCCTGATATAACACTTCCTTCAGAACTTCTTGGAGAATTGGTCTGGTGTCAGTAAATTTCAGCTTTTGTTTATCTGAGAATGTTCTTGTCTTTTCCCATAAGAAGGATAATCTTCTTGGGTATAGCATCCTTGGTTTTTCACTGAATACTTTGAATATATTTTTCATTCTTTCCTTGCTTGCATTGTTTCCAGTGAGAAGTCTGCTGTTAGCCTGATGGGATATTCTTTGTAGGTAACTTGACATTTCTCTCTCGCCAATCTTAGTATCTTGTCTTTGTCTATGGTTTTGGTCAATCTTGCTATAATGTGTCTTGGAGAAGATATTCTTGGGTTAATTGTATTTCTTTGTATTTCTTGGGACTGGATCTTTGAATGCCTCTCTAGATTTGAAAAGTTTTCTTCCAGGATTTCATGGAATAGATTATCAATGGCCTTATTAGTCTCTTCACCTGCTGGGATACCAGTTATCCAGATGTTTGGACATTTGATGGTACCTAGTATTTCTCGTAGATTATTCTCATTTTTTTGGACTATTTTCTCATTCTTCATGGTGGATTTTTTTAGGCCAGAAATTCTGTTTTCTACATCTGAGATTCGATCTTCTATATGATCTAGTCTGCTTTTCATTCAAGGGAGATGTTGATTTCCTGTATTACAGTCTTCATCTCTAACCGTTCCATTTTTTGTTTTTTTTGTTTTGTTTTGTTTTGTTTTGTTTTTCTTGGAGAGATTTTCGCTATAGGGCATGTGCGCTCACCAGACAGACAGAGACATAGAGACAGAAAGCGAAAAATCACCCCCCAGGGGGGATGGTCACGCCGCAATCCCTTCTCCTCCATTCTCCTCTTGGGATCTTGGGCACGCACGCACACGCGCCCGGCATTAGTTTTAAGCCACCAGGTCTGGGATGCGAACTGTGGTCGACTACGTGGGAGTCCAGTGACATAGCCATTACGCTAATTGCTGGTTCCCCATTTGGGTTTTTATTTATTTATTTATTTATTTATTTATTTTTATTTGCATACAATCATTACATTTGTACGGAATGGGTACAGAATGGTCTGTAGAGGCATGTATATACAGTGTGTATTAACCAAATAGGTATAAACATATTCACCATCATCAACAGTTGACATTATGTTGTGAACATTCAAAACCCACTCAGATGATTCAGCAAGTAAGTGTGAATTGTCTATGATGTTTTTTATGCTGAGAGATACAGTTCCTTTTTGTTTTTTCTTTTTTCTTCTAATTTTCAGTTCATAAAGTTCCCAGCAATAGGGAACGTAGGCTTCACTTAGGGCTGGACCAAGGGTGGGTCTCGTGCAGCCCAGTAAATGTATGTGAGTCTCCATGGAACCCAGTTTCAGGGACGCGGCTCTGGAAAGCTGAGACGGCTATCAGCTGATGCGGCACAGCAGTCATCCCACAGTCACCTGGAATGGCACTGTGGGGATCTGCAGTGTGAATCATCCTCGGGTGTCTGGATTCCTTAAGAATGGTGGAGTAGTTCTAGTTTTTCCCTGAGGTAATGCAGAGCTGGTAACCATCATCTTCTCACTGACCATAGGCAGAGAAATTCCCCCCACACAATACACCTCTGAATTGGTCCAAGACAGCCAAATACTCCCTCTGCTGCCCATAGCTGTAAGTTCTTGATCCCTGTGCTCGGTCTCAGCCCACCGCCCCCTGCCGGTGGCCACGCGGGGGTGCAGACCCGGCGGCCATGCACAAGCCTGGGGGCCACATGTAGGCCCAGCAGCCATGCCCGGCCCGGCGGCCCCTCGCAGGCCCGGGACCACACGTAGGCCCGGCGGCCCCATGCGGGCCCCGAGCGCATGAATACTCGCTGGATCCAGTGCCCCCCCCCTCGCCCGCCCAGCCAGAGAAAGGAAGGACAGCGACCTTGGTCGGTCCGCGGTGCCCGCCCGCTGCAGCGCTGGGCACGAGACATACTCAGCGCCGGAGAGGCAGTGGGGGCTGGGCCGTCTGGGCGCTAGCACGCGGGGCAGAGCCGCGGCCATGGCGAGCGGGGGCAGAGCCACGGCCACGGTGTGCGGAGGCAGACCCCAGCCACGGCACGCGGGGTAAACCCCGGCCACGGCACGCGGGGCTGAGCCCCGGCCACGGCACGCGGGGCTGAGCCCCGGCCATGGCACGCGGGGCAGACCCTGGCCACGGCACACGGGGGCAGAGCCCCGGCCACGGCACGCGGGGTAGACCCCGGCCACGGCACGCGGGGGCATAGCCCCAGCTGGGCTGGCTCTCCAGCCAAGGCATGCAGAGCGGAGCCCCAGCGGCAGGGCAGAGCCCTGGCCTGGCTGGCCCTCCGGCCAAGGCACGCGGAGCAGAGCCCCGGCCACAGCACGCAGGGCAGACCCCGGCTACGGCATGCGGGGCATAGCCCCGGCCACGGCACGCGGGGGTAGAGCCCCGACCACGGCACGTGGGGGCCGGCCCCGGCCACGGCACGCGGGGTAGAGCCCCGGCCACGGCGCGCGGGGGCAGAACCCTGGCCACGGCGCGCGGGACAGACCCCGGCCATGGCGCGCGGGACAGACCCCGGCTATGGTGCGCAGGGGCAGACCCTGGCCACGGCATGCGGGGGCAGACCCTGGCCACGGCACGCGGGGGCAGAGCCCCGGCCAGGCCGGCTCTCCGGCCAAGGCACGCAGAGCAAAGCCCCAGTCGCAGGACAGAGCCCCGGCCTGGCCGGCCCTCCGGCCAAGGCACGCGGAGCAGAGCCTCGGCCACGGCACGCTGGGCAGACCCCGGCCACGGCACGCGGGGCTGATCCCCGGCCACGGCACGCGGAGCAGAGCCCCGACCGGGCCGGTTCTCCGGTCAGGTCGCGCGGAGTAGAACCCCAGCCGCAGCACACAGAGCAGAGCCCCGGCTGGGCTGGTTCTCCGGCCAAGGTACGCGGAGCAGATCCAGGCCACGGCTCGCGGAGCAGAGACCCGGCCACGGCACGCGGGGCAAACCCCAGCCACGGCACGCGGGGCAGACCCCGGCCACAGCACGTGGGGCAGAGCCCCGACCGGGCCGGCTCCTCGGCCAGGGCACGCGGCTCAGAACCCCAGCCACAGCGCACAGAGCAGAGCCCTGGCTGGGCTGGCTCTCCGGCTAAGGCACACGGAGCAGACCCCGGCCACGGCACGCAGGGCAGACCCCGGCCATGGCACACGGGTCAGACCCCAGCCATGGCACGTGGGGCAGGGCCCCGGTTGGGCCGGTCCTCCGGACAGGGCATTCGGAGCAGAGCCCCCGGCGCCCCATCTCCGCGCCCCGGCTCGCAGAGCTGAGCCCTCGCGCCCGGCGCCCCGCCCCCGCGCCCTAGCACGCAGAGCGGCGCTCCGCGCCCGCCCGCCGGTGCATGCCCCCGCGTCCCGCCCTGCGGAGCGGAGCCTCCGTGTCCGGCGCCCCGCCCCTGCGCCACGGTACACGGAGCGTAGCCGCCGGCCCCGCGGCCCGCCGGCCCGCCTTCCGGCCGGCCGGGGCCCCCATTTGGTTGTTTTTTATGGTGTGTATTTCCTCTTTCAGATTTTGCAAGAACTTCCTCACTTCCTGAAACTCCTCGGCCCTATTCTCCTGCCTCTTTTGGAGTTCATTGTTTCTCTTCTCTTGCATCTCTGTTAACTTTGTCACTATGAATATTCTAAATTACTTATCAGACATTTCCATGATTTCCACTGAACTGTCTGTGGATGAAGAGGAGTTATTCTTTTCCCTTGGAGGAGAAGAATTTTTTTGCTTTCCCATATTTTCTGTGACCATGGTGTGATTTCTAGTCATCGAATGGATGGTGCATTTCTTCCTAATTCTTGAAGTTCATTGTGAGCATTCAGGAGCACGCAGGAGGAGGTGATATAGAATCTTTTTGCCATTCCTTTTTTATTCCTTTGTGCAGCAGATTCAGCGGGAATTGAGGAATAACCCTAATAGTATTTGGATGTTTAACTATGGTTCCCTTAGATCCGTCTAGATATTCAATGAATGGAATTTTCACAGCAGAGTGATGAGGTAAAAGAAAGAGAATAAAAAAAGACAAAGACAAAAAAAGAGAGAGAGAAAGAAAGAAACAAAAAAAGAAGAAAACTACAAAAATTATTTCTTAAAAAAGGCAAAAAATAAAAACCATGTGGCGTGCAAGCAGGCCACCTGAAATGACTAGTTCTGAGCTGCAATAGATGAGTCTTCTGAAGCCCTCCTCCTTGTCTCTCCTAGAGGAGTGGGGTAAAGGGGATTATTAGCAAGATAAAGGAGGATCTGAAAGCCAGGAGAATACTTTACCTTAAAAAAATTTTTAAAGAAAAAATTACCAAGAAATGATTAGACAGACTGAGTCAGAGAGATACAGAAAGAGACAGAGAGAAGGATAAAGAGGTGCCTTACCACTCGAGACTGGGGGCTAGAGGCTGAATTATCAGTAGAAAATCTTCATTTCTCTTATTTTGTGAAATGTCTAGTTCTCAGTAGCAATGGAGGAGTCTTCTGAAGGCCTGCCCCTTGCCTCTCCTACAATGGAGGGGGTGAGGGGGTTATTAGCAAGATAAAGGGGATCTCAAAGCCAAGAGAATATTTTATCTTACAAAATTTTATAAAGGAAAAATTACCAAAAAATAAGAAGATAGAGAAACACAGAAAAGGATAGAGGGGTGCCCTACCACTTGAGACTGATGGCTGGAGGCTGAATTATCCATAGAAAATCTTAATTTCTCTTATTACCTGAAATGATTAGTTTTCACCAGCAATGGAGGAGTCTTCTGAAGGCCTGCCCCTTGCCTCTCCTCCAGATCTATGTTCCTTTTATTAGTAACTTATTGTATATAGGGAATTCAAAATGCTCACAGAAGAATGGATTTAAATTATGAGTTTATTTTGGTGTAAAATATTTTAAAATCTATGCATAGGTATTCATAACATGTATTTTTCTGGAACTTTTTAATGACCCTTTATACATAAAAATGTAGATAATAGGTTATATTAAGCAAACACTAATCAAAAACTTGTAATATTATAAACAAAATACAGGTGTCAAAAGAATGAATATTAGGGAGAGAGACATTACATAATGGTAAAGAGGGCAATTTGGCCAGAAGACATAACAATACCTGGAGTAAAAGTTGACAGAATTGTTAGGACTAGAATGTGGCGCAGAGATTAAAGTGGCTGGATCACACACAGCTAACTGGAGGTTCGAGTCATGGACCCAGTGGCTTGAAAAATACATGGGGACATGTGAGTACATGCCCAAAATCCTGGAAGGAGACTGAAGGAGAAGGGATTGAGGTGTGGCTGTCTCCCCTAGGGAGTGATCTCTCACTTTCCTTTTTTCTTTCTCTCTCTGGTGAGCGCAGGTGCCCTATAGCAAAACTGAACTTCAAGAAGAAATAAACAAATCTACTATTATATTTGTAGATGTCAATAGTTACACTTTTTTTTTTTTTTTTTTTTTCAGGTTTTGCTACAGGACATGTGTACTCACTAGAGAGAGAAAGTGAGAAATCACCCTCCAGGAAGAATGGCCATTCTATAATCCCTTTCCTTCTCCTTCACTCTCTTCTCAGGATTTTGGGCTCTCATGCGTATGTGCCTGGTGTATTTTTCAAGCTGATGGTCTAGGACTTGAACTGGGCAGTCAGCCATGTGGGATTCAGCTGCCTTAACCACTACTTCACTTGGCTGACCCCATCAATAGTTACTCTTTTTTTTGGGGGGGGGGGTAGGTTTTCACTATTGGGTGCGTGCACTCGCCAGACAGAGAGACATAGAGACAGAAAGCGAGAAATCACTTCCGGGGGGATGGTCACACCGCAATCCCTTCTCCTCCATTCTCCTCTCGGGATCTTGGACACGCACGCACACGTGCCCGGCGTGAGTTTTAAGCCACCGGGTCCGGGACACGAACCGCAGTCAACTAAGTGGGAGTCCAGCGATATAGCCATTACGCTAACTGCTGGTTCCCTCAATAGTTACTCTTAATCAATATAAAAATTAGCTGAAAAGTTAATAAGGATGTATCTGCATGACAGTAGAGTCAACTCATCCTGACATTTATAGAACACTACATCTAGTAGCAATATAATTCACATTTCTTACAAATGGACATGTGATGTTCATCAAGATAAATCATATCCTGATTCCTAAAATAACAGACTGGCTTCTTTCATTTAGCAACATAAATTTAAATATTCCTCATGACTCTTTTTGACTTGATGTCTCCTTTTTTTTCTATCCCTGAATAATATTGCATGTTATGGGATGCGCAAATGTTTATTCATCCATTCACCTATTGAAGGACATCTTTGTTGTGTCCAAGCTTTGGCCATTAATAATAAAGCTGCTATAAACATTTGTGTACAGGTTTTTGTGTGATCATAAGTTTACATTCACTTGGGTAAAAACCTACAATATGATTCCTGAATGATATGGTAAGCTTATGTTTAGTTATGTAAGGAACTGCCAAACTATTTCCTAGAGTGGCTGTACCATTTCACAGTCCCAGTGGTGATGAGAATATTTCATGCTCTGCATTCTCAAAAGCATTTGGTGTAATCAATGTTCTGAATTTTGGCTATTTCAACAGGTGTGTAGAGGCATTTAACTGTTGTTTTAATATGAAATTCCCTACTGATGTATAATGTTGAGCATCTTTTCATATGTTTATTTTTGATATGTTCATTGGTGAGATATCTTTTCAAACTTTCACACCTTTAAAAATGAGGTTGTATATTTTCTTATTGTTAAGAATTTTTTGTGGCAGTGGCATAGTGGTTATGTAAGAATAAATTTAAATTATGCCTTTCTGCTCTGTAGAGATAAAATTTAACCTTTGCTTTTGCCGGATGCCCTTGTGATAAACTGCCCTTGTGATAAACTGCCCTGACAGACTTAATTATGCAAACCTCCAGGAACGGAGCAAATGGAATGTGGACAAGAAACTAGAAAGACAACCCATGCACGTGTGTCACAAAACTGCCACTCTTCCCCCTAGAAATGAACTACCCATTAAACTTCCGCATACCTTCTCCTGCTTATAAAAAGACCTATAACCCTAAAAACGGGGTCCTCGCTCAGGCCTGCTGCGTCAGGTGTTTGCTTGGACCCCAGCCGGCTGGAATAATAAAACCTCTTGCATTTTGCATCAAGAACCGACTCTTGTGGTTGATTGGGGGTCGCGTATCCTCTGGACAGAAAGCGCGCTGAGCCAGGCGGCCGGCACCCTTACAGTTAAGGGCACTGGACTCCCATATGGCTGACCATGGTTCGAGTCCCAGATCTGACGGCTTGCTTTCTCACCTCCCCTCTCTCTCTGTCTCACTCTGTCCCTCTCCGGTGGAATTTAAATAAATAAAGTTAAATAAAATAATTCTTTAAAAAAATTCTTCATAGGTTTTGGATAAATTTTCTCTATCAGATATGTCTTTTTCAAATGTTCTCTCCCAGTCTGTGGCTTGTCTTTTCATTTATTTATTTAGTTATTTCAGTTTTTGCTATAGGGCAAATTACTTACTAGAGGTTTTTTGTTTGTTTGTTTTTTTGTTTTTTTTTTAAATATGCGTGGAAAAACCTAAATAATCTACTGAAAAACTCTTAGCGATAATAAACAAATTTAGCAAAGTTGCAGGCATTGATGGAAATAACCAACTCTGTAAAAATAATAATTAATGAGGTTTATTTCTAAGCAGAATATGAGTGATTTAGGCTCAGAGAGCAGGTAAACATGCCTTTATCAGGTACAGGGGTTCCTTGTACTTGATTTTGAGAGTGAGAGACAGGGTTTGGAATTTAGTGAAGAGTTTTTTCATTGATCTGACCCCAAAAGGCAGGAGATGTGGAGGGATGGGGCTTGTTGGTTATAGGTGGGTTTACAGTTTTTAGGTTGCTGTTTGGAAAAGAAAGGTTGCTGAGATAAGAAAAGGATGTACTTTAACAAGAGATAAGGAAGCTTAATATACATCACAAAGATACTATGCCAGGAGCAGGATATAGGGAGAATCCTATTACCAATGGGTCAAAATGTTCTATAAATGTTTGTGGATATGACTCCCTCCAGGCCCTCTGGAAAGGATTTTAGAAAATACAAAAAAGCAATCAGACTTCTGTCCTTAATCCCCCTCCCCCACTGGCCAAATATTCCTCTAAATGCATGTGTAGGCCACAAAATTGACAGGTCTCATGGCACTAGGAAGACTTATTTCATGTCCCATGGTGGTAGAAAGGCTTGTTCCTAAGAGTCATGTCCCACCTTGCTAGGAAGGCTCCCTCCTAGTAGTCAGGTCCCACAGTGCTAGGAAGGCACCTTCCTAGGAGTCGGGACCCACGGTGCTAGGAAGGCTCACCTCAAGGGGTAGTCTCTAAGTCATTGGCAATGGAGTCCTGAGGGAAGGACATGTTTGACTGATTCAGTAGCCAGTTATCCCTGGGCAAAGGAGTCAGGCCTCAAAGTTCTGTTGGGGCAGGGGAACAATTTTTTTAGAGCTGTGCATGACAAAATGAAAAATACCTATAATGACTTGATAGCAGTTTATTACAATAGAGGTAAATGACAAAACAATTTTTCTATTTTACACAGCATTTTAAGACAACAAACTTATGAATGACAGTGTCATGTCAAGATCATTAGCCTTATAAGTCTATGATTTAAAAATATATTTGTATCAATAATGTGTATGCAAAGAACATTGAAAAAGACTTAGTAATCAACTGACAATGATCCTTATATGAATTGATACTATCTTTTACAAAAATGAGATGTGTCTTTTGACATTTTTCAGGGGCTCAACTGGAAAACCTGAGTCAAGTTTAGGTCTGGAAAAATGTTCAATTTACAATTTGATCTTTAAGAAATATGTCAAAGATGTCAGAAAACTCAATACAAAATTTAATTACAACAGGATTATAAGTCACTGAGTATAATATTTAACTAAGCTGATAATTATAAAAAAGTTATACAATGAAAAAGTTTAACCATCTAAAGTTCTATTTTCAGGTAACCAAAATCCCTCTAAATATAAACATAAAGCATAAAAATATGTTTTCTTGGGACCAGTAGGTTGATGTAATGGCTATGTTGCTGGATTCCCATGTAGTTGACTGTGGTTCGAGTCCTGGACCTGGTGGCTTAAACTCATGCCAGGCACGAAGATCCTGAGAGGAGAATGGAGGAGAAGGGATTGTGATGTGGCCATCCCCCTGGGGGGTGATTTCTCGCTTTCTCTTTCTCTGTCTTTCTCTGTCTTTCTGGCAAGCACATGCACCCTATAGTAAAAACCTCTCCAAAAAAAAAAAAAAAAAAGTTTTCTTAAATAGGTTATCAAGCTGTAAAGAAATCTGCAGTATGTTTGCAGTTCACTGAGGGCAGATCAATGCTTCAAAAACCTTGGTTTTAAATACAGGAGAAAAGAACTTTATCAACTTTTAGGAAAACTTACAATACTTTCGTCAAATTGTAGCCAACTTTTCATATAATAAATTCCTTTCATAACATTATTTTATCAGACTTTGGGGACCAGAGGTTGGCGAGGTGGTTAAGGCACTGGACACTCCCATGTGGCTGATCACAGTTCAAGTCTCAGACTTGGTGGCTTACTTTCTCACTTTCTCTCTCTCTCTCTCTCTCTGTCTCTTTCTGGTAAAATTTAGAAATGAATGAATAAACAAAGTTAAATAAATAATTTTTTAAAAATTATTTTACCCGTCTTAATAACTTTTTTCTAAATACCTATGAACTCAAGCCTTATCCTAATATGTCTTAGACCTTGTGTTTGTCCCTTTTTCTTCCAACGATATATATAAAGTCATCTTACTTTAGCTCAAATACTCAACCATACAAAAAAAATTCTTTATACAGAATTTTATCTTTTTCACTATTTTCTACCTTGTGTTAGATTGACCTCTGAATAACCTTTACAGAACTTCTCCTAAAGGAAAAAATAGGAGATGGTTATAACAAACTCTGGCCAAACCCTTCTATTACTGTCAAACAGGACCACAGTACTGTTCCAGCCTATGCCCACGGATGGGCCCAGCTGGTCACGCTGGCATGTAATCTAATCAAGGTGTCAGCTATTTGCATGATGCTATCCTTTAACACCTCCCATACTGGACACCAAGTCCTCTAGGTAGGATGGGATGAAACACTTCTTGACATTAAATCCCCACGAAGGGGTTTTATGCAATGAACTTTATATATATTTGGAAACAACCTTAAATAACCTTTTATTTAGACCACCCTCCAAAATAATTATTATGTTAAAAGAATACATTTTTATGCCTTGCTTATGGATATTTACCAAAACCTTTTAATGTTTTCTAACTTTGTACATAGAATTACATATATTCACCTTAATTTTTACTCTTTTGTACCCTTAATTTTTTTAAAGAATTATTTATTTTATTTTGTCACTATGATTTTTTAAAATTTGACTAGAGAGGGAGAGGGAGAGAGAGAGAACGAGAAAGAGAAAGCAAGAAAGCCAGGTCCAAGACTCAAACTGCAGTCAGACGTGGGAATTAAGCATCTTAACCACCACACCACTTGCCAGTCCCTGTAACCTTAATTTTTTATAAGTAAGCAATGTGATTTGTCATATACTAGCAATTTTTAACTATTCAATTTTTTAAAACAATTTTTTTAAAGGTAAAACAAAATAATCCTGTAGACCCTTATTTCCCCCCCTTTGGTCTCTACAAGAGTTAGAAGTCAAGTGAGAAACTTTACTGTTTATATTAATCAAAGTATTTAACTTAAATGATGACAAGTATTTTACCAATATTAATTGAACCTAACATAATTCCTTTTAAGATTTAAAATGACCTGAATGTTTTGTAACATCATACTTACAATCACCAGATTTATTTTTAAAAACTATATACCTGAGTTATCTAAATACCAAAAGATACCAGAAAGTTAGTTATTTTCTTATTAACTTTTTATAACATGTTAAATATGTATACCATATGGATATTAGATATTTACCTGAAGTTGCTGATAATTGTGAAATCTATTTTTACTAAATCAGTAATACTAAAACAATTTTGTTGCTTGATTGGTAAAACCTAGGCTGACAATTATGAAGATATCTTTAATTTTATCCTTGAATTGATAGCTGGCTTATTTACTGAAGTCATGTGAACTTGAAAGCATTTGGATTAAATGCTATGAGTGCTCTTTATTTACAAGCCAAATGTAATAGAATTCCTTAAGCACTTTCCCATATAAACATGACAAACAACATATATAAACACATGTACAACACAAAAGAACATATAAGGGAGTTCTAGAAGTATCCCTGTGTCAAAGTATCCCTGTGTTCCCACCTAGATCTTGGCACCAGGAAGGTTATCTTACTTTTGATATCCCAGATATACAAATTTACCTCTGGCATGGAACATGAAGTTAACATCCAAGCAGCGCATCAAGATATGGATACTAATTCCTTCAAAGACCACCCTGGGCATGTGTGATGAGATAATTAAATCCCTCACGTGAGAGATGTGCAAAACCAGGAAAAACCAGAAAAGTGCAAGAAACCAAAACAAGCCAGATACTATGACAGACCTTCCCCTGCTAAAATATTCTTTACCAACCTCTAGGAAATGTCAACACCTAACTAAATGCCTAAGGCAGCTGGCCTTCTCTGGGAGCTGCCCACTCAAATGCCTTTCAAGTTTGGGGGTGAATTTTCTCCCTATTAGAAATCTTTACTTTTCTACTTAAAACTTCTCTTTTCCTACTTTACATGTTTTTGTGGTTTTTCATTCTGTGTCTCAGGACAGGTCTCAGAGACTTGAATCTAAAGAACCTAATATTTTATACCCTGCAGCTCAACTTCTTCCTGTAGCCTTGCAGACAACTCACTCCTTGCAAGTTCCTTTGAGCAGCACTAAGTTTGTCAATGAGCTGGCATTTCTACTCATTATGCTAGTCAGTTCTACTGCAAATCTCTCCTCTTACAAAAAGTCATCTCAGAGACTGAACAAGCCTAAACAAAAAAAAGCCCAAACAAAATCCCTCTGACACAAATGAAGAAAACAAAAACCCTCAACTCAGTTTTTCATTGGCAACCCATTTTCCAGGACTCCTTCCCTGCCTGGGAGCTCTGATCTTTCTTCCCGCTCTTAATTCTCCACTGCAGTATTCCTTCTGTGTCCATGTCTCTATTTCCTCATGAGCATGAGACAACCAAATTCACTGCTGTTCTTGTACTGGATGTTGGGCCTGTGCACCCCAACTTCCTGTATCACAATTTTCCTTCATCACCCTAAAACTATGAACGAGCAAAAAGAAAAACAGAAAGAAAAATTGGAGTAGGCGGAGCAAAGAGAAAAAGGAGAAGCTTCTGAAATTACCATAAAGGACACAAGTTGGTCAAAAATTAAATCAAGCAAGGATCCCCTAAAGAGGAATGGACCCTCAGTTTCCACTTTCAAGAAAAAAAATAAGAACTCTCTAACTTGAAAATAAGTGAGATTTAAAAAAAAATTTTTTTCTAAGGTGCTTGGAATGCAAGGTTCATTTACATAGTAATGACCTACAGTAAAAGGAAAAACTTAGGCTTTGGATATGATAAATAAGGACACAAAGGCTGAGAGAAGTCTATACCACAAATATAAGCACAAGTCTTAAAAGAATAACAATAATTTAAAATGTATTACAAGATAGAAATTGCTGACTGTGAGCAAAAAAGAAAAACAAGAAAAAAATAAACACACCAAAAAACAAAACAAAAATAAAACCCCAGGCCTGATGCTGCCAGAAGACTGATGACTGTTTCTTTATAAAATAGAAAATATTTATTCTGAGTTAAGGATACTGAACTTGAACTGTGAAATATTGCTTTCCTTGACTAAAAATGAAGATTTTCTACTAAGACTGCTCCTTCCAGATTCGTTGTTAGTGGTAAAAGCACAAACCCAGGCCTTATCCTGAGATATGGATACCAAACTTGAGCTGTAAAATATTGCTTTTCTTGACTAAAAATGAAGATTTTCTGTTGAGAAAAATGCTAGATTCATTTCTAGTGGCTAGGGCTCCCTCTGTCTCCTTCGTTTCATTTCTCTCTGTCTCTCTCTGTTTCTCTGTGTCTCCCTGTGTCTTTCCATTAAAAAAATTTTTTTTTAAGGTAAAATATTTTCTGGGCTCTCAAGTCCCTCCTTTATTGTGTTAATTTGTGCCTTTCCCCTTTCCATTTAGGAAAGGCACAAACCCAGGCCCATCCTGCAATATGGATACCGAACTTGAGCTGTGAAATACTGCTTTCCTTGACTAAAAGCAAAGATTTTCATATTTTTGCTTTTTAAAATTAAGATCTAAAGTTCTTTTTATCATCTTTTTTCTTCTTCTTTTTATTTTATTTTTTCTTCTTCTTTCCTCTTCTCTAATTCTTTTTATTTTTTCTGTATCTTTATTCATTGGCTGCTCAGCCTCTATTACTCTAAGTGTCTAGTTAGGTCCAAGTGAACAGGATCCAAACATCTGAATACAATTAGAGTCAGAATATTCCTGTATTCCCACCGAATCTGAATCCAATGCACAAAGAGTGAAAATTAAATGGGAGAGACATTGCAGATTACCTCCTCCTGCAAGCCTGTGAATGCTCAGATAGAACTTCAAGAATTAGGAAGAAACACACCATCCATCAGATGACTAGAAATCACAGCAAGGTCACAAGAAATATGGGAAAGCAAGAAAATACTTCTCCTCCAAGGAAAAAAGGATAACTCTTCTTCATCCTCAGACAGTACAATGAAACTCATGAAAATGTCAGATGAAGAATTTATAATATTCATAGTGACAAAGCTAACAGAGATGGAAGAGAAGAGAGACAATGAACTGCATAAGAGGCAGGAGAAAAGAGCTGACGAGTTCCATGAGATGAGGAGATTGTTGCAAGATCTAAAAGATGAAATACACACTATAAAAAAGAATCAAATGTATCTGTTAGAAATGAAGGCTATAATATAGGAAGTCAAAACCTCCCTTGAAAGTATTAAAAGCAGGCTAGGTCATACAGAAAATTGAATCTCAGATGTAGAAGATAGAATCGCTGGCCTAGAAAAATCCACCAGGAAGACTGAGAAAATTGCCAAAAAAAAAAAAAAAAAATAAAGAAAAAAGAAGAATATACGAGAAATACTAGATACCATCAAACGTCCAAACATCCAGAAAATTGGTATTCCAGAAGGTGAAGCAACTCATAAGGGCATTGATAATCTATTCCATGAAATCCTGGAAGAAAATTTTTCCGAAGTTAGGGAGGCATTCAAAGATCCAGTCCCCTTGGAGACACACAGCATCATGGCTCCTGCAAACTAGCCATTTTGGGGAAACAGAATTGAAGATCTCCCACTGATAATTTGGCCTCCAGCACACAAAACTCATGTGATTGAACTTCCAAGTTTGGAAAGAAACCGACCATCAACCAGATGACTAGAAATCGCTGCAGGACCACAAGAAATATGGGAAAGCAGGAAAATAACCTCTTCTCCAAAGGAAAAGGATAACTCCTCTTCATTCACACACAGCTCATTGGAAATCATGGAAATGTCTGATAAAGATTTCAGAACATTCATAATGGCAAAGCTAACAGAGATGGAAGAGAAGAGAGACAATGAACTGCTAAAGAGGAAGGAGAAAGAAGTTGTCGAGTTCCAGGAAGTGAGGAAATTCATGCAAGATCTAAAAGAGGAATTTCACACTTTACAAAAGAATCAAATGGAACTGTTAGAGATGAAGGCTATAACACAGGAAGTCAAAATCTCCCTTGAAAGTATTAAAAGCAGACTAGATCATACAGAAAATAGAATCTCAGATGTAGAAGAGAAAATTGCTAGCCTAGAAAAATCCACCACGAAGACTGAGAAAATGGCCCAAAAATTTGAGACTAATATACGAGATATACTAGATACCATCAAACGTCCAAATATCCGGATAATAGGCATCCCAGAAGGCGAAGAGACTCATAAGGGCATTGATAATCTATTCCATGAGATCCTGCAAGAAAACTTTACAAACCTAGAGAGGCTCTCAAAGATTCAGTTCCAAGAAATACAGAGGACCCCAAATAGAATCAACCCAAGAAGATCTTCTCCAAGACACATTATAGCCAGATTGACTGAAATATCAGACAAAGACAAGATACTAAGATTGGCAAGAGAAAAACGGCAAGTTACCTACAAAGGGCATCCCATCAGACTAACAGCAGACCTCTCATCGGAAACAATGAGAGCAAGGAAAGAATGGGGAAATATATTCAAAATGTTAAGGGAAAAGCAATTTCAACCGAGAATACTGTACCCAGCAGGATTATCGTTCATTTGGGAAGAAAAGACATGAACATTCCCAGATAAACAAAACCTGAAAGAATTTACCAGCACCAGACCAGAACTCCAAGAAGTTCTGAAGGGAGTGCTATGTCAGTAAGATTAAATGCAGACACACAGAAATAAGAGTTCAAAAACTAAGAAAATGGGTAACTTAATTGTAGGGACAATGTCTGGAGATGAATATTATATCCCAGAACTCAATCTGGAAGATCGAACCGTAACAGAAGAAAGATTAAGTACATGAGACTGAACTGATGAAACATTCTGTGACTCGACTAAAATATTGCTGCTTTTCTTCTAAGCTTTGTTGTCTGGTTTTAAAGGAATTTTGTCCTGTCTTGAGCTTTTGTCCAGTAGGTTCATGTGCCTACTATGTGAACAGAATACTAACTTGTTTCTAGGCTTTAAGTTTCAATGAAATATCGTTACCAGGTCAAAACTGCTTTTCTTGAAATTACCAGCTGAACTTGCTATTGAAAGTAGTTAGATTACTTATGATATTTTGTGATCAACAAAATGTTGGGGGAAAAGGAATTGAAGACAACTGTATGTAGAAGAGACAGTGTAACAAGAGAGTGGGAAAGGGCAGGAGGGTCAAACATGGGATAAAAAACATATATACATAAGCATATATATGAGAGTAGAAATGGAATATTATTGATGATAACATGCACGATTAAGCCACTATACAGTTTATTCTAGATGGGAAATCACATTTAGTATGTTGTGATGATGCTCAGAGAATGAATGTTAAGTAATTAAAAAAATAGTTTCAGGGGAAAAAAAAAACAGTAAAACTGTGCTTATCAAAATTTTTTAAAAAATGCATATTTGATGACTGTAGTAAGCTATATAGCCCCAGGTAGGTACTACTTTATAGTATGTTCATTCTACTCACTGAGGTTTATGCCTAAAGTCAGACTTGGGTTCATGTATAGGTATATATCAGCTGCACTTGCTATTGGAAATATTTAGACTAATTAAGTTCATTAACAAATCAATTAAATGGGGGTAAAGGCATAGAAAGCAACTATGGATACCAGAGACAATGTGGGAGGAGGGTGAGACATGGCAGAGGGTGAGAGATAGGGAATCAAGGATGGAAAAAAAAGTATATAAGACATAAGAAATGGAAAATTATTTGCTGATAACATGTATGTTGATGTGCTTGATTGAGCCAATATACAGTGTATTTTGGATGGAAAATTCATTTGTATGCTGTAATAATGTATAGAGAATTAATGTAAAAAATAAATTTAAAGGAAAAAAATACATTTAAAAAGAAAGAAAGAAAGAAAAAGATCCAGTCCCAAGAAATACAAAGGATCCCAAATAGAAGAAGATCTTCTCCAAGACACATTATAGGCAGATTGACCAAAACCACAGACAAAGACAAGATATTAAGATTGGCAAGAGAGAAACGTCAAGTTACCTACAAAGGATATTCCATCAGGATAACAGCAGACCTCTCATTGGAAACAATATAACTGATGAAAGAATGGGAAAGTATATTCCAAGTGTTAAGGGAAAAGCAATTTCAACCAAAAATACTGTATCCAGCAGGATTACCCATCATATGGGGGAAAAAAAAGTCAAAACATTCTCAGATAAACAAAACCTGAAAGAATTTGCCAACACCAGACCACATCTCTAAGCAGTTTTGAAGGGAGTGCTATACCAGGAAAATTAAATGCAGGCACACAGAAATAAGAGTTCAAAAACTGAGAAATGGTCAACTTAATGGTAGGGACAAGTCTGGAGTTGAATATTATTTCCCAGAATTTAATCAGGAAGATCAAACCCCAACAGAATTTAGATTAAGTACATCAGACTGAGCTGGTGAAATAGAATTTTATGACTTTTGACTAAAATACTGCTTATTTTCTTCTAGGCTTTTTTTTTCCCCAGTTTTAAGGATTTTTGTCCTGTCTTGAGCTGCCGATAGGTTCGTGCACCTACTATTTGAAGAGAATCCTAACCTTTTCCCTGGTTTTAAGTTTTAAGCAGCATTCTTTCACATTTCTTTAATTTATTAAAGCTAAAACTGCCTTTCTTGAAAATAAAACATATATTAAAAAATATCTAAGTATTGACCGTGGTAAGCTATATAGCATCTGCTAGGTGCTACCTTATAGTATATTCATTCTACTCAGTTTCATGCCTAAAGTCAGACATCTATTCACAGATATGTATATATCAGCTGAATTTGCTATTGAAAATAGATTATTTAAGAAATTTTGTGAATCAATAAAATGGGGGAAAAAGGAATGAAAAACAACTGTGGACACCTGAGATAGTGTGGGAGGAGGGTGAGAAATAGAGGGTGAGAAATAGGGGGGAAATATATATGAAACTAGAAATGAAAAATTATTGATCATAACATGTATGGTTAAGCCACTATGCAGTATATTCTGGATGGGAAATCACATTTTGTATGCTGTGATGATGCTCAGTGAATAAATGTAAATTATTTGATTAATTAAAAATAAAACAAAAAAATAGCAAATTCAAAAAGAAAACATTTGTTATGTAAGACCTTGCAAGTCAAAGAGACCCACCAGACAAACACACCCTCTTAAACTGATTACTGAATTTATCATGTGCTTGAGACTTCTGCACTTAAACAAAATAGAAAAAATAAAGGAAAAAAACTCTAGCAGACTAATTCCTTTCATCATGAGCTGTCCTGCTCTTTGCCCCTGCACATTGCCACAAGGCTAGGCTTTCCTTCCTCATATCTTGTGCTTAAAGTTTGGCCTATAGTGTGGCAGGAAATGGAACTGTCCTTGATGTGGCAGGAAAATTAATTGAGGAGGCTCAAGGGGAGGGGGATGTGGCAGGAACTGAAAGTAGCTTTCACTTGAGTTCCACTTGACTCTCATCACACTTCCATGTCTGCACCTGAAAAGTTATTTTCTGCTGTGTATTGCTCCAAAATCAGCTGTGACCAGTACAGCCCACCTCCAAAATCTCCCATTTCTGTACCTTTAAAAGCTGGACCTCGAGGAGTCCGAACCGGCGAGGCCCCAGGATCTGTCTGAGCCCCCTGACCTTTGAGCTCCACTTCCGGTCGGATCAACACGTTGGCAAGGCCACTGTTGTATGCCCCCCCGACCTAGGAACAAAGCTTGGGTCCACTCAACATGTTCGGCAAGGCCGCTTGTTGTACACTCCAGAGACTGGTAGCCTTGCTGGGAAGTGACCCCCCCTCTGACTCCCCAATTTACTACTATAAAAGAACTACATAGCTCTCTTATACATCCTGAGTATATGATAAAATTTTCCAGGAAGTCTCTCAAACACTCCCCTTTGCTCTAATCACCTACTGTTAATTAAAATGCTTTATCTCCATGGTCACAATAGAGGGTGGGCTGAAGTTCTTTCTAGGCAGAAATAATCTTGACCTTTGGAAGGTCCTTCAAAATACATTTAAGGTAAACTTAATCCTTTCTTTATGTAAAATAGGATTAGGCCAAAACTGGCCCAGGACACCCCCGCCCTCACCAAGTGAAATAGATAAATATATTAGGACTCCTCAGAACAAGTTTCAGATCCCTACAAAACTATGTAAGTATCATTCTTTATTAAGATCCCTAAGAACTAATATCTATACTTGAGATTTTCTTTTCTCAGCACCATTCCTGGTAATCACAAGATGGCTGCTGCGCCACATCAGCTGATAATCATCTCTGCTTACCAGAACCGTTTTCCCGAAACTGCATTCCATGGAGACCCACCTACAATTGCAGAACTGCACTAGACCCACCCTTAATCCAAGCCTGATAGAATCTATGTTCTCTATTGTTCAAACTTTATGAGCTGATAATTGAAACACGTGGCCCCTCTCCCTTTACTTGCATGTATCACATTTTCAATAAAAACGCACGATGATTCCTAGCAGTTGTCACTCCTCAGGGAGCAATCTCTGGGGGTGTCAGGCATAGGACGTGCATGAAAAGGCACCGAGGCCTTTGTCTTCTGTTCACCTTCGCCGCCTCCATCAAGATAACCCACCCACGCCGAGGCTGGACTCCAGCATGGACCCTAAAGCAAATTCAGGGTCCAGAACTTTGATTGTGAACTCCTCTGGGTCTGCCAGCATAATAAACCTGAGTTCTCTTTGTTCTATGAGTGGCATTTTGTTTCTCAACAATCTGTTTCCACATTTTGGTACATTGCCTGGAAAATGTAACTGCACTGGCCTGTTGAGCACCAGAGCCAAGCGAACCACTCTTCCTGGAGTGGCTACCCTGACTCAGAGAGAAAGTCATGCCAGCTGACCATTTCTCAGGTTTTTTCCTGCTTGGGGCAACCATCCAAGGAACCATTCCAGAATTGCATGGACTTGCTGGAGAGAGGGACCAACTCTTCTGGACCAGGTAATGGGAATCGGTAAATCCCCTGGGAGCATCAGCTCCAGTCAGGTCTGCCAAGTCAGGTTGAAGGAAAGGATTGATCAACCTCTTATGGTCAGAGGGCCATCAGTCATGGCTTTCCTGAGGGGGGAAGTAATGCTATAACTTCTGAATGAATGGATAAATGAAAGTGTTTGTGATTCCATGGCCAAAAGGCTACAGAATTTGAGTGTGTCCTAACCTGCAGGTCTGTGGTGACCTAGTATGGCTAGAAGATGAGATTGAAGCTGAGGGACATAGTCCCTCCCTGCACGTTCAATCTGACAAATTATTTATATCTGGTCGCTGAAGTTAAGAGGTACCCTAAGGCTCCTGAGAGGTATGCAGCAAGGTGGACACCTGAATGGTCTTCTCCTAAGAGGGGGCTTCCAACCCTTGTTTGTTGCAATACCGTCCATGGGAGGGATCACAGAATAGAAGTGGGCTCATTAGTCAGTATCAGGCAGGCCCCTGTGTCTCTGGAAACTCGATGGTCTTTTTCTCAGTCATTGCCGAGGAAACCCTCCCACCAACCTCCATAGATTTTCTCTGATGTCTGTGACCTCGTCCATCAGAGTGCCCCTTCTATTCCTACCAGTCTTGGTTTAACTCCTTGGGTGCTCTCCTGAGGCCCCACCTGAAGCTTGCTCTCCTCATACACCTGTTTTACCATTTGTACCCTGTTCCTGACAGCTGTTATGATCCTGAATTCTACTGACAGAACTTCCTTTGAAGAGCCACTTTCCTGCTGCTTCTGACGATTCTGCCAGGAGAGTTCCCAGACCTTCGTTTCCTCCTTAGATTGGTCCCTTGGATGTTGAGGACTTTCCTCAAAGAGCTAACGTTTACTGACATGGCTTCAGTATTAGAGTCAGCTGGAGACTCTCCAGAGCCAAGCTCTAAGTCAGGTCCTAATCCCATTCATAAACCGAGCAATCCATGAAGTAGAAGCCTTTAATACCTGGCGCTGACATTGAGTGTACCACCCAAAGAAGCATTGGAGGTGTCACTATGGGGCACTTCCAGTCAAAACCAACTGTCCTAGATTGTATGCTCCATAACTTTAAGAAAGGCTTTTCAGCATCAGAATGACCCCGGGAAGGCTGGAAACCTTCTGTGAAGTTGAATGACCCTCTTTCAAGGTCAACTAGCCCCCTGAAGGCACTCTGGTTATGTCTATTGTTGTGGCCACCAACTATTTCATCACAGAAATCTTGGAGCATCCAGCCTAGCTTCCTTACATAGACTCTTGGTTCCAGGTGACTCAAATGCTCCCTCCTTGAGCCTGCTTCTGCTGCAAAGGAAGAGGGCAAGGTGCCATTTTGGTTGGCCAGAAGCTTAGCCCAAGTCAGGTCAAGAAACCAGCTGCCCCCATCTTCCAAGGGATCCTGAAAACAACCAACCTGCCCTTCAGCCTCCCTATACCATTGTTATATCTGCAGCTGATCCAGTGGCCAACGCCCTGCCACCTTCAGTCTCACCACCCCATGGTGATCCAGGATCATCTCCAATCCCTGAGACGTCAGGGGCCTTTGCATTGCACACTCTGGGAGGCCATAGGCTCTGGTCGAGTTCCCAAAAGACATTACTGAACTTTCAACTTCCACTTAGGGAAATTAGAGGTTCCCCACAAATCTGGCCTGATGGAGTTGTCAGTGAAGGCAGAACCATCTTTTATTACCAACTCTTCACCACAATAGATTTACTGAATTGGAAACACTAAACTCATGCCTACTCAGAGAAACCTCAGGCAATAGCAGATCTCATAGAGTCCATCTTCCAGACCCATTAGCCCATGAAGGATGACTGTCACCAATTTCTTCTCACACTCTTTAACACTGAGGAGTGCCACTGGGTTCTAACTGAAGCCCGGAAGTGGCTACAGGACCATGCACCTAGACAGACTCTGGATCCTGAGGCATGGGTCAGAAACACCACCACTGATGTAAAGCCCAACTTGGACTACAACACCGAAGCAGACAAGCAGACCTTAAGCAGTTTATCAGGAGGTTCTCATTCAAGGGGTTTGAGCAGGAACCAAGAATCCCACCAACGTGGCTAAAAGCTTCACAGTAACACAAAAACATGAAGAGCCCCCTGCAGAATACTAGGAGAGGCTGTGTGAAACATTTAGAATCTATACCCTCCTTCAACCCTGAGGCTTCCAAGAACCAGATGATGGTAAATGAGGCTTTTGTGGTAAAGTCAGCCCCAGAAATTCATTAGAAGCTGCAGAAGCTTGAAGGGTTCACTGGAATGAATGTAACACAATTCTTGGAGGTGACTAATCGAGTCTTTGTAAACTGAGAGTGGGAGGAAAAGAGAGAGGCTGACTGATGCATGAGACGAAAGTGACACTGCTTGATGCTACTCTCCAGAGACCTGAGGGGGGGGATCCCCAAGCCCCATGGGATTGGATCAAGTCCAGAAATGACAACCACTTCAGTGCAATCAATATGCTTACTGCAAAGAATTCTGGCATTGATAAAATGAATGCCCTAAACTGAAGTCCAGCCAATAGAAAGAAAATTTGACCAGTCCTTGGGGGCCAGCCTTCTTTCCAGAACTTCCTTGAGATCTTCTGGTCACCACTGAGGCTGACTCCAACTAGACAGAACAGGCTCCCTGCTTCTAAGCCCCTGGGAGCCAATGGTCCAGATGATGGTTGGAGGCTAACAGATTACTTTCTTGGTGGATACTAAGGCTGAACATGCAGTCTTGACTGAGCCTCTGTCTCTTCCTTCTGGCCAAGAAGCCACCATCCTGGGAGCCACAGGGAACCACAGGACATGGCCTTTCCTCCAAGCATGAGCCTGTCAGTTGGGAGAACATCAAGTGACCCATGAGTTCTTATACCTGCCAGATTGCCCCATACCTCTTCTAGGCTGAGATTTGACTAAACTAGGGTCACAAATCATCTTTGTTCCAGAGGGCCCTGCCACCCTCTCTCTGGAAGGCCATAAGGTCCATATTCTGACAGTCTCTGTCCCCAGTGGAGAAGAATGGTGAATGTATGTCCAGAAGGATGACACCTGGCCTGATTGTCCAGTACTGAGGGACCTCCTAGACAAGTTTTCTGTGTGAGCAGAAGAAAACCCTCCATGGGAATAAACGAGCCACCACTTGTCATCATGCTCAAGCCAAGTGCACAACCCATGTGACTCAGGCAATACCCCATAAACTGAGAAGCCCGAATCGCAATCAAGAAGCATGTGGACAGATTTAGAGGTGCAGGGATTTTGGTGGAATGCCAGTACCCATGGAACACTCCATTTCTACTGGTTTGTAAAGGGGATGGAAAGGACTTTAGACCAGTGTAGGATCTACAAACTGTCAATTCAGCAACTTTGACTCTCTACCCGACTGTCCTAAATCCATCCATGCTCCTGAGTGTGATTCCCTTGACTCCCAATGGTTTACCTGTCTGGACCTCAAATATGCCTTCTTCTGTCTGTGATTGGCCCCAATCAGCCAGTCCCTCTTCATCTTTGAATGGGAAGACCCTGAGACAGGAAGGAAGACTCAGCTCACTTGGACAAGGCGCCCCCAGGGGTACAAAATTTCTCTTTTTAGGGAAGCCCTAGCCTTGGACCTGGAAACATTTTCAGGGCAATGACTAGGCTGCACGCTCATTCACTATGTGGACAAACTCCTACTAATGAGCCCATCTGAGAGACAGTGCTGGGAAGGAACTGAAAAGCTTCTGCACATCCTGGCACAAGCAGGATATAAGGTTTCAAAGAAGAAGGCTCAAATCTGTCAGATTAAAGTCTAGTTCCTTGGATTTTACCTCTCATAAGGCTACCATGCCTTAGGCCATGAGCAGTAGAAAGTGGTCTATAGCTTGCCCCAACTGACCACCAGGAGGCAGCAATGAGAATTCCTGAGGTAGCAAAATTCTGCTGTATCTGGATCCCCAGTTTCACTGAAAAGGCCCGCCTACTATAGGAAAAACTTACAGGACCAGAAGTTAGCTCCTTTGACTGGGGCTCCAAACAAGAGAGAGCCTTCTTAGAACTCAAATCCTGCCTTAGTCAGACACCAGCCCTGGACCTGCCTGATGTACTCACAAGTTCAACCTGTTTGTTTGTGAAAAAGACCAAATGGCATTAGGAGTCCTGACTCAGTCAGTTGGTCCATGTCAGAGACCCATTGCCTACGTTCTTGAAGAGACTTGACCCCATAGTGGCAAGATAGCCACTATGTTTGAGAGCACTCGCTTCCACAGTCCTTCTAGTCAAAGAGGCAGACAAGATGACCTTTGGGCAAGTCATCAATGTTAAAGTGACACACACTTTAACACACTCAGTGACTACATTAATAAATAGCAGAGGATACAAATGGCTGACAGACTCTCGAATGGCCCATTATCAAGGCCTATTATATGGAAATCCATGAGTCTGGTTAGAGACACTTCATACCCTAAACCCAGCAAACTTCCTACCCACTGAGCGGGGGGGCCTCCAGACTATTACTGTGAGGAAGCTATCGGTGAAGTATTCTCAGGGTGCTCAGATCTAACTGATCAGCCCTTGAGCAACCTAAAGATTAACTCTTTATGAATGGGAGAAGTTTTGTCACAAATGGAGTGAGGAAGGCAGGGTATGCAGTTACTAACATCACTGTTGTTGAGGCCAAACTGCTACCTCAAGGCTGCTCAGCCCAGTGAGTCAAATTATGAGCACCAATCCGTGCTCTAAGATTAGCTGCCAATAAATGAGCCAACATCTACACAGACTCCCATTATGACTTTGCAACCCTGCACATTCATGGGGAAATTTACAAGGATTGAGGACTGCTCTCAGCTAAAAACCATGCCATTAAGAACAGAGAGGAAATACTTCAGCTATTGGAAGCAGTCTGGGAACCTAAAGAAGTGGCAGTTATTCACTGCCGAGGACATCAAAAGAGGACTGATCCAAATGCCTCAGGAAACCGACTGGCTGACCAAGCTACATGAGAAGCTGACAATGAGCAAATCCAAGAAAACTCCCCTAATCCTTCAGCAAACAGGATCTTGCTATGCCAGAACTCCAGTCTGATCTGCCCTATACAACTGAGGAAAGTCAATGGGCAAAGTCAGAAAGTGCCGAGCAGAAAAATGGCTGACCAATGGACACTACCATATGGATGAATCTTTGTTCCCCAGGCATTAGAGTACTCCATAAACAATATCACGAACTTACACACTGGGGGAAAACAAATCTGGAAGTAGCCCTAAGCTGCTACTACTTTATAAGCCATCTCCCAAACTTGTGCATGACAGTCAGTCATAGCTGCACAACTTGTACAAAGAACAACCCTGCACAGGGGCCAGTGCAGTCACAGGGAGACCAGGGAACTGGTGCATCACCTTTATAGACCTTTGAAGTAGATTTTACTGAAGTAAAGCCATGGCAAGGGTATAAGTATCTCTTGGTTCTGATCCACACCTATTTGGGGTGGATAGAGGCTTTCCCAACCCAGACAGAAAAAGAACAAGAAGTTACTAAGACACTTCTAAAAGAAATCATTCCCCGATACGGTCTCCCATTAACCATAGATTCGGATAACAGACCCGCATTTGTTTCGGATGTGACTTAAGGAGTGGCTCAAGCACTGAGCATAAAATGGAAGCTCCACTCACTTACCAACCACAAAGTTCAGGATGTGTTAAATGGATGAATCACAATCTCAAGACTGTTATGACCAAACTCTACCAAGACACAGGGCTGTCCTGGGTCAATCTTTTACCTCTGACACTGCTCCAGGTTTGATACACTCCCCAAAAGCTAGGATATTCCCCCTGTGAAATAGTTTATGGGTGACCACCACCACTGACTGCCCAGATTTGAAGGGAAGATTCTTAATAAGTTGTAGAAATAGAGACGACTAAGGAATTAACAGCCTTAGGTCAGACCCTCAAGAAAATAACTCAAGTGACCCTTGACAGGCTCCCTCTGTCTTTAGGGAATTGGGTACACAGTATGAGTTTGAAGACAGAAAATGTAAAAAAAGAAGCCAATTCAGGCCACATGGGCTGGTCCCTAGATTGTTCTTGTAACTCCTACTGCAGTTAAAGTGGCAGGTATAGCACCTTGGATTCACCATTTGAGGGTCAAGCCTCCAGTGGGGCCAGGAGCATTCTGACGAGCCCCTGAGGGTGATCTTCCAGAGAACGAAGGACTCCAGTTCTGCTGTACCTACTCCATGGTTACCTGCTCAATGCACAACAGAAGTTTGAGGAGTTTACAGCCCTGCTTTGGTCACAAAGGAAGCTGACTAACCTATGCATGGCAGAAATTTAGGATTTCTTCCCTGGGCAGGTACCTATGAAGCCCCTGGTTGTATTTAAGAATTACTTTATTTAACTTTATTAATTAATTTATTATTCATACATTAAATCACTATACATCATTAAGACTGTGAAGAGACTTTGCCCAGCATGATATACACCTCAGTCCAGCCCAGTTGAGACCACCATACACATCCTTATCAACAGATAATAAATTTTATCTGTGTCCCACAAGTGTTTTACTTCTCCATTTCCCCCACAAATGTCCTATGATCTTCCCCTCCCACACTCCAGTTTGTCCATTACAATTTATAATACTTTTATGTTCTCCAGTCTTTCAGTCTCTACCATAGAGTGCGGACAGTCGGTGAAGGTTAAAAGTGGAGACATACAACATCTCTCTTTCATAGCCTGACTTGCTTCACTCAGTAACAAATCTTCCATATTCGTTCACTTTCTATCAAATTCCAGGGCCTCGTTGTTTTTTAAGGCTCAATTCCATATTCCATGGAGTACATATGCCACAATTTTTTCTCTTTTCTTTTTTTATTTTTTAAAATTATTTATTTACATTTAATCACATCCTTTTAGTGTACAACATTTCTTTTTTCAGCACAAATACTATGCATGTCAGTCAAGCCAAAAATATTACTCTATAACTTATCAGCAAATAGCTTCTCATTTTTTTGTAAAGTAAGCATTCTTTTACTTTTTTTCTTCCCCCCTCTCTCTTCCATACTAAACTTTTTTCCATATTTTATTGGTTCACAAAATATGTTAAACTAAAAATATGGGCAAAGCTAGAATCTAGTCACAAGTGTCCTGTAATTTACTTCTGAAATATATTCTGAAACTTTTTTAAACATAATTTACATTCATTCTCTAAAGATCGTCACAGGATACAAAATGTGATTTCCCATCTAGAATATACTGCATAGTGGCTTAATCACACATGCTATCATCAAAAATTTTCCATTTCTAGTTTCATATATATATATATATTCATATATATATATATATATATACCTATATATATATATATATATACCTATTTCTTTTTTTTTCTTTTTTTAATTTACATTTTTTTTAATACATTCAATCACATTATTTAGCTTACAAGGTGATCATTCCAATATGTGAACATTTCTCCCTGATAGAGTTGATCAAAATATATCAACACTATCGCCCTGTCTCAACAATGCTGTCTTCGTATCCCTCCTCCAAATGTTTTTCCCCAGGCCCCACTCCTCCACACACACCGCATCTGGCATTCACATCCATCTCTTGTGTTTGTACATCCTATAGCCTGTCCGTTTCAGTTATAGAGTGCGGACATTCGGTATATATTAAGTGGGGACATTCCTTTCCCATCCTCTTCTCACACTATCTATGGTGTCTACAATTGTTCTCCATTCCGTTCCTTTCCACATTATATTGATCACACAATTTCTTAAATAATCTAACTACTTTCTTTTTTTTTTTTTCTTGGAGAGGTTTTTTGCTATAGAGCGCATGTGCTCACCAGACAGACAGAGACAGAGAGACAGAAAGCGAGAAATCATCCCCCCAGGGGGGTGACCACACCACAATCCCTTCTCCTCCATTCTCCTCTCGGGATCTTGGGAATGCACACACACGCACCTGGCATGAGTTTTAAGCCACCGAGTCTGGGACTCGAACCACGGTCAACTACATAGGAGTCCAGTGACATAGCCATTATGCTAACTGCTGGTCCATCTAACTACTTTCAATAGCAAGTTCACTTGGTAATTTCAAGAAAAGCAGTTTTAACTTAAATTAAAGAAATGCTAAGGAACTTTGCTTAAAACTTAAAGCCAGGAAACAGGTTAGGATTATATTCAAATGGTAGGTACATGAACCTACCAACAGTTCAAGACAGGAAACAAATCATTAAAACTGGATAACAAAGCCTAGAAGAAAATCAGCAATGTTTTAGTCAAAAGTCATAAAATTCTATTTCATGGGACCAGCAGTTAGCGTAATGGCTATGTCACTGGACTCCCATGTAGTCGACCGCAGTTCACGTCCCGGACCCGGTGGCTTAAACTCATGCCGAGCGCGTGTGCGTGCGTGCCCAAGATCCCGAGAGGAAAATGGAGGAGAAGGGATTGTGGTGTGGCCATCCCCCCGGGGGGTGATTTCTCGCTTTCTATCTCTCTGTCTCTCTCTGTCTGTCTGGCGAGCACGTGCCCTATAGCAAAAACCTCTCAAAAAAAAAAAAAAAAAACAATAAAATTCTATTTCACCAAATCAGTCTCATGTACTTTATCTTCTGTTGTCGTTCTATTTCCCTGATTAAATTCTGGGATATAATATTCAACTCCAGACTTGTCCCTATGAATGAGTTGGCCATTTTCTTAGTTATTGAACACTTATTTCTGTGTGACTGTATTTAATGTTTCTGATATAGCACTCCCTTGAGAACTTATTGAAGATCTGGTCTGGTGCTGGTAAGTTCTTTCAAGTTTTGTTCATCTGAGAATGTTCTGGTCTTTTCTTGCCACATGAAGGATAATCTTGCTGGGTACAGTATTCTTGGTTGAAATTGCTTTTCCCTTAACACTTTGAATATATTTCCCATTCTTTCCCGATCGCATTGTTTCCAATGAGAGGTCTGTTATTATCCTGATGGGATATCCTTTGTAGGTAACTTGATGTTTTTCTCTTGCCAATCTTAGTATCTTGTCTTTGTCTGTGGTTTTGGTCAAACCGGCTATAATGTGTCTTGGAGAAGATCTTCTTGGGTTGATTCTATTTGGGGTCCTTTGTATTTCTTGGGGCTTCATCTTTGAGTGCCTCTCTAGGTTTGGAGAGTTTTCTTGCAGGATTTCATGGAATAGATTACCAATACCTTTATGAGTCTCTTCACCTTCTGGGATACCTATTATCCGGATGTTTGGATATTTGATGGTATCTAGTATTTCTTGTATATTATTCTTATTTATTATAATTTTTGGCCATTTTCTCAGTCTTCATGGTGGATTTTTCTAGGCCAGCCATTTTCTTTTCTATGTCTCAGATTCTATTTTCTGTATAATCTAGTATGCTTTTAATACTTTCAAGGCAGATTTTGACTTCCTGTATTATAGCCTTCATCTCTCACAGTTCCATTTGATTTTTTTTTTAAAGTGTGTAATTCCTTTTTTAGATCTTGCAAGAATTTCCTCACCTCCTGGAACTCCTCAGCTCCTTTCTCTTTTATCTTCTGCAGTTCACTGTCTCTCTTCTCTTCCATCTCTGTTAGCTTTGCCATTATGAATGTTCTAAATTCTTTATCAGACATTTCCATGATTTCCATTGAACTGTCTGTGGATGAAGAGGAGTTATTCTTTTTCCTTGGAGGAGAGGTATTTTCTTGCTTTCCCATATTTCTTGTGGTCCTGCGGCGATTTCTAATCATCTGATGGATGGTGTGTTTCTTCCTAATTCTGGAAGTTCAATCTGAACGTTTAGGAGCAAGCAGAATGAGGTGATCTGGAATCTCTTTGCTGTTCCGTTGTGATCGCCTGAAATCACTAGTTCTCAATAGCCAAGAGAAATCTTCTGATGGCCTGCTTCTTGCCTCTCCTGCCACTCAAGCTTGTGGGCTGGAGGCTGAATTATCAGTAGGAAATCTTCATTTCTCTTTTACCCTGAAATCACTAGTTCTCAGGAGTCATGAGGAATTCGTGCTACAATTTTTCAATCCATTCATCTGTTTGTGAACATTTGGGTTTGTTCCATGTCTTAGAAATCATGAATAATGCTGCAATAAAAATAGTTGCGCAAGCTCTTTTCTGACCGAGTGCTCTCCTGTCTTTTGGGTAGATACCCAGGAGTGGAATTGCTGGATCATACGGTAGTTCTATTTGAAAGTATTTGAGAAACCTCCATATCATTCTCCACAGTGGCTGGACCAATTTAAAACCCCACTAACAGTGTTGGAGTGTTCCCCTTTTGCCACATCTCCTCCAGCACGTTTCATTATTTGTTTTTATAATCTTCGCCATTCTGACTGGAGCTAGATGGTATCTCATTGTGGTTTTGATCTGTATCTCCCTTACAATGAGGGATGATGAGCATTTTTTCATATGCTTTTTGGCTGTTTGTATGTCTTCCTTAGAGAGTTGTTTATTCAGATCATATTCCCATCTTTTAATTGGGTTATTAATTTTCTTCCAGGTAATCTGCTTGAGTTCCCTGTGTATTCTGGTTATCAGTCCCTTATCTGAGGCACATTTCACAAAAATTCCCTCCCATTCCAAGGGTTGTCGAGTCACACTAATTACAGTGTCCTTAGCTGTGCAGAAACTCCTTAATCTGATGTAATCCCACCTATCTATTTGGGAGATAATTGCCTGTGCTTTGGGGGTCTTGCTTAAGATGTCATTGCCGGGAACCAGAAGTTAGCGTAATGGCTATGTCACTGGACTCCCACGTAGTTGACTGCGGTTCGCGTCCCGGACCCGGTGGCTTAAAACTCACGCCGGGTGCGTGTGCGTGCGTGCCCAGGATCCTGAGAGGAGAATGGAGGAGAAGAGATTGCGGCGTGACCATCCCCTCTGGGGGGGGTGATTTCTTGCTTTCTGTCTCTATGTCTCTGTCTGTCTGTCTGGCGAGCGCACTCACCCAATAGCGAAAACCTCTCTAAAAAAAAAAGAAGTCATTGCTTACCCCAATGTATCCCAGCGTTTCCCCAGTATTTTTCACCAGTAGTTTAATAGTTTGCGGTCTTAGGTTTAGATCTTTGATCCACTTTGAATTGATTTTTATTAATGGTGACAATAGGGGGTTCAGATTCATCTTTCTGTAGGTGGATACCCAGTTTTTCCAGCACCATTTTCTAAAGAGACTTTTCTTTTCTCACTGGATTGACTGGTACTCTTTGTCAAAGCTAAGTTGGCTGTATGTTTTGGGGGTTATTTCTGGAGTCTCTACTCTGTTCCTTTGGTCCTCAGGTCTATTTTTGTGCCAATACAATGCGGTTTTGATTATTACAGCTTTGTAATATATTTTGGGGTCAGGAAGTGAGATGCCACCTACTTCAGTCTTCTTTGCAGGATGGCTTTAGCAAAACAGGGTCTTTTATGGTTGCAGACAAAATCTATGATTGTCTTTTCTAGGTCTTTGAAGAATGTCTCTTGTAATTTTATAGGGATTGCATTAAACATGTAGATTAATTTGGGTAGGATTGCTATTTTGATTATATTGATTCTGCCAATCCAGGAACATGGGATGTCCTTCCACTTTTTAGTTTCGTTTTCAATTTCCTTTTTAAGGTTTTCATAGTTTTCCCTGTAGAGATCTTTGACTTCCTTGGTTAATTTTATTCCTAAGTATCTCATAGTTCTTGTGGCTATGGTAAATGGAATTACATTCTTCCATTCTCTCTCTGCTTGTTGTTTGTGTATAGAAATGCTATAGATTTTTGTAAGTTAATTTTGTAACCTGCCATTTTACTGTACGCATTTATTACTTCAAGAAGTTTTTTTCACGGATACTATTGTGTCTTCTATGTATACAACTATGTCACCTGCAAACAGAGATAATTTCAGCTCTTCTTTCCCTATTGGAATGCCTTTTATTTCCTTCTCTTGTCTGACCACATTGGCTAGAACTTCTAGTATTGTATTGAACAGGAGTGGAGAAACTGGGCAGCCTTTTCTTGTACCAATTTTTAGCTTTTCCCCATTCAGTATAATGTTAGCTATAGGTTTTTCATAAATGGATTTTATTATGCTGAGAAACGGTCCTTCTATGGTAATTTTACTGAGAGTCTTGATCATAAAGGCATGTTGTATTTTGTTGAATGCCTTTTCCACATAGATTGAAGTGATCATATGGTTTTTACCTTTCTTTCTTTTAATATGGTGTATTACATTTACGGTTTTGTGTAGGTTGAACCACCCTTGCATCCCTGGAATAAAGCCTACCTAGTTGTGGTGAATAACCTTTTTATTTTATATACAAAAGAATTTATTAAAAAACCAGTAAGACGCTACTACATTATGACACTGTCACACTGGGCTTTTAACACAAGACTTGCTCTACAATACTGGGGGGTAGGGCATAAAACACAAATTGATTCTGAAGCATAGCAATTAAGAAATAAACAATGAAAGCAAATTTCTTTTAATGAGAACTCAGAATTAAACTTCAGAGGGACCCAACGTCATACTTCCATTCAGGGACTTGATACAAAAAATTTAGTTTGAACTGCTACTAGCAGGTGGCAGGAGCCACCTTCAAATGAATCCTCAAATTGGAAAATACTGTTTGACCACTTGCAGGGGATAAGTTGCAAATGGAATAATTTAGTATGGTTTGTAGCTATTTTGATGACCACCTCGCCTGGATACTTTCCCATAACAACTCTGCTGGTCACCAGCTCTTCCACCAGCTCTTCCTGCAAATCCTCCTCTAGATCCCCACTGTTGCTGTTGCTAATACTATTCCTTTGACATGGCTACTTTTATCTCACATTTACTAAGACCAACATTGTGGTATTTCTTTTCCATTATCTTCTTCACTGGTTCTTCTTCCTTAAAAGTAATAAAGCAGAACCCACGCCTCTTATTGGTCTTGTTGTCCATGGGGAGCTCTATGGGTTCCACCTCACCAATACCACCAAAGTACTCCCTTATTTTCTCTTCAGGTGTGTCTGGAGAAAGGCCACCAACAAAATTGTTTTAACCGGCTCTTTTGTTTTCATGGCTTTGCCCTTTTAGGATCAATGACCTTCCCATTCAATTTATGTTCTTTCTGATCCATGACCTTATCTACACTCTCTCTTTAAATAGCACAAAGCCAAAACCCCTTGATCGCCCTGTGATAGGATCTAACTTCAGAGTGCAGTCTACAACTTCACCAAATTTGGAAAAGTAGTCCTTCAGATCTTTCTTTGTAGCGTCCCAGCTAAGGCTTCCTATAAACATTTCCCATTCTTCCCGCTGTGCCGTCGCTGCTTCAGTGTGTGGTGGGGAGGAGTTTGAATGGCCTTCATCCTCCTCGTTTTTACTGGCGTCGATGTTCGCCCCCTCTGACTTGGCACTGCCCCCTTCGGTGCCTCCGGTCGCGGTTCCGCCCCCGGTCCCGGCTCCGCTTCCCGCCGCCGCCGCTGCCCCCTGTGCCGCCGTCGCCATGGTTCCCCCCTGCTCTCCTGCGGAGCCGCCTACCGCCGCCGTTTCCGCCGCCGCCGTCCCCCACAGTCTCTGCCGAACTGCTCCTCCGACATAGTGCTACTGCCTCCGCCGCCGCCGAGACTACACCCGGCGCTGTCGCGAACCGAAACTAGCAGCAAAGTAATCCCCGCCGCTGCCGCTGCCGCGCGCCCGCTCTACCTCGCAAAGCACACCAGGAGACAGAGAAGACGCGCGCGGCTGCAAAGGCTCCTGCGCCGCTCCCTGACCTGCCCCACCTCGCCTCCCACTCTCTCGGGGCGCGCACTCTGGCTCTCTCTGGCTGCACTGAAAAAGAAGCAGCAGCAGCGGCAGCCGCGCTTGCCTCCTCCTCGCTTTCGAATAATCTTTTTTATATGCTATTGAATATGGTTAGCAAGTATCGTGTTGAGAATTTTTGCATCTATATTTATCAGGGATATAGGTCTGTAGTTTTCCGTTTTCGGGGTATCCTTATCCGTTTTGGGAGTGAGGGTAATGGAGGCTTCATAGAATGAATTTGAAAGGGTTCCTTCCTTTTGGATCTCTAGAAACAGTGTGAGTAGAATTGGGGTTACCTCTTCTTTAAAAGTTTTGTAAAATTTGGCAGTGAAGCCATCAAAGCCTGGACTTTTCTTTGGTGGGAGGTTATTTATTATTGTTTCAATCTCGTTGCTTGAGAGTTCTTCTATTCAGGCTTTCTATGTCTTCCTGTGTCAATCTTGGTAGATGACATGTGTCCAGGAATTTGTCCATCTCATCCAGGTATTTTTTGTTGGCATAGAGCTGCTCATAGTATCCTCTAATGATGTTTTGTATTTCTGTTATGTCTGTTGTAATATTGCCTGATTCATTGCAGATTTGACTTAGCTGGTTCCTCTCTCTCTTCTTAATTAGTCTGGCTAATGGTGTGTCAATCTTGTTTATCTTTTCAAAGAACCAGCATTTGCTTTCATTTATTTTCTGTATAGTTCACTTATTTCCTATTTATTTCTGCCTGAATATTTATTTGTTTTTTCTCCTGGCATTTTTTGGATCTTTTTTTCGAATTCCCTGAGGCATGATGTTAGGTTGTACATTTGCCACCTTTACATCTTTTTCTTGTGTGCACTAATTGCTATGAACTTCTCTCTTATGACTGCTTTTGCAGTATCTCATTGCTTATGGAAACTTGTGTACTCATTATAATTAGTTTCCATGAATCTTTTGATTTCCTTCTCAATATCTGCATTAGTCATGGAGTCATTCAGAAATAGGTTATTTAGTTTCCATGTATTTGTATATTTTCGAGGGCTTTTCCTGAGATTAATATCACATTTAATTCCATCATGGTTGGAGAAGAGCTGGATATAGTTTCTATGCCTTTGAATCTGTAAAGGCTGTTTTTGTGCCTTATCATGTGATCACTCTTTGAGAAAGTACCATGAGGGGCTTAGGAGAATATATATTTTGTGTTTTTTGAGTTAAAAGTTCTATAGATGCCTATCAGGTCCATCTAATTCATGGTATCATTTAGGTCCTGCTTATTTTTTATCTCATTGACCTGTCTAAAGGAGAAAAGGGTATTGAGATCTCCAACAATTATAGTGTTATAGTCTATCCCTACTTTTAGGTATAGCAATCTTTCCTTTACATATTTGGGTGATTTTGATTTTGCTGCATAGATATTTATAAGTGTTATATCTTCTTGGTGAATTAGCCCTTTTATTACTATATAATGCCCTTCTTTGTCTTTTCTTATAGTTTTTGTCTTAAAGCTTATTTTGTCTGAAATCAGTATAGCAACTTCCGCTTTTTTTTTTTTTTTTGGTTTTCATTTGCGTGGAATACCTTTATCCAGCCATTCACTATTAGTCTATGTATATCTTTATCTGTGAGATGGGTTTCTTATAGGCCCCAGATGGAGGGTTTCTAATTTTTAATCCATTCAGCCAGTCTGTGTCTCTTGATGGGAGAATTTAATCCATTGACATTCAGTAGTATTACCTATATTTCCCGACATGTCCCTATCATTAAATTGGCCATATTCCTGGTTGTTTTTTAATTCTCTTATTGCTGTCTGTCTCTCTTTAGTTTTCTTGGTATAGTACTCCTTTCAGAATTTCTTGAAGAACTGGACTGGAGTTGGTAAATTTTATCAGGTTTTGTTTATTTGAGAATGTTTTCATTTTCTTTTCTCATATGAAGGTTAATCTTGCCAGGTATAGTATTCTTGATTGAAATTATTTTTCATTCAACACTTTGAATATATTTCCCCATCCTTTACTTGCTTGCATTGTTTCCCATGAGAGGTCTGGTGTTAACTGATGGGATAGCCTTTGTAAGTGATTTGACGTTTCTCTCTTGCCAGTCTTAGTATCTTTGTCGTTTTGGTCAGTCTAGCTATAATGTGGTATGGAGAGGATCTTCTTGGATTAGTTCTACTTGGGGTTCTTTGTATTTCTTGGGATGGGATGTTTGAATGCCTCTCTAGACTTGGGATGTTTTCTTCTAGGATTTCGTGGAATAGATTATCAATGCTCTTATTAATGTCTTCACCTTCTAGGATGCCAATTATTTGTATGTTTGGGGATTCCATTGTATCTAGTATTTCTCATGTATTATCCTCAGTTTTCTTGGCTATTTTCCCAGTATTTTTGATAATTTTTTTCTAGGTGATTGGTTTTGTCTTCTACATTTGAAATTCAATCTTCTGCGTGGTCTAGCCTGCTTTTGATACTTTCGAGACAGGTTTTAATTTCCTGTATTTTAGCCTTCATGTCTAACAGTTCTGTTTGATTCTTTTCATGGTGTCTAATTCTTCTTTCATATCGTGGAAGGACTTCCTCATCTTTTGGAGCTCAATGACTGTTTTCTCTTGCATCTCATAGAATTTCAATATTATAAATATTCTAAATTCTTTTTCTGACATTTCGGTACTGTGCTCTAAATTTTTTCTACTTGGAGACAGGTGACAGTATTCCCTTGGTGGGGATGTACTACTTGATTCTCTCATCCTTGAGGATCTTCGATTTTTTTTTTTCTTTTTTTGAGAGAGATTTTCGCTATAGGGCACGTGCGCTCGCCAGACAGACAGAGACAGACATAGAGACAGAAAGCGAGAAATCACCCCCCAGGGGGGATGGTCACGCCGCAATCCCTTCTCCTCCATTCTCCTCTCGGGATCTTGGGCACGCACGCACACGCGCCCAGCGTGAGTTTTAAGCCACCGGGTCCGGGACACGAACCACGGTCGACTACGTGGGAGTCCAGCGACATAGCCATTACGCTAACTGCTGGTTCCCAGGATCTTCGATTTTAAGTCATTTGGTAACATATTCACTTCTGGTCAATTTGTTGTATAGGGATTCAGTGACTGTGAACTCATGTGTTTCCCTCACTGTGAAATAACTCTGTGCTATTTTTTTCTTCCTTCTACTAAGTCCTCAAATGTGGGAATCACAGGTGGAGTTTTGCAATTGGATTTGTGAAGGGGAATTTCACTATTTGTGCAACCTCTACAGTAATGTGCAAAGAATTCTCCAAAACTCACAATGCTCAGATGGTTAGCAACTACACACCTAATTGTCTCTAGGCAGAGGATAAGGGCTGAGAAGTAAAAGAGAAAATTATGGTAAATTAAAAGAACATAGGAGGGAACCAGCAGTTAGCGTAATGGCTATGTCGCTGGACTCCCACGTAGTCGACCGCGGTTCGCGTCTCGGACCCGGTGGCTTACAACTCACGCCGGGCGCGTGTGCGTGCGTGCCCAAGATCCCGAGAGGAGAATGGAGGAGAAGGGATTGCGGCGTGACCATCCCCCCTGGGGGGTGATTTCTCGCTTTCTGTCTCTATGTCTCTCTCTGTCTGGCGAGCGCACACGCCCTATAGCAAAAAAAAAAAAAAAAAAAAAAAAAAAAAAAAAAAACCTCTCAAAAAAAAAAAAAAGAACATAGGAAATAGAAATAGGGAGAGAAGGCAAAGAACAAAGAAGGAAACTACTAGAAGAAAAAGAGGAAAAAAGGGAAAAATCACTTCAGAAAAAATGATATTGGGATAAAAGTGGAAAACCACATGGTGCACTTGCCCACCGTACAAGGCCCAAAACAGTCAAACTTGTAAGTGGCTAGCAGTTTCCTGTCCTAGGTAAGAAAAAAGTCAGAGATTAACAAGAGAAAGGCCCTAGGAGGGCAGAGAGCTGTTTTTTCAAAAAGAGAAAAAATAGGACAGAAGACAGCAAGAGGGAGCAAAGCAGCTTTCCTACCTGGCTAGTGCTGGGTCTGGGAGGAGGACATGTGCTGGGTGAGACTTCACAGGTATGAAGTTGAACCCAGAGGCCAAAAACAGGCAAACTTGGAGGTGGCTAGCAGCTTTCTGTCCTGGGTAGTGTTGGGTCTGGGTGGGGAATACTCTATTTATTTATTTAAATTTGACCAGAGAGTGACAGAGTGAGAGAGAAAGAGCAAGATGGAAAGTGAGAAAGCAAGCCACCAGGTCCAGGACTCAAAGTGGTGGTTCATGTGGGAATCCAGTTCCCCTAACCACCATGCCACCTGCTGGCCCCATCTTTGACTGTAATCATCTTATAGCCCTTGCTCTCCTTGTTTTCCTGGCTCTCACCCTTGCAGTAGGATAACAGTAAATCCCAGCAACTTGGAGAGATATGAAAAAGTACTCCTAGTGCTTCTCTATCCACTTTGTACTCGGGGTCTCATGGGTTTCCTCTTTAATCGGTGCCTCTAGAACATCAGGAACTATGTTGAGAATTACCCTTATTTTGCTTTCAGAGCCAATCTTTCCCTTCCTTTAGGCCACTTCACCTTATTTCGAGTGTATGAGGATCATGATTGTTAAGAGCACAGCCCACTCTGTTCAGCATGATCCTTTGTGTAGCTTCCATGTCATAATCAAGGACAAGCCCAGGAATGTGTTTATCATAAGAGGATTTATCGAGTGGCCAAAAGTAAGGGGGACCATAGTGGCTACACCTGCCCACTGCAAGGCTGGTTCTGCTTTCCTAAAACTACTCATTATAGTCTTAGTGATGGAGATGGACTCCGAAATCAAGCAAGGGCTGAGAAAATTGCCACAGTTGTGGCCAAACTAGCCCCTAAAACTCCTATACGTGTTCCTCCTGGATTTCTTCTCCCTGTCAGCCCCATCATCTAGACCCGTGAGTCACAATTTTAGTTAATACAACCCATCGGTTTCTCAATCAGCTTCCGAGCTGAAGGCTGCTGGCTGTGCCTACAGTCTTCTCTCCCTCAATATGTGGCTACCCCCTTTGTTCCTTTAACCTTACCTGGACCAGTCAGATGCATCTCACCTGGGTCTGAAAAAGCATAATGGCCACGCATATTAAATTAACAGCCCTGGCAGATTACTGTTTTTATACTCAAATTGGCTGGATCAAAGTCCATAATCTCGCAGACAGTAATTGTAATCAGACAGAACCAATGAGTGGCACTAATCTCACTTGTAGCCCCATACAAGGGACTTATTTTTTCTATGGACCAAATGCTCATTAATGCCTCCCTGCAGGATGGGTAATTATCTGTACCTTAGCAGTTCTGACCCCTCAAGTACATATTGTACCTGGAAACCAGATTCTTGAGGTTCTCCTGGTGGCTTTTACCCATGTAAAAAGAGCAAACCAATTTATTTCCCTGCTCATTGGTTTCGGAATCTCAGCCAGGATGGGAACGGGGGATAGGGGGCATAGCCTCTTCCACTCACTACTATGTGAAGCTCACAAATGACCTGGCTGACAGTATTGAGCAGGTAGGTGAGACTATGGTTGACTTACAAGATCAGTTAGATTCCTTAGCTGAAGTAGTCCTACAAAATTGGCAGGGATCCGACCTCCTGACTGCTGAGAAAGGTGGCCTATGTCTCTTCTTAGGGGAGGAATGCTGTTTTTATGCTAACAAATCCAACATAGTCCTAGTTATGGCCCAATAGCTCTGCAAATAAATGGTCAAGAAGAGTCAGGCAGCTACAGATGTATAGGAAGGATGGGGAAGCCTATGGCAATGGGCTCCCTGGCTTCTTCCATGGTCGGTCCTTTGATTACTACTTCTCTTAACCTTTGACCCCTGCATTATAAATAAAATGACCCAATTCATATCCTCCAGGTTAGAGACTGTTAGCCTCCATGGCAAGAAAACACCTCTACCAAGCCATTGACCCTCTTAGTACATTAGTTGAAGAGGCTCAAGAGGGGGGAATGTGGCAGAAACTGAAAGTAGCTTTCACTTGACTCCTGCTTGACTACCATCCCGCTCCCATGTCCACACCTGAAAAATTAATTTTTGTTGCTTACTGCTCCAAAGCCAACTGTGACCGGTACAATCAATCCCCCAAACCTCCCATTTCTGTACTCTTAATAGCTGGGCCCTACAACAGGTTTGGGGTCCAGAGCTTTGAGTGTGAACTCCTCTGGGTCCATCAGCATAATAAACCTGAGTTCTCCTGGCTCTCTGAGTGGCATTTGGTTTCTAGGCAATCCATTCTGCAACATTAATATCCTGGAGAGTGAACCAGATTTGAGTTTGTTGACATTAACTATTATGTTGACCAATCTGCCAATGTATATCTTTCCCAAGTTTATTTCTGGTAAGAGAGGGGATAGGAAAAGACAGAAATTGTCTGGACAAGGAGAGTTTTTGGTGCCTTCTTAATTTTAGAAGTAGCTTCTGTGGGACCAACAATTGGCGTAATGGCTATGTCACTGGACTCCCATATAGTTGACCGTGGTTTGAGTCCCGGACCCTGTGGCTTAAACTCATGCTGGGCACGTGTGTGTGCGTTCCCAAGATCTCGAGAGGAGAAGGGAGGAGAAGGGATTGCGGTGTGGCCATCTTCCTGGGGGGGTGATTTCTCACTTTCCGTCTCCCTTTCTGGCGAGTGCAAGCGCTCTATAGCAAAAACCTCTCAAAAAAAAAGAAAAAAAAAAAAGAAGTAGCTTCTGTTATTTTTCTTGAGATTGCTCCAGATTTATTTTTGTTAACTTTTGAAGGAATTAATTTTATCATTTTTAAAAAATGAATTTTAGGGAGAAGACATCTGCATTTGAACTGTGACCAATCTGTTACAGGGCCCAGAACTAATGAAGATTTTCTGCTTAGATTTCACCCTCCAGATCTCAATCTAGAGTTGGTAGAGCACCCTCTGTATTCCTCTCTCTCTATCTCTGTCTCTTTAATCTTTTTTTTGTTTTACTATTATTTTTCATTTTTAATGTAAAGCACTCTTTGGCTCTTTGTTTCTCCTTTCTCTTGCTAATTCTCATCTTTCTCCCCCTCCAACTTATGAGAGGCAAGGAGCAGGCCCTCTGGGAAAATATTCACATTTGAGCTGTGACCAACCTATCTGTTTTGCATGCGAGCACACCACACAATTAAAATGTTTTAAAAATTATTTTTAGTAGTATTTTTTCTTTTATCAAGTTGCTGCTCAGCCTCCACATACTAAGTGTCTAGGCAGGTTTAGGTGAACAGTAGTCAAACATCTGAATACTATTAGGGTCAGTATAGTTCTCAATTCCCAGTGAATCTGCTAAACAAAGGGAGAAAAACCTAACTGCAGAGAGATTGCGGATCATCTCCTCCTGTATGCCTCTGAATGCTCAGATTGAACTTCAAGAAATTAGAAAGAAATGTACAATCCATCAGTTGACCAGAAACCACCCTAGAGGCACAAGAAATATGAGAAACTGAGTGGTTTTGGCCCCAGCTGCCCCGAAGCATAAGCAACTAGGGGCCAGGCTTGAGCCCCACCAGACGAAGTACACGGGGAGGTCCCCTGGCACCCATGGGTGACAGTCTCCACGTGGCAATATCTTGCCTCTCTGTTCCACTACTGAGGGCCACTGCAGCTGCTGGGGAGGGAAGATTGCAGAGCCCCATTGTGGGCAGGGCGAGACCTGCAGTAGGTCCACTTGGTGGCTCCTCTGGCCCAGCCCCTCGGCCTCAGGCCCAGGGCTGTAGTGGGTTCAAGGCTGCACCTGCCCTGGTCATCCTTAAACCATCCAGCCAGGTAGGTTTGGGTCACTATTTTGCTCATATTCACGAATAAACATTAAAATTCTGACTCTTAACTGGGATCAGAAAGAGCTTGATCTTCTTCAAAGATCATACAATATTATGATCTGAATAAAAAGTGCCAGCAGATGATGTGGTGGTTAGGATGCTAGACTCCCACATGGCCAATCACAGTTTGAGTCCAAGACCTGACAGCTTGAGGAGCATGCCAGGTGCACATGTATGTGTGTGTGTCCATGCCCAAAATCTGGAGAGGAGAATGGAGGCAAAGGGATACCGGCATGACCATCCCCCTAGGGGGTGATTTCTTACTTTCCTTCTCTCTGTCTCTCTCACAGGAGCACATGCACCCTATGGCAAAAACCTAAAATAAAAAAGTTCTCTTTTTAACAATTCCTTATCTAGATTTATTGTTTTTCTTGCTGTTATTTATTTTCTGTTTTTGGAAATACATACTCACAAAAATAGTACAAAAAGATCTCATGTATCATTCATGCAGTTTTTTTCATTGGTTTGGTCTTACATATTTATAAATACATTATTAAAATTAGGAAATTGACATCTTGCTATCTTCAAGCTTTTAGTTTCTTTTTATGTTTCATTATATTAAAATTACCATATTCATTTTTACTATATTTGATTTGGCTCTTCTCCCTTTCCTCAATTAGTATTACTGATACACTTGGATTTAAACTGTATAAATTCGGGGACCAGGTGGCATGGTGGTTAAGGTGCTGGACACTTCCACATGGCCGACCATGATTCAAGTCCCAGACCTGGTGGCTTGCTTTCTCACTTCCCTTCTCTCTCTCTCTCTCTCTCTCTCTCTCTGGTAAAATTAAAAATAAGTTAATGAATAAATTAAAATAAAATAAAATAATTATTTAACAAACAAAACTGTATAAGTCCACTTATGTCTGTATAGTTAATAAACTTGTCATAATACTAATCTCGAATTACAACTTTATTTTAAAAATTTGTAGGTCAGTACAGTATGAAGTAAGGTTTTTCCTTTTACTGCTTATACTATTCCATGTCATCCTGCTCTAATAAACCTAGGACTTTACACACAAAAAAAGAAATATGAAAAACCAAGAAAATATCTCTCCCCCAAGGGAAAAGAACAACTCATCATCCACAGACAGTACAATGGAAGTCATGGAAATTTCTGATAAAGAATTTAAAATATCCATAGTGACAAAACTAACAGAGATGCAAGAGAAGAGAAACAATGAACTCCAGAAGATGCAGGAGAAAAGAGACCAGTTCTAGGAGGTGAGGAAGTTCTTGCATAATCTGAAAGAGGAAATACACACCATGATTCTTTTTTTAAAAAAAGATTTATGTTATTTATTTAATTCCATTTGTTAATATTATTTTTTAATTTGACCAGAGAGAGAGAGAAAGGAAAGGTGAGAAAGCTGGCCCCAGGCTCAGGCCTTGAACCATGGTCAGCCACGTGGGAGTCCAGTGCCCTTAACCACCATGCCACCTGCCGGCCCCACACCATAATTCTTTTTTGAATGAAATGGAACTATTAGAGATGAAGGCTATAATACGAGAAATCAAAATCTTCTCTGAAAGTATTAAAAACAGATTGGATCATGCAGAAGATCAAATATCAGCTGTAGAAAACAGAATCACTGGCCTAGAAAAATGCACTTGAAAGACTGAGAAAATAAGAAGTGAGGATAATATACGAGAAATACTAGATACCATTAAATGTCCAACCATCTGAATAATCAGTATCCCAGGAGGTAATGAAGATAATAAGGGCATTGATAACCTATTCCATGAAATCCTGGAAGAAAACTTTACAAACCTAGAGAGGTATTCAAATATCCAGACCAAAGAAATACAAATGACCCCAAACAAAATTAACCCCAAAAAATCTCCAAGACACATCATAGCTAGATTGACCAAAACCAGAAAGACAAGATACTAAAATTGGCAAGAGAGAAATGTCAGGTTACTTACAAGAGATATCCTATCAGGCTACAGTGGACCTCTCATCGGAAACAATGTGAGCAAGGAAAGAATGTGAAAACATATTCAAAGTGTTAAGTGAAAAACAATTTCAGCCAAGAATACTATACCTGACAAGACTATCCTTTGTATGGGAAGATAAGACAAAAGCATTCTCAGATACACAAAACCTTAAAGAATGTATCAACACCAGAGCAGCTCTCCAAGAAGTGCTGAAGGGAGTGATATACCAGGAAAACTAAAGTTGGACACACAGAAATAAGAGTGCAAAAAACAACCAAGAAAATAACCAGCCTAATGGTAGGGACAAGTTCGGAGTTGAATATTAACTTCCAGAACTTAAATGGAAAAATCAGACCACAGTAACACTGCAAATTCAATAGAGGAGTAATTAATTACATCAGACTGAACTGGTGAAATAGAATTTTATGTGTTTTGACTAAAACATTACTGATTTTCTTCTATGCTTTATTTTCCAGATTTAAGGATTTTTGTCTTCTCTTGAACTATTGATAGGTTCATCTACCTACTGTTTGAACTCAATTCTAACCCTTTTCCTAGCTCTAAGTATTAAGCAAATTTCTCTTAGCATTTTTTTATTTTGATCTATTAAAACTGAAACTGTTTCTCTTGAAATGAAAAATGCATTAAAAATACCTATTTATACCTATTTAATGACTGCAGTAAGCTATCAGACTTCAGCTAGGTGCTACTTTTTAGTATGTTCACTTTATTCACTGAGGTTTACGCCTAAAGTCAGACATGTGTTCATAGATACGTATATATCAACTTTGCTTGCTATTGAAAGTTTTTAAATTAAGATCTTTAGTGAATCAATAAAATGTGAAAAAAAGGGCATAGAGAGCAACTGTAGATACCAGAGACAGTGTGGGAAGAGGGTAGGGAATGGCCGGGGGTGAGAGGTAGGGAATCAAGGGGGTGGGGGGAAGCAAAATATATATGAAACAAGAAATGGAAAATTATTTGTTGATGATAACACATATGGTAATATCCTTGATTGAGCCAATGTGCATTGTATTCTGAATGGAAAATCTCATTTTTTATGCTATAACGATCTACAGTGAATGAACGTAAGCAGATAAATTTAAAATAAAAATATTAGCTTAGAAATGGTTATGTAGAGGGACCAGTAGTTAGTGTAATGGCTATGTTGCTGAACTCCCATGTAGCCGACCATGGTTCGAGTCCCGACCTGGTGGCTTAAACTCATGCCGAGCGCATGTCCGTGCATGCCCAAGATCCCGAGAGGAGAATGGAGAAGGGATTGCGGCGTGGCCATCTCCCCTGGGGAATGATTTCTTGCTTTCTATCTCTCTGTCTTTCTGGCGAGCACACGTGCCCTATAGCAAAAACCTCTCCAAAAAAGAAGAAGAAGAAAAATAAAAGAAATGGTTATATAGAATAAAAATGGAAAAAAAAATCATACTAAATTAATATGTACAATGCTGGCTGTATAGTGCAGTACTTAGGGGAGCCAGATATCACGTGACCAACTGCTGTTCAAATCTTGGCTCCAATGGCTTTAAAAACAGGCACCAGGGTGTGTGTATGTGTGTTCCCCAAATCCTTTCAGGATGGAGAAATGAAGAAAACAGAATTGCATCAACCATTGAAGGGTACTTTATCTATCTTTCTCTATCTCTGTATAGCACAAGTGCATCACCTACGGGCAATAAACTATAGATACATGTACAAATGTTAACACAGGCTGAAAACAAATTTGAAATGATGAGGGGCCAAAGAATGGCAAGTCAGCAATGGAGCATTCTAAAATGCTGGCCCCACATGGGAAGGTCCTGGGTTTGCATTCTGAATCTCCCTGTAGAATATACTTTTGTATCTGTGATCTCAGTTGGAAGAGGCTGGGGGTATATTGTGGCATGAAGACCCTATTGGGGTTGCCTCTCTCTCTCTCAGAGAGAAGGTGAGACAGACAGAAAAATTTTTTTCTCATGAAATAAATAATTTTTATTTTTTAAAAGAGAGATCTTTGCTATAGGGTGTGTGCATTCACTGAAGAGACAGAGAGAGACAGAGAGACAAAAAGTGAGAAATCACCCCCCAGGGAGGATGGCTGCACCACAATCTCTTTTCCTCTTGGAATTTTGGGCATACATACACACAGGTGCCTGGAGTGAGTTTTTAAGCCACTGGATCTGGGACTCAGACTGTGGTCAACTATGTGGGAGTACAGCGATGTAACCATTATACCATTTGCTGGTCCCAAGAAATAAATTTTTTAAATAATTACTTTATTTATCTTTATTTATTTGTTTATTTTTAAAATTTGGTCAAAGAGGGACAGAGTGAGAGAGAAAGAGAGAAGGAGTGTGGGAGGATAGGCTGCTGGGTCCAGGACTTGAACTGTAGTGGAGCATGTGGGAATCCAGTGCCCTTGACCACCACGCCACCTGCCAGCCCCAAGACATACATTTTTAAAAGACTTTTAAAAATTAAGAAAATAAAAATGATCTTTTTAAAAAAAAACACAAAGCTCATTGGATTTTCTTTTTCTTCAATGTTACCCAAGTGTACTTTTTAGTAGGGTTCTACCTATTTTAAAGTATAGCACCTACTTTAAAATTTCTGTATCACCAGATCTGAATTTCAGTCCTGAATCTGCCCCAGCCAGCCCAGATGGCTTCATATAAGTTTCTACTCATTTAAAACTTCTGCCTTATCACTGGTAAAGTGAAGCTAATACCTGCTTTGCCCTTTGATTTCTCAAGAGAGTTTTGATTAACAAATGAGATAACTTGGGGCCGGCAGGTGGTGTGGTGGTTGGGAGTGCTGGAGTCCCACTTGGCCAGCCACAGTTTGGGTCCTGGACCTGGCAGCTTGCTTTCTCACTTCTCTTTCTCTCTCTCTGGTCACAATAAAAAATAATAATAACAAATGAAATAAATAAATAAATAAATAATAATTTAAAAAATAAAATAAATGAGATAACTTATAAAGGGGCTTTATGGACAACAAAATAATTTTATTTTATTGGGTATTTGGCAGTTCTGAACTCAGCCATATTTATTAGATGTTCTTTGCAGTTAATACCTAGTAATAGCTAATGAGAATGTGGAGCAGGGACCAAACAGTGGTCTTGTTGACCTGGATAACACTGTAACACTGGGGTGGGGGGTGCTTCTATAATAATACTGTAATATTGTAAACCCTGGGGAGGCAGTGGGAACAAAACCTACCAAAGGAACTAAAAGGACCAACTAACAATTATTGAGACTTACTATGTATCAGGTACCATGTAACTATCTTCATAAATTATGTCATTTGATTAACACAGCAACCCTAATAATAGTACTATTCCCATTACAATGTAGTAAAATAGAGCTGAAGATACTTTATTTTTGTTTTTAAATTTATTTACTTATTTATTTCATGAGCAAGAGACAGAAAGATAGTACCCCCTAAGACAGTCTTGACACTATAAATCCACTCCTAGCTTTAGCCAGCCCAGCATCATGGGCACATTGGTGTTCAGTGTATTCAGTAAGTGAGGAGCCATGATTGGAAACTGGTTATATACAACTCTGGCAGCCCAGTTTTAGCCCTGATGATCAGCCCTATGTACCCATATACCCCATTGTACAGACTGACCAAACCAAGATGTGGCACTTTAGCATCTTTCACAGTGGCCTTGGGGTCTTTTCTTTATTTCTTTTTCAAAATGTGCTACTGGGTATATGCATTTGCAGGAGAAAGAGGGAGAGATAAAGTGAGAAAGCACCCCTCAAGAGGGATGACCATGCCACAATCCCTTCTCCTCTGTTCTCTCAAAATTTTGGGAACACAGGCTCACATGTGCAGCCTGTTTTTAAAGCTGTTGGGTCTGGGACTCAAAATACACAGTTGGTCATGTTGAATCCAGCAACCTTAATCACCATGCCCTGGGGCTCACCTCTAGGTCCATTCTTGTTCTTATACTGCTTATTCATCTGAATCAGGCTTGAAGTTGTCAGTTACCTCCCTCCTCTCTGTTCAGGGATGTCAGGTGACTATGACTACAATAAATTGTATGACTTTGTTATGCAGCCACAGCTCTCTGTTGACATCCAAGCTTTTATTTTTGGAGAACTCAAAAAGTTAGTATTTTTAGTGTCTTCTTTGTTGAGAGAAACAGAAAGATAGGACACTCCCTTCATACAATCAACCAGACAATACTCTCCTTGAAAAGTTACAAATTCTAGCTGTGCTTCAGATCTGGATAATGCTCTCAACAGGATCTCAGGCTAGTCACAAGTAGTCTCTTCACTTTAGTTTCCTTATTGATAAAATGAAAATGACTCTGTTCTACCTCATTGGTGTATGGTTGTTTTGTCATTAAGGACACCAACCCCACAGGGGGATCTCTGAGATCAGAGAGGATCTCATAAGGAAAGCTTAAGGGCAGGTGGCCAAACTAGTATGGTTACTACTGTCCAGAAAGTGTATGTGAGCTAACTGAGGGGGTTGAGCACAGACAGTGGGGAGCTAGAGGCAAAGCTTGGCCTAGTTAGGTGCCAACAAATGGCTGGTAGTGGGATAGGTCATTTTATGTTTTTATTTTAAGTTTATTTATTTCTCCAAAAGAGATAGTGACAGAGAAATCATAGGCACACATGCACACACCAGTGTGTTCAGAGAGGTCCTGAGATGTGAACCTAGAACCTTTCCTATGTGAGTCCAGCTGTACCACCATCGGGACCCTGTTCATTGTGTTTTAGATGCATTATGCTCATAAGCCCCACCACGTACAGAGAGTTGAGACAAGTGTTGAAAACCTCTTTATTTTTTAAAAAAGGAACCACCATACTGTATTCCACAGTGGCTACACCACTTTACACTTCCCACCAGCAATGCACAAGAGTTTCAATTTTTCCATATCCTTGTCAACACTTGTTATTTTCTGTTTATTTATTTGTACTTTATAATAGCCATCCTAATAGTTATGAAGTGGTATCTCATTATGGTTTTGATTTGAATTTTCCTAATAATTAATGGAATTGATCATCTTTTCATGTACTTATTAGCCATTTTTATATCTTCTTTAGAGAAATGTCTATTCAAATCCTTTGCCTATTAAGAATTTAAAATAAAATAAAATTATACTCTATCACTGAAAAAAATCTGAAAATTAACAAAAAATAAAGCATCTATAAAAATTATAAAACGCCAAATAATGAAATTAAAAAAGACACAAAGAAATGGAAAAACATTTCTCGTTTATGGATCAGAAGAATCAACCTAGTTAAAATGTTGATATTTCCCAGGGCCAGAAGGTGACATGGTGGTGGGGGTACTGGACTCACACATGTCTGATCATGATTTGAGTACCAGACCTGGCGGCTTACTTTCTTTCTCTTTTTCTGTTTCTCTCTGGTCAAATTAAAAAATAATAAGTAAATAAAATAAAATAATTTTAAAAAGTTGACCTTTCCCAAAGTGATCTATCAATTAAATGCAATTGCCATTGATATTTCAGCAACGTTCTTCAGAGATTAAAAAAAGACAAAGCCCCCCACCCCCCCCCCCCCCCACACACACACACTAAAATACTCACAGGGCCAGCTATTGGCATGGTGGTTAAGGTGGCTGGATCCCACAGACTGTGACATTCAAGTCCTGGACCGAGTGGCTTAAAAAATATGCCAGGGGACCTGGCAGGTGGCATGGTGGTTAAGACACTGGACTCCCACATGGCCAGCTGTGGTCCAAGTCCCAGACTTTGTGGCTTACTTTCTCACTTTCTCTGTCTCTCTCTGTTGAAATTAAAAAATAATAATAGGAACCAGCAGATGGCATGGACTCCCACATGGGTGACTGCAGTTCAAGTCCTGGACCTGGTGGCTTGCTTTCTCACTCTCTCTCTCTCTCTCTCTCTCTCTCTCTCTGGTAAAACTGAAGAATAATATTAATAAATAAATAATTTGAAAAAAATAATTATTTAAAAAACAAACAAGCAACAACTACAACAAAAACCCCACATAACATGCTGGGTTTGTGTCCGTGCATTTCTGAAATCTCAAGAATGGAGGAGAAAGGATTATTGTGTAGCCATCTTCCCTGTGGATGACTTTTTACTTTCCCTATCTCTTTTTCTCTGTCTTTGTCTCTTTCTGGTGAGCATAGACACCCTATGGTAAAACTAAAATAAAAATCACAAAATGTTTCTGGAGGGGCCAGCAAGTGGCATTATGGTTAAAGCACTGGACTTCCACATGGCAGATTGCAGTTTGAGTCCCAGACCTAGCAACTTGCTTCTCACTTTACCTCCCTCTCTGGTGAGTGCACATGCCCTTTAGCAAATTTTAAAAAATAATAAAAAGGGGCCAGTGTATGGCATAGTGGTTATGTTGCTGGACTCATATATAGCTGACTGCCATTTGAGTCCTGGACCAGGTGGCTTAAAAATCACTCCAGGCACATGTACATCTGTGCCCAAGATCCCAGGAGGAAAATAGAGGAGAAGGAATTGTGATGTGGCAAGGGGTGATTTCTTATTTTCCCTTTTACTATCTTTGACTATCTGGCAAGCACACATGCCCTAAGGCAATAACTTAAAAATAATAATAGCAATAAATAAAATTAAATAAAGATAGTTATTTTTAAAAATTTGTGTAGAATAACAAAAGACACTGTATTGCCAAAACAATGCTAAATATAAAGAATAAAGTTCAAGCAATCTCTCTACTGATTTCAAAATATATTAAGAGTCACAACCAAAACAGCATAGCACTGGCACAAACACAGATATATAGACCAATGTAACAGAATAGAGAATCCAGAAATAAACCCAGCAACATACAGCCAACTAATATTTGACAAAGGGCACAAGAAAATCCAGTGAAGAAAAAATCTTTTCAACAAATTGTGCTAAGAAAGCAACCAGAGTATATAAGGAGCTCGAACAGCTCACCTTAAAAAAGGTCAATAATTCAATAAAAAATGGACAACTGAGCTGAACAGACATTTCTCAAAGCAAGACTTACAAATGGATAAACGTGGAAAAATGTTTAGCATCTTTTATCATAAAGGAAATGCAAATCAAAGCCACATCGAGATATCACCTAGCCCCAATCAGAATGGCTATGATGTAACAAAGAAAAAAAAAATAGTGTGTGGCAACGTCAGTAGTGGCTGCAGTGAAGAGTTTGGCACAATGTCTCACACTATTTTGCTGGTACAGCCTAAGAAGAGGTCAGATGGCAGAACTTATGCTGACTATAAATCTGTGATGAATGCATGAAGGTGTTGTTTGGAGAAGAGGATTCCTCATGGCTCCTGCAAACTAGTCATTTCAGGGGACAGGAGAAGTGAAGACTTTCTACTGATAATTCAGCCTCCAGCAAACAAAGCTAGCGTGATTGAACTTCAAGAATTCGAAAGAAACACACCATCCATCAGATGACAAGAAATCACTGCAGGACCACAAGAAATATGGGAAAACAAGAAAACACCTCTCCTCCAAGGGAAAAAAATAACTCCTCTTCATCCACAAGCAGTTCAATGCAAATCATGGAAATGTCTGATAAAGAATTTAGAGTATTCATAATGGCGAAGCTAACTGAGATGGAAGAGAAGAGAGACAATGAACTGCTAAAGAGGAAGGAGAAAGAAGTTGACGAGTTCCAGGAGGTGAGGAAATTCTTGCAAGATCTAAAAGAGGAATTACACGCTTTACAAAAGATTCAAATGGAACTGTTAGAAATGAAGTCTATAATACAGGAAGTCAAAATCTCCCTTGAAAGTATTAAAAGCAGACTAGATCATACAGAAAATAGAATCTCAGACGTAGAAGAGAAAATGGCTGGCCTTGAAAAATCCACCACGAAGACTGAGAAAATGGCACAAAAATTTGAGAATAATGTACGAGAAGTACTAGATACCATAAAACGTTCAAACATCCGAATAATTGGCATTCCAGAAGGTGAAGAGACCCATAAGGGCATTGATAATCTATTCCATGAAATCCTGCAAGAAGACTTTCCAAACCTAGAGAGGCATTCGAAGATCCAGTCCCAAGAAATCCAAAGGACCCCAAATAGAATCAACCCAAGAAGATCTTCTCCAAGACACGTTATAGCCAAGTTGACCAAAACCACAGACAAAGACAAGATACTAAGATTGGCAAGAGAAAAACATCAAGTTACCTACAAAGGACATCCCATCAGGCTAACAGCAGACTTCTCATCGGAAACAATGTGGGCGAGGAAAGCATGGGAAAATATATTCAAAGTGTTAAGAGAAAAGCAATTTCAGCAGAGAATACTGTACCTGGCAAGATTATCATGTGGGAAGAAAAGACAAGAACATTCTCAGATAAACAAAACCTGAACGAATTTACCAGTGCCAGACCAGATCTCCAAGAAGTTCTCAAGGGTGTGTTATATCAGGAAAATTAAATACAGACACACGGAAATAAGAGTTCAAAAACTAAGAAAGTGGCCAACTTAATCATAGGGACAAGTCTGGAGTTGAATATTATATCCCAGAATTTAATAGGAAAAATGGAACCAGAACAGAAGATAATGTACATGAGACTGATAGGTTCATGCACCTACCATTTGAACAGAATCCTAACCTGTTCCTGGCTTTAAGAAAAGTTCCTTAGCATTTCTATGATTTAAGTTAAAACTGGTTTTCTTAATAGTACCATGTGAGCTTACCATTGAAAGTAGTTAGATTATTTAAGAAATTGTGTGATCAATACAATGTGGGTGGAAAAGGAATAGAAGGCAATTGTAGACACCAGAGACAGTTGGAGAAGAGGGTGGGAAAGGACAGAGGGTCAGAAAGAGCGGTAAAAAATTCTAGGAAGTATAAATGGAAAATTTTGGATAATAATATGCATGATTAAGTCACTATGCAGTATATTCTGGATGGGAAATCACATTTTGTATGCTGTGATGATGCTTAGGGAAAGAATGTAAATTAAGTTACAAAAAAGAAGTTTCAGAAAAAAATAAAAAATCGATTCGATGACTGCAGTAAGATATATAGCCCCAGCTAGGTGCTACTTTATAGGATGCCTAAAGTTAGGCTTGTGTTCATGGAAATGTATATATCAGCTGTGTTTGCTATGAAAATATTTAGATTGGGAACCAGCAGTTAGTGTAATGGCTATGTTACTGGACTCCCATGTAGTCGGCCGCGGTTCAAGTCCCGGACCCGGTGGCTTAAAACTCACACCGGGCGCGTGTGTGTGCATGCCCAGGATCCCGAGAGGAGAATGGAGGAGAAGGGATTGCGGCATGACCATCCACCCTGGGGGATGATTTCTTGCTTTCTGTCTCTATGTCTCTCTCTGTCTGGCAAGAGCACGCGCCCTATAGCGATAAACCTCTCCAAAAAAAAAAAATTAGATTAATTAAGATCTTTAGTAATTCAATAAAAAATGGGGGGGAAACAGTATTGAAAGTAAACGTAAATACCAGAGACAGTGTGGGAAGAGAGTGGGAGATGGCAGAGGGTAAGAGGGAATCAAGGATGGGGGAAAAAAAGCAAAACATACTGGAAACAAGAAATGGAAAATTATTTGTTGACAATAACATGTATATTGATGTGCTTGATTGAGACAATATACAGTGTACTCTGGATAGAAAATCTCATTTTTTATGCTGTAATGATGCACAGTGAATGAATGTAAACAAATAGACTTAAATAAAAAAATTTAAAAAAAGGAAAAAAATGCATGAAGGTGTTTGTAAAATGTATGAATATCTGAAGACCTGAAAAGAATGAATCCCCACAGTCCCTCCTTCATATACGCTATCTGTCACTTGATTGATTTTATTGATGATCTGGCAGACCTCAGCTGCCTTGTTTACTGAGCTAATACCAGCCTTATAACAAACACCAGATTAAAAAGATCTCTGTGCTCCTCTGTTGGCAGGCACAACAAACCAGGAAATAATTGAACTGGAAGCATTAGGGAAATAGAGATGCACTTGGAACACAGTTGTGTACAGTATGTTGTAGTCAAAGTTTTGTGTCATAGTATCCTGTTTCTATTTTGTTACACTCTAGCCAAGATCGAATGTATTAGATAAAATGTAAGGATTTTTCTCAATCTCAAACTGCTGTGGTCCTCCCCCTTTTTTTCTTCTTTTTTTACTTAAACATTTTTATGATGATTTAGAAGTAAGTTATTCCTTGTCAGTTAATATTGGCTCCAATCTTTCAAAATATTCATGTCTGTTTAGTAACACTCATTATACTAAACCTTCAAGATGGGGTGGGGGGTGGTGACGCAGTTTCATTATGTTCCCAAAATAAGCCCTTAGTGAAAAATAAATAAGTGTTTTTTACTTAAAAAAAAAAAAAAAAGAAAAGAAAAGAAAAAAGAAAAAAAAAAAAGAATAACAAGTGCTTGGTGAGGTTGTGGAGAAAAGGGAATTCTTGACACTGTTGGTGGTTATGCAACCCTTGACATTGATGGTGGTTATGGTTGTACAGCCACTGTGGAAAACAGTATGGAGGTTCCTCAAAAATCTAAAAAGAAGATTACTGTATGGCTCAGCATTCCCACCTTTGAATATTTACCCACAAGAGAAGAAATTATTCACTTGGAGAGACATTTGCACAACTGTGTCTATTGTAGCCTTATTCACAAGAGCTAAATCATTGACTCAATTTATTTATTTATTTTAGAGAGGTTTTTGCTATAGGTTTTTGCTATACATGTACACTCACCAGAGAGACAGAGAGACAGAAAGTGAGAAATCACCCCTTGGGGGGATGGCCATGCTGCAATCCCTTCTCCATTCCCCTCCCAGGATTTTGGGCATACGCACATACACATGCCTGGCATGAGTTTTAAGCAACCATTGAGTCTGGGACTTGAACTGCAGTCAACTACATGGGAGTCCAGTGATGTAACTATTATGCCATCTGCTGGTCCCCATGGAATCAATTTAAATGTCCCCCAATTGGTGAATAGATTGGAAAGATATGATACAAATACACAATGGAAAGCTATTGTACTCAGTCATAAAGAACAACAAAATCCTGTAATTGGACACAGAGTGGACAAACCTAGAACATAAAATGCTAAGTGAAGTAAACCAGATTCTGAAAGACAAGTACTATATGTGCTCACTTAACATATACTGAATGTCTGCACTCTTTGCCAGAAACTAAAGTATTCAAAAACATAGAAACAGGGAGAGTAATGGTAGATACCAGGAACTGCTTTGGAGAGGATGCATGGGCAGTTTCCAAAAAAAATTTCAGTGGACACAGGAATGCATGTATATAAGAAGAGGCTGTGGGACCAGCAGTTAGCATAATGGTTATGTCGCTGGACTGCCATGTAGTCCACCGTGGTTTGAGTCCCAGACACGGTGGCTTAAACTCATGCCAGGCGTGTGTGTGTGTGTGTGTGTGTGTGTGCCTAAGATCCCGAGAAAATGGAGAAGGGATTGCAGCATGGCCATCCCCCCAAGAGATGATTTCTCACATTCTGTCTCTTTCTCTGTCTTTCTGGTAAGTGCATGCGCCCTATAGCAAAAACCTCTCAAAAAAAAAAAAAAAAAAAAAAAAAAAGGTTGCAGGATGGTGTATTATAGCAGAGTAAAAAGTATGGACAATTTAATGTATATTTTAATAAATAAAGTAATTACAACTATTAACAAATGTGAATAACATTATATGATATACAATGTTGAAGAAGATGAGTATGTGTATATCTTTGAGTTGATTATTATACACCGTATGCATAACTTAAAAACTATACTGGGAACCAGCAGTTAGTGTAATGGCTATGTCGCTGGACTCCCATGTAGTCGACCGTGGTTCGCGTCCCGGACCTGGTGGCTTAAAACTCACGCTGGGCACGTGTGCGTGCATGCCCAAGATCCCGGGAGGAGAATGGAGGAGAAGGAATTGCGGCGTGACCATTCCCCCTGGGGGGTGATTTCTCACTTTCTGTCTCTATGTCTCTGTCTGGCGAGCGCACGCGCCCTATAGTGAAAACCTCTCAAAAAAAAAAAAACAAAAAAACTATACTGTAGGGACCAGTAGATGGCATAATGGTTACACCACTGGACTCCCATGTAGTCAACTGTGGTTTGAGTCCTGGACCTGGCTGCTTAAAACTCACACCAGGTACGTGTACATGTGTACCCAAAATCCCAAGAGGAGAATGGTGGAGAAGGGATTGTGGTGTGGACATCTTCCCTGTAGGGTGATTTCTCACTTTCTGTATCTCTGTCTCTCTGTCTCTTTGGTAAGCTCATGCACCCTATAGCAAAAATCTCTCAAAAACAAAACAAAACAGGGACCTGCAGTTGGCATAATGGCTATGTTGCTGGACTCCCGTGTAGTTGACTGTGGTTCAAGTCCCGGACCTGGTTGCTTAAACTCATGCTGGGCACGTGTGCGTGCATGCCCAAGATCCTGAGAGGAGACTGGAGGAGAAGGGGTTGTGGTGTGGCCATCCCCCCGGGGGGTGATTTTTTGCTTTCTGTCTCTCTGTCTCTGTCTCTGTCTTTCTGGTAAGTGCACGTGCCCTATAGCGAAAACCTCTCCAAAAACAAAAACAAAACAAAACAAAAAAAATACTGTAGCCCACAAAGGTATACATCAATTATATATAAACCAGAAATCATAGTTTTACATAAAAAATAAACAAAAAAGACCAATGGATCAGAATAGATAACCTAGAAATATACCCACACATTTTTAGTTTATTGATATTCAACAAAGGTGCCAATAACACATAATAAAGAAAGAAGTCTTGTCAATAAGTGGTCGTGGGAAGACTGGATAGCTCCAGGCAGAACAATGATATTAGATGCTTATCTCAAAGTGTATACAAAATATCAGTTCAAAATGTATGAAAGACAGGGCCAGCAGGTGGCATGGTGATGAAGGCAATGGACCATGGCTCAAGTCCCAGACCTGGTAACTTGCATTCTCAGTTTCCCTTTCTCTCTCTCTCTGGTCAAATTAAAAAATAATGATAGATAAAATAAATAATTTATTTTAAATTGTATGAATGACTCATAACACCTAAAACTATAAAAACACTAGAATAAAACATAGGGGAAAAGCTTCACAATACTGCTTATAATTTTTAAAACTATAAGCAAAATGGACAGAAGTGACAACATTAAACTAAAAACTTCATGCACAGCAAAGGAAACAATCAACTGCGTGGAGATACAACCTGTATAATTAGAGAAAATATTTGCAAACCATATATATGATTAAAATAAATATATAAGCCACTCTTACAACTCAATAGCAAGAAAACAAAAAATCTAATTTAAAAATGGGCAAATGGCTTTTTGTCCGACATCTTAGCGAGGCTGCAGTGGCCGCTGCTGCTCTTCTGGCTTCGTGATGCCGCCCAAGGACCACAAGAAGAAGAAAGATGCCGGAAAGTCGGCCAAGAAGGACAAAGACCCAGTGAACAAATCTGGCGGCAAGGCCAAAAAGAAGTGGTCCAAAGGCAAAGTTTGGGACAAGCTCAATAACCTGGTCTTGTTTGACAAAGCTACATATGACAAACTCTGCAAGGAAGTTCCCAATTATAAGCTTATAACCCGGGCTGTGGTTTCTGAGAGGCTGAAGATCCATGGTTCCCTGGCCAGGGCAGCGCTTCAGGAGCTTCTTAGTAAAGGACTTATCAAACTAGTTTCAAAGCACAGAGCGCAAGTAATTTACACCAGAAATACCAAGGGTGGAGATGCCCCAGCTGCTGGTGAAGATGCATAAACAGGCACAACCAACTGTACATTTGGAAAAATAAAATTTATTAAACCAAAAAAAAAATGGGCAAATGATGTGAGTAGCAATTTCTCAAAGATATGTGAGTTGCCCTCTGATATGTGAAAAAATGCTCAGCATCACAAATCAATCATCAGGCAAATTAAAGCTGCAATGAGATATGATCACACATCTGTTAACTATGGCTATTACCAAAATGATAAAAGAGAGCAAGTGTTGGTGAGGATGTGGAGAAAAGGAAATCTTTGCACAATGTTGGTGAGATGGTAAATTACCACAGCCATTATCGAAAACAGTATGGAAGTTCATCACAAAAACTGAAAATAGAAGTACTGGATGATTCAGCAATTCCACTTTTTAAAAAAAGAATTATTTTATATAACTTTATCTATTTATTCATTTTATTTTAATTTGACTAGAAAGGGTCAGAATGGGGGGAGGGAGAGAGAAAGTAAGAAAGCAAGCTGCCAGGTCCGGAACTTGAACTGTGGTTGACCTTGTGGGTGTCCAGCACCTTTAACCACCATGCCACCTGCCAGCCCTGCAGAAATTCCACTTTTGAGTAAATATTCAAAGAAAATGAGATCAGTACATCAAAGAGATATCTTTACTCCCCTGTTTGTTACAGCATTATTCACAACAGCCATGACATGGAATCAAAGTGCCTATTAGTGGATAGACGAATAAAGGAAACATAACATAGTATTCATCCTTAAAAAAGGATATCCTGTCATTTGTGGTAATGGGGATAAACCTGGAGAGCAATATGGTGGTCCTAGGAGAACTGTGGCAGAAAAGGTAGGATTGGGAAGATACTAGTTAAGGTGTACAAATATTCAGCTAGGCAGGAGCAATAAGTTTAAGAGATCTATTGTATGACATGGGTAATAACAACTATGGTTAATAACAGTGTATTATGATTTTATTTATTTATTATTTTAGAGAGATTCTTGCTATAGAGCACATGTGCTTGCCATAGAGACAGAGACAGAGAGACAGAAAGTGAGAAATTGCCCCTTGGGGGAATGATCATGCTATAGTCCCTTCTCCATTCTCCTCTTGGGATTTTGGGCATGCATGAACACGTGCTTGGCGTGAGTTTAAGCTGCTGAATCTGAGGCTTGAACCATGGTCAATTACGTGAGGGTCCAGCAATGTAACCATTATGCCATCTGCTGGTACCAATAATAATGTATTATTAATATATTGTATACTTGAAAATGACTATGAGTAGATTTTAAGTCTTTTAACCACCCAAATAAATATGTGAGGTAATACATATATAAATTAGCTTGATTTAGCCATTCCACAATGTATACATATTTTGCAACATAATGCCACACACCATAATTATATACAATTTTAATTTTTAAATAAAAAGAAATAAACCAAGCCAGCCCTGCAGCCTAGTTGTTTTTTGAAATAATTATTTAATTTTATTTATTATTATTATTATTATTATTATTATTTAAATTTGACCAGAGAGCAACAGAAAGAGAGGGACCATGAGAAAGCAAGCTGCCAGGTCCAGGACTCAAACCACAGTTGGCCATGTGGGAGTCCATTGCCCTAACCACCATGTGACCTGTGGCCTCTCCATAGCATAGTTGTTAACAGAGTTGTAACAGAATTGTTAAAATGGCCAACTGAGGTTTGAATCCTTGCCCCAGTGGCCTGAAAAACATGCCAGGGACATGTGTGTGCATTCCCCAAATAAGACGGAGGAATGGAGGAGAAGAAATTGTGGCATGATCATGCTTCTAATTGACCTATAAAGATTGAAGATATTTAATAAATGTCACATAATTTTCCACAGAGAAAAGTCCAAAAACAGAAGGCTTCAGTGGTTAATTCTATCCAATATTTAAATCCTAAATCCTTCAACATCACTACAAAGTGATGATGAGGATGAACTTTTGGAGATTATCCAGAAATTGATCTGTAGTGCACCTGTAAGAATAACTTTAAATTATGTCTTTCTGCTCTGTAGAGATAAAATTTAACCTTTGCTTTTGCCAGACGCCCTTGTGATAAACTGCCCCTGTGATAAACTGCCCCGACAGACTTAATTATGCAAACCTCCAGGAACGGAGCAAATGGAATGTGGACATGGAACTAGAAAGACAACCCATGCACGTGTGTCACAAGACTGCCACTCTTCCCCCTAGAAATGAACTACCCGTTAAACTTCCGCATACTTTCTCCTGCTTATAAAAAGACCTATAACCCTAAAAACGGGGTCCTCGCTCAGGCCTGCTGCGTCAGGTGTTTGCTTGGACCCCAGCCGGCTGGAAAAATAAAACCTCTTGCGTTTTGCATCAAGAACCGACTCTTGTGGTTGATTGGGGGTCATATATCCTCTGGACAGAAAGCGCGCCAAGCCAGGCGGCCGGCGCCCTAACATTTTGGGGGCTCGTCCGGGATATCGTGGCTACCCATCATCTACAACGTCGGCCTTGGAGGTAAGCCTAAAAAAAACCCCTGTTTGTTTGTCGACTTTCTTGTTTGTTTCGGTGTGGTACCCAATAGTCTGTTTCAGGTTTCGCAGCCGTTCAGCCTATTGTAAAATAGCCGAACTGTGGTCGGTAGACGTGCCCGGAGAACCACAGGCTGCAGCCCTAGGGGACGCCCTAAGGGCGGAGGAGGATTAGGGCCGCCTGATCGTCTCCTACGGTAAGGGCGCAGATCGGGTACATATTTTGGTCTGCGCCCGTCTGAATCTGTCCTAAGATTGTGGAAAACAAAAATCGGTAGTTACTTTCTGTTTGTCTTGTCCTGTTCTTTGTTCTGTTGTCTGTACTCTTAACCTAACCGTTGACAATGGGGCAGACTGTGGTGACTCCTTTAAATTTGACTCTCAGACACTGGACTGAAGTGAAGGGAAGAGGTCACGACCTGTCTGTAGAAATTAAAAAGGGACTCTGGCAGACGTTTTGTGCCTCTGAGTGGCCCACCTTTGGTGTCGGGTGGCCACCCGAAGGCACGTTTGACCTTAACACTATCCTTTCCGTCGAAGACATTGTCTTTCAGAAGGGACCAGGAAGTCATCCGGACCAGCAACCGTACATCATCGTTTGGCAAGATCTGATCCAAAACCCACCTTCGTGGGTTCAACCATGGTTGCCCAGGGCCCCGTCCAAACCCCCGTCAGGTCCTGGTGGCCCAGTCCCCCAACCCTCCAGAGGGTACAGACCTTACCAAACGTCCTAAGCGAATCTATCCAGAGACCCAAGACCTCCTTCTCTTAGACACCCCTCCCCCATGCCCCCCGTCCCTTCCGCTAGATGAAAAAAGGCGCAGAGACCCCGGAATGCCACCTAACGTTAGACTTAGTCCTTCTGCCCCCTCTGAGGGTGCCCTTCTAGGGCCTGCTCAGGGCACTAGGAGTCAACGTCGCGCACTCCCGTCTCCTGACACCACTGTGGCACTGCCCTTACGGGCCTATGGGCCCCCACCTCCGCATACCGACGAGGGGCTACCTCCCCTACAGCCTCTCCAATATTGGCCCTTTTCTTCCTCTGACCTTTACAACTGGAAAACTAACCACCCTCCTTTCTCCGAGGACCCCCAGCGCCTAACCAGCCTGGTAGAGTCCCTAATGTTCTCTCATCAGCCAACATGGGACGATTGCCAGCAGCTCCTGCAGACTCTCTTCACCACTGAAGAGAGAGAGAGGATCTTACTCGAAGCAAGAAAAAATATCCCGGGGGCTGACGGACATCCCACACAGCTTCCTAACCTTATCGAGGCTGCTTTTCCTCTCTCTCGACCCAACTGGGACTACAATATGGCAGAAGGTAGGGAGCGACTGACAGTCTCGCCAGGCTCTAGTGGCTGGCCTCCGTGGGGCTGCCAGGCACCCCACTAATTTGGCTAAGGTAAGAGAGGTTATGCAGGGGGCTACAGAACCCCGTCAGTGTTTCTTGAGTGTCTCATGGAGGCATTCAGGTGGTTTACCCCTTTTGACCCTGCTTCTGAGGGACAGAGAGCCTCCGTAGCTATGGCCTTCATTGGACAATCAGCATTAGATATTAAGAAAAAACTCCAGAGACTCGATGAGTTGCAGGATCTCTCTTTACAGGACTTAGTTAAAAAAGCAGTAAAAGTATATTATAAAAGAGAAATAAAAAAAGAGAGAACAGAGGAGTGAAAAAGAAAAGGAGGAAAGAGAGAGTAAAAAGGAAAAAAGACAAAAAAAAAAAAAAAAAAAACCTAGCTAGGATCCTGGCCACTGTAGTGCAGGAAAAGGGACAAGAACGGGCCCCCAACAAGGGACCAAAGCCTGGTCGTATCCCACTAGACAAGGACCAGTGTGCTTATTGTAAAGAAAAAAAGGACATTGGGCAAAAGACTGTCCTAAAAGGACCAAGAAAAACTAAGTGCAGCCGCCCCCTCCGGCCGAAGTACTTGCCCTGCACGAGGACTCAGACTAGGGGGGACGGGGCTCGGAGCCCCTCCCTGAGCCTAGGGTAACTCTAAAAGTGGAGGGGAAGCCAATTAATTTTTTAGTTGACACTGGGGCCCAACACTCAGTGTTACTGGCACCATCGGGGCCACTTTCCAAGAAAAAATCTTGGGTCATAGGGGCAACCGGGCACCAGCAGTATCCATGGACCACCAATAGAACAGTTGACCTTGGAAGAGGCCTAGTGACCCACTCCTTCTTGGTCATTCCTGAATGAACGGCGCCCCTCCTTGGGAGAGACTTACTTACCAAAATGGGGGCACAGATTAATTTTACCCCACGGGGTCCAAAGGTTACTCCGATGGGCAGACATTAGTCCTAGCTGTACACCTACAAGATGAACACCGGCTTTTCGAAAGTCAAGATAGTAACACTGGCCCCCTTCATGCTTGGCTGCAAAAATATCCTAAAGCCTGAGCCGAGACAGCTGGAATGGGGTTAGCCACCAACAGGCCCCCAATACTAATAGAACTAAAAGCTACAGCTACCCCTGTGGCACTACGCCAATACCCTATGACAAAAGAAGCCCGAGAAGGTATCAGGCCTCACATACAACGCCTCCTACACCTGGGTATTCTTTAAAAAAATGCTAGTCACCTTGGAATACCCCCTTGCTGCCCGTAAAAAAACCCGGCTCAAGTGACTATCGCCCTGTGCAAGACTTGCGGGAGGTCAATAAGTGGGTACAGGACATCCATCCCACGGTACCTAATCCATATAACCTGCTAAGTTCTCTACCTCCAGAACGGGACTGGTATACTGTCTTAGACTTAAAGGACGCTTTCTTCTGCCTGCGACTGCACCCCTCCAGCCAGAATACATTTGCCTTTGAATGGAGGGACCCAGACACTGGGATCACGGGACAATTAAGTCAAACCCAGCTTTCTCAGGGTTTCCAACACTCGCCTACTATTTTTGATGAAGCCCTCCATCAGGACCTCGCACACTTCCGCACCAGCCACCCTGAGGTGACCCTCCTACAGTATGTAGATGACTTGTTGCTCGCAGGAGCAACCGAAGAAACATGTCGGCAGGGCACTGGACTGCTGCTAGAAGAACTGGCCCGCCTGGGGTATCACGCCTCTGCTAAAAAGGCCCAAATCTGTCAACAAGAGGTAACATACTTGGGCTATACTTTAAGGGATGGAAAGAGGTGGCTCACCGAAGCCAGAAAACGGACTGTAACCCAGATCCCCGTTCCTCGCACGCCCCGGCAAGTGTGAGAATTCTTGGGGACAGCGGGATTCTGCCGCCTATGGATACCGGGGTTCGCCGCTATGGCTGCTCCTCTTTACCCACTGACTAAAGAGGGAGCCCCCTTCGAGTGGAGCATTGACCAACAACAGGCTTTTGATGACTTACTATCAGCCCCGGCTTTGACCCAGCCTGATGTGACAAAACCTTTCACTCTATATGTAGATGAAAAAAAAAAGGGGGTGGCCTGAGGGGTACTCATGCAACCCTTAGGGCCTTGGAAAAGATTGGTGGCCTATCTCTCAAAAAAAATGGACCCAGTGGCTGGGGGATGGCCGGCTTGCCTGAGATCGATAGCGGCTGTGGTGACACTGGTAAAAAATTCTGACAAATTGACTATGGGACAAAAATTACTAGCCATTGCCCCCCACGCTTTAGAGAGCATCATCCGGCGGCCCCCTGACCGATGGCTGTCCAATGCTCGTATGACTCATTACCAGAGTCTCTTATTAGACAAGGACAGGGTCCAGTTTGGACCCCCGGTCAATCTCAACCCTGCCACACTGCTGCCTGAGACCTCCGCCAAGGGGGCTGTCTTCCATACCTGCCAAGAAGTCCGGGCGGAAGAAACCGGAACCCGACGGGATCTCCAAGATCAGCCGCTACCAAATGCCCAGCTGACCTGGTTCACAGACGGAAGCAGCTACATCATAGAAGGTAAAAGGGTGGCAGGGGCGGCTGTAGAAGACGCGACCAGACGGTCTGGGTGAGTAGCTTGCCCGAGGCAACCTCAGCCCAAATAACTGAGCTCATAGCCTTGACTCACGCCCTGCGTCTGGCAGAGGGAAAGGTCATAAATATTTACACTGATAGCCGTATGCCTTCGCTACTGCCCATGTCCATGGGGCTATCTATAGACAATGAGGTTTACTGACTTCAGCTGGTAAAGATATCAGACATAAAGAACAGATCTTGGAATTACTGGAGGCTATACACCTCCCTAAGAAGGTCGCTATTATCCACTGCCCCGGGCATCAAAAGGCAAAATCCCGGGTAGCAGAGGGAAACCGGCGAGCAGATCGGGCGGCTAAGCGGGCGGCCCAGGGGCTTGATATACTACCACTACATGAGGCGATAGACTCAGGTCCCTTGGATGAGACTCTTTCATATTCCGAACAAGACCTACTGGAAATAAATAAAATAGGACCTCACTCCGTGACCCCAGAGGGGGTATGTAAGACTGTCAAGGGAAAGACTATCCTCCCTCAAGAACAAGCAATTGTTCTATCTATCAGCTTCATAAATTGACACACCTAGGCTCAAAACATCTAGTTACCTCAGTCCGGCAGCCCTCGTTCCATGTCATAAACCTGCGCAGACTCGCCGAAACAATAGTTAACCGATGCAGACCCTGCCAATTAGTTAACGCCTACCCAGACAAGACACCACAAGGAAAGTGGCTTCATGGACATCGTCCGGGAAGTTACTGGGAAGTAGACTTCACTGAAATAAAACCAGGCAAATATGGCTACAAGTATCTGCTAGTGCTGGTTGACACATTCTCAGGGTGGGTCGAAGCCTTCCCCACTAAAAAAGAGACTGCTCAGACAGTTGCAAAGATAGTCCTAGAAAAAATCTTCCTGAGATTCGGGGTGCCACTGGTTATTGGGTCCGACAACGGCCCCGCTTTTGTTGCCCAGATTAGTCAGGGACTGGCCAGGGTCCTCGGGTCTGACTGGAAATTGCATTGTGCTTATAAGCCCCAAAGCTCAGGACAGGTTGAGAGAATGAATAGAACCCTAAAAGAGGCCATGACAAAATTGGCTTTAGAGACTGGCAAAAAAGATTGGACAGTCCTCCTTCCCTTCGCCCTGTTCCGTGCGCGAAATACACCCGGCCCCCTCGCCTTAACCCCTTTCGAGATTCTATATGGGGCACCGCCGCCTTTGACTAACGTATGCCTCTCTTGTTCCTGCTCTCAAGCTTCTCAATCTCTTTATGCTAGACTAAAAGCCCTTAAATTTGTCCAAAAAGAAACTTGGGCCCAACTTGCAGAGGCCTACAAGCCAGGAGACTCCCAGGTGCCTCACCAGTTCCAGGTTGGAGATTCAGTGTTCATCCAACGACACAGAGTGACCACCCTTGAACCTCGGTAAAAGGGACCGTACCTGGAACTGCTGACCACTCCAACGGCGATAAAGGTTAATGGCATCGCTTCTTGGATCCACACCTCCCATGCTAAACCAGCGCCTCTGCCAGACCCCACTTAGAAGGTGGAAAAACTGGATCACCCACTCAAGTTCCGCGTTCGCCGCGGCAGTCTTGCTCCTCCTGATGCCTCTGCCTGCGATAAGTAGTGCCAACCCCCATAAGCCCCTGTCCCTTTCTTGGGTAATCTCCTGTGTGGGCGATAACCACGTTGATAACATCACCACCCGCACGGCCCCATTGGGGACTTGGTTTCCCACCCTAGAATTTGATCTCTGTGACCTTGTGGGTGACTTGTGGACTAAGTCCATCCACGATCCCTTCAGGCTGCAGTATGGATGCGCGGGTCCGGGCACTAAATCAGGCACCTACGATCATTACTTTTATGTCTGCCCTGGTAGCAACTCTTACAAATGTGGGGGCCCCGCACATTTCTTCTGTTATGATTGGGACTGTGTGTCCACCAGCTACATTTCTTGGACTCCGCCACACCCAGACCCTCTGATAACTGTTACTAGAGGGCCCTGGTGAGGACCTAACACCTGGGACGCTTGCAAAGGTCTCTAGTTTGCTCGGTCCCCTAATTATACTCCTCATCTTAACCTTCGGACCCTGCATTTTAAACTGCCTAGGCACTTTCGTCCGTGAGCGAGTAAGCGCAGTTCAAGTACTCATGCTCCGACAACATCAGACCCTCCAACAGTCAGAAAATTATTCCGATGCTCTTGTGGGTCCATAAGTTTTATGATTAAAACTTCTCCCAAAAAACGCAAAATGGGGGAATGTAAGAATAACTTTTAATTATGTCTTTCTGCTCTGTAGAGATAAAATTTAACCTTTGCTTTTGCCGGACGCCCTTGTGATAAACTGCCCCTGTGATAAACTGCCCCGACAGACTTAATTATGCAAACCTCCAGGAACGGAGCAAATGGAATGTGGACATGGAACTAGAAAGACAACCCATGCACGTGTGTCACAAGACTGCCACTCTTCCCCCTAGAAATGAACTACCCGTTAAACTTCCGCATACCTTCTCCTGCTTATAAAAAGACCTATAACCCTAAAAACGGGGTCCTCGCTCAGGCCTGCTGCGTCAGGTGTTTGCTTGGACCCCAGCCGGCTGGAAAAATAAAACCTCTTGCGTTTTGCATCAAGAACTGACTCTTGTGGTTGATTGGGGGTCGCGTATCCTCTGGACAGAAAGCGCGCCAAGCCAGGCGGCCGGTGCCCTAACACACCCAGTAAGTAGAAAAATCAACTTGTTGTAGAAAAACAGATGCTGAGGAACAGAAATGGCACTCAGGAGAGACAGGAGAACTCTTTATTGTGCCCGTGGACACAGAGGAGTCAACACTGAATCTTGGGCTCCGATTAGGGGTTGGACATGGTCTTTTATGGGGGAATTGAGGAGGGAATGTCTCAGGATGTTAGGAATGAGGAAGGGGCTCAGAACCTGCCCTAAAATGGAGGTAGCAGAGAAGCATGAAGTCTAACCTATTCAAGGTTTCAGATTACCCTGTAACTCCAGGGAGGGGCAGTAAGTTTGCCTGAGGGCAGAAACCTCAGGAGGCTATCAACCCTGAATTATTCATGAATTCATATAATTCATGAATAATGTGAATTTTCTTCATATCATTCTTCCCTCTTGAGCCTCTTCAACTATACTCAAGGAGGGTCAATTAACAGGAAGGTGGGTGATACTTCATGCCTTCAAGGCAGGAGGTTAGGAATCACTTAATCAAATTAAGGATACATGGTTCTACTGCCAGTGCTAAAAGAATAATTGATAGGAGCCCCAGGAGAGGCAGTAGCCATGCGGCCCATGTCCAGAGCCCATTCCAACCTGCCGAGGAGTCAGCCCTTGCTTGTCTCTGTTTGGAGACTAAATCTTTAAGTTGCTTAGCCATGTCTCAGACCACATGCAATTTGTTGGCATAGAAGCAACATTCTTTTCCCAGAAATAAAGAGTCCACCCTTTTTGGAAGTCAGGAGATCTAAATCCCTTTGCCTCTGTAAGACCACATCAGCCAAGGAGTCTAGCTGGACTTGTAGAGTCTCAATGATATTTGCTACCTGTTGGAATCCATTTGCCAGGGCAGTGGACAGCTGCTGGTAGTAAGCAGCAGAGGCTGCCATCCCTCCAATCCCAGCAGCAATTGCCAGCCCCACTAGGAGGAGAATGAATTGTATTGCCCTTCAAACTCTAGTATGTACTACCAGTGGGACACTAACAGTCTCATTTCCCCATAGAATGTCCACTTGGGGGATGAGAATTGCCTAGATACAGGTCCCAAACCAGTTCACTGGAAGTTACTGGTAAGCATTGGACCCACATATGAAGTGGAACCCCAGATATTAGGAACAAATTGTGGTCCCATTTTCTGGATATGTACTGTGGCAGGTCATATTACCTACTTCAATGGAACCTTGATTTGTAAAACAGCCTTGGGACTTGGAGGAGAGGTGCACCTGGGAGACTGGTCCCTCCTGTACAGAGGTCAGATTAACAAGTGGGGTGTCATTTGTAGGGTAGGTTGGAGTGGCATATATGCGGGGAAGGGCTGTTTGGATGCAAAGCCAACAACTGGATGCTAATAGGTTGTGCCTGATACAGGAGAGCATGGGTTGCATTAATGAGCGTAATTACTCTTGCATTGAGCTGAGGATCCCTCTGAGGTGTAGGGAGCCTCAACTGAACTCGGGAACCCTGAGGCTTAAGCCTCTGTGCTGCATCCTGGACAGTGGCCTGAGCCTCTGTAGAACATTTACTTCTTCCACCTGGGAGCTCATACTGTCTGAGACCTGTGTAACAGACCCATTTCCCTGATGGGGGACAATTGTAACAATCGTGGCTCCCTCTGCTCTTATCACAAAATGATTGTTCCATTGTCCTGGCACTTTTGGAGGGTGACCAAATTGAGGCAGGGCTTGTTGCCCCGCCCCCTGGTACACAAATGCCAGCTGGCTTGGGAGCCCCAGAATCACTATGGGATTGTACATCCTGGGCAGGTGGGCTATTATTGGTAGGTAGGTGCCCAGTTGCAGCTGGATAGTTTGGTTGCACCATTTGAGGAAAATGGGGTAGGTGCTTGTCAGGCTCAGTAAAAGAGCAAGGGCCAGGGTCAGGAATATAATTAAAGCAAAATTGATATTATAAACAGAACCCCAATGAAAATGCCTCCATTTAGTTAACCCAGGCATCTTAGACCTATCAAGGCTCTTACTACCAGAAGGTATAATATTGCTACCAAAAGGCTCCCCCATAACTTTCAGCCCCTTGAGGCCACTGCTGCCAGACCAATGGAGAGAAGCAAAGCCAGCACTATGGGAAGGGCTAGGAGTAGGAAATTGTAAGGGTATGGATGGGTGTCATCCATCACTGTCCTTAAGCTTCTGCCATGCCTAAATTGGTCAGCATCCAGAGTGATTAAAGTAGGACTGTAAACTCCTCAAGCTTCTGCTGTGCATAGAACAGCCAGCCCAGGAATGGCTGAAAGTCTCGATGACAGGTTTTAGTTTTCTGGAATGTTATCTTATCAGCTGCTCAGGGTGGTTTTTTACCGTCCAGGTCCCGGGGTCCTCTGATGCTGCAGCTTGCTTCACTCATGAGTGGTGGATCCACAGGGCTAGCCCTGCAACCTTAACTGCAGTAGGGATAACAAGAACAACAACATACGGTCCCAATCAAATTGACCGTAGTGATTTTTATCCCCAATTTTTAACCCACACGAGATCCCCAGGCTCATGTTTGTGTACCCAATTCCCCCCAAGGAGAATGGGGGTTCTTTCTAAGGTGACATGGGCTATTTTTTTTTTAAAGTCTTTCCCAAGGCCACCAGATCCTGGGTTAAAACTGTCTCACCTAGCTGACAAGTGTCAGCTGTTCAAGTTTGGGCTACTAAAGTGGGTGGCCAGCCAAATAGAATCTCATAAGGGGAATAACGTTTACTTGTGGTGTACACCTAACTTGGAGCAGGGCCAGTGGGACACCCAGAGGCATCCAGTGTCCTGACAGAGCTTAGCCAGGGTGGACTTGAGGGTATGATTTATTTGTTCAACTCTCCCAGAACTCTGAGGTTGGTAAGCAGTGTGAAGCTTCCATTTTATGCCCAAGGCCTTTGCCACTTTCGGTGTAACTTCTGCCACGAAAGCAGGGCCGTTGTCTGACTCGATCATAAGGGGAAGCCCAAACCTAGGTATAACTTCCTTCAGAAGGGCTCAAGTGACTTCTCTGGCCTTTTCAGTTCACATAGGAAAGGCTTCCACCCAGTCTGAGTAAGTACAGACCAGGACTAGTAAGTACTTATAGTCTTGGCATGGTCACACTTCCAAGAAGTCTGCCTCCAGTAATTCCAGGGGAGTTGTCTTAGTGGCTTGTATTCCAGCTGGCTGAGTTGGCCCCTGGGCGGAGTTATTTCTGGCACATGTCTTGCACCGCATACTCACAGTTGCACACAATGACGGTAGGCAACTCAAGAAATAGAATCAGCTTAGCATGTTCTCCAGGTTAGTCTTTCCCCAGTGAATCAACTTGTGGTGCTGCTTTACTAACAAAAACCCCAGGGACTAAGGTATGTATATCCTTTTATCTGGCTATTTCCACTATCTGTCTTCTTCCAGGGTTGCTCTCTCTGATTTTGCCCAATGATGTTTGTTGGAGGTATAATTGGAGGAAACTTTTGGGAGACTTGTGAGTGGTAACATGTTGGTTACAGCAGTCAGAGTTCAGTTGGTGCTTGGCCGTCTGGTCTGCTAACTGGTTTTCCAGGGTGATGGAATCTTCCCCCTCTCTGGTGTCCCCTACAATGGATGATTGCTACTTACTTTGGCTACTGGACTGCTTCTAATAATTGGCAGATTTCCTCTTTGTTTCTAACTGTCTTCCCTTCTGCTGAGAGAAGTCCTTTCTCTCAGTATAATGCTTCATGAACATATAGGGTAGCAAAAGCATATTGTGAGTCCACATAGATGTTTACCCTCTTACCAATCACCAATCTTAGGGCTCAGATTAGTGCCCAGAGTTCAGCCCACTGAGCTGACCATCCTTGGGGGCAGTGCCCCAGCCTTAATCACTATGTCTTAAGAGGTAATGGCATAGCTAGTATATTGAATTCCATTTTTCAAGTAACCACTATTGGCAGTGAAGAGGGTGAAGTCAGGAGCCTTCAGCAGTGTGTTTACAAGATCCGAATGTCCAGATCAGGACATCCAGAAAAGACCTCCTCAAGGGCCTCTTCACCATTGTGGTCAGGAGGCCCCAGCATAGCTGGGAGGAAGCTTGTGGGGTTGAGGGTCTGCAGAGTCTAGAGTCTAATTTGGTGATTTCCCATCAATAAGCCCTGGTAGTGGGCCATCTTAGAGCTGGCTAGCCATTTATATCCCCTGGTATTCATCAGGGCAGTCACTGAATGAGGGACCTGGGCATTGATAACTTGGCCTAAGGTTAACTTGTCTGCCTCTTTAGTCAATTCAGCCATGGAAGCAAGGGCTCATAGGCAAGAGGGCCATCTGGATTCCATTGAGTCTAATCTTTTAGACAGGTAGGCAATGGGTCTCTCCAAGGTCTAATGGACTGAGTCAGAACTCCTACTGCTGTCTGACTTTTTAAATATACGAACAGATTGAATTCTCAGGTGACATATGGAAGTCCCAAAGTCAGGGCTTTCCTGAGACTTGACTTAAGATCCTGGAAAGCCTGCTCTTGGAGGGGCCCCCATTTGAAGGGGGCTTCTTCTGGGCCTTTTAATGGTTCATACAGTGGCTTAGCCTTTTCAGCAAAACCTGGGATCTGAATTCTACAGAATCCTGAAGCTTCCAGGAATTTGTGTAGTTGCTTTTGGGTTGTGGACTGAAGCAATCCACATATCACCTGCTTTCATTTGTGCCCAAGAGCAGTGTCCTTTAGTCAAAATGAATCCTAAGAATCATACCTGAGTATGGCAGATTTGGGCTTTCTTCATTGAGACTTTGTACCCGACCTGAGACAGAAGCTGGAACAGCTCTCGAGTTCCCTCCCAGCAATTTTCTCAGGTCTTTCCAGCGAGCAGAAGGTCATCGACATATTGGAGTAGAGTGCACCTAGTCTCTTGGCTTGGAAAATTTTCCAAGTCAGTAGCAAGTGCTTCTCCAAACAAAGCTGGGGAATTCTTGAACTCCTGGGGGACCCGAGTCCATGACTCCTGGGTTTTCTTTTGAGTGTCTGGATCTTCCCATTCAAAGGCAAATATTGGTTAGCTGATAGTTGCTAGTTGCAGGCAAATGAAAGTGTCCTTGAGATCCAGGCAAGTGAACCATTCAGACTCCATGGGGAGAGCACTCAGCAAAGTATATGGCTTGGATACAGTGGGATGTAAGGACACCATGGCGGTTCACAGCTCACAAGTCCTGGACTGGCTTATATTCTCCAGTGGTTCCCTTCTTCACAGGAAGGAAGGGAGTGTTCCAGGGAGACTGACATTCGACCAGAATTCCAGCTTCCCTGAGCCAGTCAATGTGCTTCTTTATGGCAAGTCTAGCATCTTGGCTTATAGGGTACTGTTGTAGGCACATGGGCTGCCACAGAGATGTCAGCTCAACCACTACAGGTGGGTGATTAATTGCCATCCCTGGTGGGCTCCCTTCAGCCCAGACTGCAAGAAAGTCTCTAATAAGTGAAGAAAGTATCTCATCATCTCTGCTGGATGCCTCTGGGGAAAACATTCACCATTCCTTCTCCTGGGGCACTGTCACAGTTAGGATTTTGACAGGATTGATTGTTAAAGCAACTGAGCCTGATGAGTGAAAGCTGATTTGCGCTCTAACTTTAGTTGATAGGTCCCTTCCCAGCAATGGGACAGGACAATCAGGCAAGTACAAGAACTCGTGGGTAACAAAGTGGCCCCTTAATTGGCAGCTTCTTGCTTGCAAGAAGGGCTGGGTCCCCGTGTTTCCAGTGGCTGCCATGATAGTAGCTTTTCAGCCTGATGGGAGAGCGAGAGGCTGGGTTACAATGAAATGTTCAGCGCCAGTATTTACCGTAAATGCCCCCTACCTTGACGTTGGTGAAGGGCTCCTGTGAGCCTAGAATCATGGAGCCTGGTCAGTCCTATTCTGATTCCATTATGGCTAGGAGGTCTCTTGGGGGCTCTGGGTAGAAAGTCTTGGGGGATCCAGGTAGGTTTCTGGTTGTTCTTCCTTTATTTGCCTTCTGCTTGGGGCATTCGCCTTTCCAGTGTCCATCCTCTTTTCAGTATGTACACTGGGTTGGTCTAAGCCTGGGGTGGACAGTTTTTGCCCCCCCTCTTGGACTGGGTGGGGCATACAGTTGTCTGAGGGCAGCAGCCAACAGGGTTGCCTTTTGCTTCATCTACCAATCTGCTTCCTTTCTTTCCTCTCGGTCTTGGTTCACAAAGACTTGATAAGCAATCTCCAGGAGCTGGGTGGAGTTCATCCCAGCCAAGCCCTGCTTTTGGAGCTTTCTACGGATATCAGGGGCCAATTGGGCAACAAAGGTGGCATTAATTATTTGCTGGCTTTCAGAGCTCTCTGGATCAAATGGAGTGTAGATCCGGTATGCCTCACAGAGCCTCTCATAAAACTGCCCTGGTGGTCATCTGTCTCCTGAATTATTTCTGCAGTTTTTGCCATGTTAGTAGGTTTCTTTGCACCAGCTTTCATTCCCTGTAGGAGTGCCTCTCAATACTTGCTTGTGGCCACCCTCAGTATTGATATACCAGTCAGGCTTTTCATTCAGAAAAGCAGTTCTGGCCTAAGCCTCGGGAACTACCACATCGTTGGGGGCATGCTCTTGTAGCCATTTCTTTGCTGCCACAAGGACTCTACGGTGCTCCTCTGTGATAAATAGAGTGAGGAGTAGTTGCTGACAGTCATCCCAGGTGGGCTGGGGAGTTAGGAGTATAGACTCCATGAGATCTATTATTGCTTGGGGCTGCTCCTACTGGGGGAGGGGTGTGGTGTTTCCAATTAAGCAAAGCTCTGCCTTTTGTAATAGCCTCATCTGTGCCTATTTGGGGGGGTCCTCAGGTCTCCCAAAGGGGCATCTGAAGAGTGAGGTTGCCCTGGGCTGCAGTGGCTCACCGGGTGTCAGTGGGTGAGGCAGAATCTGGATGTGGGATTTCAGGCCCTGGGAAAACAGATGGGGTGGGGTTTTGATTACTGGCTTGACCAGGACATATGGTGGTGGAGTTGCTAATGACTTCTCTTCTGGGGGGCCCTGTAGGATTGGAGCTGTGGGTTTCTTTTGGTCAGAGTTTGGCACTGGGGGAATGAAATGGGCGGTCAAGATAGTGCATTGGTTTTTCCTTCTTATGCAGATTCGTGACCAGGGGGAATGTCTTGGGCTATCTGTAGCCAGGAGTCACCATAGGGAAACTGCTCAGGGTGGCTGGGAGTGCCAGTAACAATGTTGTGCATAGCCCACATAGTAGGGAGATGTAAGGTTCCCTGTGGCAGCCATCTGACCTTGAAAGAGGGCCATTCAACATCACAGAGGACTCTCAACTTTTCTGGTTTTATGTTAACTCCATAATCACCAGAGAAGTCTTTTTTAAAATTAGTCAGCATACAGTCCAGCACAGTGGGATTGGATGACTTGAATTAAGGTTTTCCCATCATATCCCAAATATCTCTGACCTCTCCAATTATCAAAAGCCTGCACTTCCCAGAAGGTTTGGGAGATCACTGGTTGGAGAAAGTGATTGATGAGGAGACTCTGGAGGGACAGTGGATCCAGTAGGTGGACCTTAGCCCAGAGGCTCAGAAGCTGTGCAGCCTCCTGGGAGCACTGCTGAAGAGGCCAGGGAGTCAGGTGATAAGTTTGTTAAAGTTTGCAGGAGGGCCTTGGCCAAAGGCTGCAATCAGAAGGGCCATAGCATTCTTTACCTGGGGTCCATCCTCTTGGTATTCCAATGACGGATACCCCGGTGCTAGAGAGGGGTATTTCTGTGGTGGGTGGCAGGTGGAATGGAGGAGGACAAGGGAAGGGAAATCTGACAAGATGAGGAAAAGTTGTCTAGGTAGAGGGTGGTGCCTGCTCTCTCCTTTTCCAGACAGAGTGGGTAGGTTTCTCTCTGTGGTAGAAGTCTTTGTAGGAGGGTCAGGGTGGGCTCTGGGATGGCATTTTTCATCACAGTCAGGAGGAACTTGTGTCCTAGCCTCTGAGGACAGAATCAGCAACCTGACATTTGCTACTCTGCCTATCTACCTCTACAGGGAAAACCCTCCCATCGCCCTCTGTGTCCCCCCCCCCCCCATGAACAGTGTTGCAACAAACAAAGGATGGGTGCCCCCCAGAGGGGACCAATCAAGTGTCCATCTGGCCATGTCCCTCACGGGCTTTGTGTAGTTCCTTGGCAATAAGCAATAGAAAATGAATTCCTGGGACCAGCAGTTAGCGTAATGGCTATGTCGCTGGACTCCCACGTAATCGACCGCGGTTCGAGTCCCGGACCCGGCGGCTTAAACTCACGCCAGGCGCGTGTGCGTGCGTGCCCAAGATCCCGAGAGGAGAATGGAGGAGAAGGGATTGTGGCGTGGCCATGCCCCCTGGGGGGTGATTTCCTGCTTTCTATCTCTCTGTCTTTCTCTGTCTGTCTGGCGAGCGCACGCGCCCTATAGCAAAAACCTCTCCAAAAACAAAAAAAAAAAAAAAAAAAAAGAAAATGAATTCCTCCTGCTTTTGACTTCTATTTTTCTAACATTGAAATCAGAAAACTATACTTGATATAATTTCAACCTCCTTAAATTTGTTGACATTGTGGCCTGATATGTAATCTGACCTATAACATTTTCCATGTGTCTTGAGAAAATGTATATTCTGCTGCTGTTGGGTGAAAGGTTCCTTCTATGTTAGGTACATTTGATCTATGTTGTACAGTGCACTGTTGTTCCCTTATTGATTTTCTCTTGATGTTCTTTCTATTGTTGAAAGTGGAGTTTCTTGGGACCAGAAGTTGGTGTAATGGCTATGTCGCTGGACTCCCATGTAGTCAACTGCGGTTTGAATCCCAGACCTGATGGCTTAAACTCATGCTGGGAGCATGTACATGTGTGCCCAAGATCCCAAGAGGAGAATGGAGGAGAAGGGATTGTAGCATGGCCATCCTCCCTGGGGGGATGATTTCTCTCTCTCTGTTTCTCCCTGTCTTTCTGGTGAGCACACATGCCCTATAGCAAAATCTTCTCAAAAAAAAAAAAAAAAAAAAAAAAGAAAAAGAAAAGAAAAGAAAAGAAAAGAAAAAAAAGTAGAGCTTCTTCATTTTTTATCTTTTGGGCTGGATAGTGATGCAGTGGTAAAAAGTGAAGGTGTGTAAGATTGAATCACATGGGAGAGTTCTGGGTTCATGTTTGGAGACCTCCCTTAGTATACTGAGCATGTCTGTAATCCTGGGCTGCCTAAAGTTGGAAGTGGATTGTGGCATCAAGATGCTATTAAGGATTCTGTCTTTCTGTCTCTGCTCTGACCAATCACAGCAGAAATATATAATAAAAATAAGCTTGAAGTCTCATAGTAAGCCGATCCTGTAGTGCAATGGTTAAGCACTGTGCACAGAAACCACATAGCCAACCACAGTTTGAATCCTGGTCTCATGTGACTTGAAAAACATGTTTGGTGCATGTATATGCATGCCCCAAATTTTGATGGAAGAGTGGAGAAAAAGAATGTAGCATGACCACACACCGTTGGGGGATGTACTTTCCCTCTCTGGTGAGTGTCCACACCATCTGGCAACCAAAAAGAAGTCTCCAACTATTGTATTTCTATTTCTTCCTTTACTCCTACTGATGTTTGATTTATGTATTTTATACTCTTCTTGGGTCCATGAATTTATTTATAATTGCTATATATTCCTGGCTAATTAACCCTTTCTCTTTTTTTGAAAGAACAAATTACTTAATTTTATTTATCATTATTATTATTACTTTTAAATTTCTATAGGGCATGTGCCTTCATCAGAGAGAGACAGAGAGAGAGATAAGGTGAGAAAGTAAGCCACCAGGTCTGAGACTCAAACCATGCTTAGCCATGTAGAAGTCTAGTGCTTTAACCACCACAGCACCCTGATCCTTTGTCTTTTATGACTGTTTTGCCTTAAGATTTATTCTGTTTGGTAGTGTAGCCACCCATGGTCTCTTTAATTTATCTTTTGTGTTGAATGCCTTCTTCCATTCTTTCACCTTCAACCTAAGTGTGTCCCTATATACAAAGTGAGTCTCAAGGGTGGATTGAGATGGCCAACTAGAAACACCCACTGAGGAGTCTCTAGAAAAATGAACAAACAAATTGAATAAATGCCTACAGAGTAGTGAAGTGATATTAAGTACAAGAAAAAGACTGGAAGATTCTGGAGTACTCACTCTCAGCTTGGAAGTGTAAATAGGGAGTCATTCATCAGCACTCAGTGAAGCTCTGGAGCCTATCCCCACCATGGGGAGGGGAAAAGGTGAGAGGACATCTCCTCCAAAATTCTAAATTTCATACTCCCATGTCAGATCCTAGCACTCCCCAAATGCAGGAGAGCAAAAATGCCGACATGGAACTAGTACTCATTGAAGGGAGATACACAGATATACAACTTCAGAGAAAACATTGGATACCCACTCCAATACCACCCCAAACCACAAGAGCTTGGCACTAACTTGAGAACTGACTACCAGGTGGAGCATGGAATGCAATCAGGACAGGGCAATTTGACATCTCCACAGCCCCCTGGAGGTGGAAGGAATGATACAAAAGCAAAGAAGCCTCTGTGACCAGGAGAAATAAGGTGAACACCCCAAACTACTGAAGCACACTGACCCCTTTCATACCAGAGACCAAGCACTCTAGGCATCCATGCTACTCGTACCAGAATGTCATGTATAAGAACACTACCTTAGTATGGACTGAGAAATCTTAACACATTCCCTTGACTGGCCAGCAGGTCTCCACTCTCCTTCCCCTCATACTTAAGTCATATAAAGTGGCTAACTACCCCCCTCTAAGAACACCCACAGCATACTTTTCAGGACCTTCCTGAACTGTAAGCATGGGCAAAGATAACATGTAACTCTAGTTATAGTGACTTTGATTAACAAATAAAGAACAAGTACTGGTGAAAATGAGGTGAAAGAGAACACTCTTACACTGTTGGTGAGAATGTAAGTTAATACAGACACTGTGGAATACAATATGAAGGTTTTTCAAAACCCTGCAAATAGAACTACTATGACTCAGTAATCCTATTCATTGGTATTTACCCAAAGAATGAGGAAACCATCAGAAAGATACTTGCACATTCATATTTATTGTTGTATTATTCACAATTGCAAAGACATGGAATAAATCTAAGTGCCCAAGAACTGATGACTAGATTGAAAAAATGTGGCACACATACACTGTGGAATGCTATTTAGCCGTAAGCAATAAAGAGACCCTGTCATTTTTTTTTTTTTTTTTCTGAGAGGTTTTTGCTATAGGGCGCGTGTGCTCACCAGAAATACAGAGAGGAACAGAGAGACAGAAAGTGAGAAATCACCTCCTGGGGGAATGGCCACACCACAATCCCTTTTCCATTCTCCTCTCAGGAATTTGGGCATGCACACACACAGACCCAGCATGAGTTTAAGCCCCTGGGTCCTTGACTCAAACCGTGGTTGACTACATGGGAGTCCAGCAACATAGCCATTACACCAACTGCTGGTCCCGAGACCCTGTCCTTTTATCCAAAATTGATAAATATAGAAGAGCCAATACTAAGCAAAATAAGCCAGACTATGGCAGACAAACACTGCATATCTCCTTTCAGTATATACCAAATGTTGGAGCTGGCAGGTGGTGTGATGATTAAGGTGCTGGACTCCCACGTGACCAACTGTGGTTCAAGTCCCAGACCTTTTGACTTACATTCTCACTTTCCCTCTCTGTCTCTCTCTGGTGAAATTAAAAAAAAAAGATAATCAGAAGTTATCTACATCTGAGCTGTGAGCTGCCTCTTTCAGGGACTAAGGCAACTGAATATTTTCTGCTTCAACTTCACCTTCTGTACCTCAATATCTATATGGTACAGCAACCTCTGTATTCTCTTTCTCTCTCTCTAATTTAAAAAAATTTTAAATGTAAAGTACTTCTTGCCTCTTTGATTTCTCCTTTATCTTGCTAATTCTCACCCCTCCCCACATAGGATAGAGCAATTGCAGGCTGTCTCATAAGTCATCTACATCTGGGCTCTGAGTTGCCCCATTCAGGGACTAGGGCACCTGAATATTTTCTGCTTCAACTTTACCCTCCAGACTCCAATATCTAGTCAGATAGGGGAACTTCTATAATCTGTGTCTCTTTCTCTTTAATTTTTTTTTTTAAATTTAAAGTAGAGTACTTCTCTTTTTGATCTCTCCTTTATATTTCAAATTCTCACCACCTCCCTACATAGGATAGACCAATCTCAGGCTGTCTCAGAAGTAGATGACTTTACCTTTACCCTTTATCTTGCTAATTCTCACCTTTCCCTCACTCCCACATAGGACAAACCAATCTCAGGTCATCTCAGGAGTGTGTTAACTATACAAAAAAAGACACTGTACAGTTTAAAAACAAATCTTACACAGCCTTACATTTCAAATTTTTTTCTTTAAAGGGAGTGGGTTGTGTACAGGGGGTTAAATGATTTATAGACAAGGAAAAAAACTGTGCTAGAACCAACTTATTCATCATCTTCTTCATCTTCATCCTCTTCATATTCCTTTTCTTCCTCATCTTCTTCATCTTCCTCCTCTTCCTTCTTTTTCTTGCTCTTTTCAGCCTTGACAACTCCCATTTTTGCTGCATCAGGCTTTCCTTTAGCTAGGTATGTAGCAATATCCTTTTTGTATTTTTTCTTCAGCTTAGCAGCCTTCTTTTCATAAGGCGATTTATCATCTGCAGCAGTGTTATTCCTCATCTCTCCCAGTCTCTTTGCAACATTACCAATGGATAGGACGGGATGTTCTCCTTTGATTTTTTGGAGTGATATTCAGAACAAGACAAAAAAAAAGGCTGAAGGAGGACTCTTGGGTGCATTGAGATCCTTGAACTTCTTTTTCATTTCCCCTTTAGAAGGGATATAGATTTCCATTTCTCTTTCATAGTGGACCTTGTCCACCTTTGCCATATCTTCAAACTTTCCTTTCTCTCTTTTTTTAAAAATTAATTATTTATTTATTTCCATTTGTTATTGTTATTTTTTTCTTTATTTGATGAGAGAGAGAGAGAGAGAGAGAGAAAGGGAAAGTGAGAAAGCAAGCCACCAGGTCCAGGACTTGAACCATGGTTGGCCATGTGGGAATCCAGCGCTATTATCCACCACACCACCTGCTGGCTCCAAACTTTCCTTTCTCTTTAGCAGACATAGTCTTCCACCTTTCTGAGCACTTCTTAGAAAACTCCGAGAAGCTGACTGAAGCATTTGGGCGCTTCTTCTTGTGCTCCTCCCAGCCAGTTTGCAGAAAGAATGCATATGATGACATTTTGCCTCTTGGTTTCTCAGGATCTCCTTTGCCCATGTTTAGGTATCTTTCCTCTGTGAGGCAGAGTTTCCCAGTGCCCGTCAGGCTCTTACTTGCCTCAATACTATCTCTATGGAGCTCAATGTACTGTAATGGCCTCCCTTTGTCTTCTTTTTCTTTTACCTTTCTCACTTTAGTGCTCATCTCCCCACATTGACTGCCTAGATAGATCTAGGTGTACAGTAGCCAAATATCTGAATACTTTTAGCATCAGAAAAATCCTAAATTCCCACTGAACCTGTTGCACAAAGGGAGAAACTCCTATTCATAAATCTGAACTCAAACCCTTTCTCTTGATGCCACATTGCAAAACACAGTAGAGGAGAGAAATTGGCACAGAACTACCTCACAGTAAATGGAAGCACATTAGCTTACAGTTGCATAAGCCTTCCCCAACAATTTAGCCAAAAGTGAATACTTCACCAAATGACTAAAATTCAGAGAAGAGAGTCTGCATAGTGAGCAGCAGTGAGAAAAACAGAGCTGCAGAGAGCACAGCTAAGCTATTCCCACACACCTCTGAATTTGTCATTGAAACCCGACAGCTCAGTCCAGGTGCACCTGTTCTCTGGAAACTGGGAGGCCTTTGTAATATCAAGTTCCAATGACAGAAGCACAGGCTGTTTGGTCAGCACCAGGGAAATGGAACAGCAGAGAGATTGCATATTACCTCCTACTGCATGCCTCTGAACACTCAGATCTAACTCTGATAAATCAGGAAGAAATGTGTAATCCATCAGATGACCAGAAACCACTACAGAGGCACAAGAAACATAAGAAACTAAGAAAATACCTCTCCCTCAGGGGAAAATAATAACTCCTCATCATCCGTAGACAGTACAATGGAATTCGTGGAAATGTCAGATAATCAATTTATAATATTCATAGTGACAAAACTAACAGAGATACAAGAGAAGAGAGACAATAAACTCCAGAAGATACAAGAGAAAAGAGATGATGAATTCCAAGAGGTGAGGAAGTCCTTGAATAATTTGAAAGAAGAAATACACACGATAAAAAAGAATCAGGTAGAACTGTTAGAAATGAAGGCTATAATACAGAAAATCAAAACCTCCTTTGAAAGTATTAGAAGCAGATTAGATCATGCAGAAGATCAAAACTAAGATGTAGAAGACACTAGCTCTGGTATATAAAAATTCACCAAAAATACAGAAAATAACCCCCCAAAATGAGAATAATGTACAAGAAATGCTAGATATCATTAAACGCCTAAACATCTGGATAATCAGTACCCCAGAAGGTGAAGAAACTAAGAAGAGGGGACCAGCAGATGGCATAAATAGCTATGTCACTAAACTCCCATGTAGTCGACCACGGTTTGAGTCCTAGACCCAGTGGCTTAAACTCACATCAGGCACGTGTGTGTGCATGCCCAAGATACCAACTCCCGACCCCTGGGGGGATGATTTCTCACTTTCTGTCTCTCTGTCTCTCTCTGTTTTTCTGGCGAGCACACGCACCCTATAGCAAAAACTCTTCAAAAAAAAAAAAACCAAAAAAGAATAAAGAAACTAAGAAGGGCATTGATAATCTATTCCATGAAATCTTGGGAGAAAACTTTCCAAACTGAGAGAGGCAGTCAAATATCCAGACCCAAGAAATACAAAAGACCCTTGGGACCAGCAGGTGGCATGGTGGTTAAGGTGCTGGACACTCCCACATGGCTGACCATGGTTCAAGTTCTGGACCTGGCAGCTTGCTTTCTCACTTTCTCTCTCTCTCTCTCTCTCTCTCTCTCTCTGTCACTCTCTCTGGTCAAATTAAAATAAAATAAATGAATAAATAAAATTAAATTAAAATAATTCTTTAAGAAAAAAAAAAGAAATACAAAAGACCCCAAATAGAATCAACCCAAGAAGATATTTTCCAAGGCACATTATATATAGATTGATCAAAACCACAAAGACAAGATACTAAAATTGGTAAGAGAGAAGCATCAAGTTACTTATAAAGGATATTCCATCAGGCTAACATCAGACTTTTCATCAGAAACAATGCAAGCATGAAAAGAATGGAAAAATATATTCAAAGTGTTAAGTGAAAAACAATTTCAATCAAGAATACTATACTTGGCAAAATTATCTTTCATATGCGAAGAAAAGACAAAAGCAGTCCCAGATACACAAACCCCAAAAGAATTTACCAACATCAGACCAGCTCTCCAAGAAGTTCTGAAGGGAGTCCTATACCAGGAAAATTAAAGACAGACTCACAGAAATAAAAGTATAAAAAACAACCAAGGAAATGCCCAACTTAATGATAGGGACAAGTCCAGAAAGATCATTAATAACATTGAATGTTATCTTTCAGAATTTAAATGGAAATATTGGACCACAGTAACACTGCAAATTCAACAGAAGAGAGATTAATCACATGAGACTGAACTGGTAAAATAGAATTTTATAATTTTGACTAAAACATTACTGATTTTCTTCTATGCTTTGTTTTCCAGATTTAAGGATTTTTTCTTCTTTTGAGCTGTTGATATGTTCAGAAATTTAATTTTTTAAAAAATTGAAACAAACTTTCCCCCTTCCTGACCACTCTGGAATTGGAAAATAATTTGTGAGTATTATTATTCTGTGACAGAATTATTATTTGCATAAGTTCCATAATATCTATTGTTTTGCATCAGAAGATGGAAACACTGGTTAAATCAATCATTATTCTTATGTGGCTTTATATACATAACAGACTAAGTTGAGACTAAATTTCTTTATTTAGTATGGGACTAGACTGTAAATAAGACTGTATGGGATTAGATAGCAAGAGTGGGTGGGAGGTGCTCAGGGAAGAAATTAATACACAGAAACAAGAATGTAAAGTTCTGTGTTGAATAAGATATATATGGTAACATCCCTGATTTGATTGTAGCATACTGCATGCATACTTTGAAAAACCATACTGTGCACTATAGAGATGTATGATGATTGAATGTAAATAATAAATCAAGTTAAAAAAATGAGATTGAATCAGTAATAGTCTCCCTACAAAGAAATGCCCATATCCAGATGGCTTCACTGCTGAATTTTATAAAATTTTTAAAGAAAAATTAACACAAATTCTCTTCAAATGGTTTCTTTCTTTCTTTTTAAAAGTTTGCTATGGGGTATGTGTGCTCACTGGAGAGAGACAGAGGAACAGAGAGAGGGAAAGTAAGAAACACACCCTTGGGGGGTGGCCATGCAAGAATAACTACTCCTCCAATCTCCTTTCAAGGATATTTGGCATACACGCACATACACACACACACACACACACACACACACACACACACATGCCTGGTGTGATTTTCAAGCCACTGGTTCCAGGACTTCAACCACAGTTGGCCATGTAGGAATCGAGTGGCTTAACCACCATACCACTTACTGGCTCCTTCAAATGGTTTGTTTTTCTTTTCTTTTTTTTCTTTCTTTTTTTTCTTTTTTTTGAGAGGTTTTTTGCTATAGGGCACGTGTGCTTGCCAGACAGAGACAGAAAGAGAGAAATCACCCCCCAGGGGGGATGGCCACACTGCAATTCCTTCTCCTCCATTCTCCTCTTGAGATCTTGGGCACGCACGCACACGCGCCTGGCGTGAGTTTAAGCCACCGGGTCCGGGACTTGAACCGTGGTCGACTACGTGGGAGTCCAGCGACATAGCCATTACGCTAACTGCTGGTCCCTCCTCTTGGGATCTTGGGCACGCACACACACGCAACCGGTGTGAGTTTTAAGCCACCAGGTTCGGACGCGAACTGCGTTCGACTATGTGGGAGTCCAGTGACATAGCAATTACACTAACTGCTGGTCCCAAGTCATTCATCTTTTCATTGGCATTTGGGTTGGTTCCATGTCTTAGCAATTGTGACTAATGCTGCAATAAATATCCATGTGCAAGCACTTTTCTGATTAGGAATTATTTTGTCCTTTGGGTAGGTACCAAGGAGTGGAATTTCATCCTGACCCAGTTGTCTCACTGACTGCTGTTACTCTGCTCTGTGGCACATGCTTGAGGAATTAATGGTGGATAAAGGATGTGGAAGGGGCTGGTTTTGGATGTACCTGGATCAGTCAGGAGGCAGTGGGAGATTTGAAGTAGTCTTCCTGCCACAGTTTGTCACACTGACTGCTGCTGCTCTCTGCTTGGTGGTGTAGGCTCCAGAGATTAAAGTCAGGAAAGGGATGTGGGAAGAGCAAATTCAGGATATACCTGGGGCAAGTGAAAAGCAGTGGGAGATCTGAGGCAGTCTTCATGCCTCAGTTTGTCACAGCGACAGCTGCTGGTCCCTGGTCCATGGTGTGGGCTCAAGGGATTAATAGACATGTGGGAGGGGCTGATCTGGGCTGTACCTGGGGTAGTTGAGAGACAGTGGGAAGTCTGAAGCAGTCTTCCTGCCTCAGTTGGTCTCACAGACTGCTGCTGCCTGCTCTGTGGCACAGACTTAAGAAATTAATAGTGGTAAAGGGATGTGGGAGGAGCCAGTCTAGGATGTACCTGGAACAATTAGGAGGTAGTGGAAGGTCTGAGGCAGTCTTCCAGCCTCTGTTTGTCTTGAAACCGAGCAAGGACTCCCTAATGTATTTTCCAGGGTTCCTGAAATATAAAGTCCATTTACATTGTAATGGCCCGGAGTAAGAAGTAAGTCTTCAGACTTTGGTAATGATAATGAGCAACATGGACCATGAATGAGGGCCATTTGACCTCTAAAACTCTCACTTAAAGGAAAGATAAGGTTTTCATTTCAATATGCAAGATGTTTTATAGCTTGGAAACTGCTGGTTGTGAGCTCAAAGACTCCAGGCTGAATGGCTCCAAAAACTTGAAGAGAAATTTGATTATCTAAGGCCTCACCAATCAAGAATGCCCACAACATCATCACACCCTCTTGAACCAATCACTGAACTGATCATGTGCCCAGGACCTCTGCCCCTAATTTTGCCCTTAAAAACGTATGTGGGGGGAACCAGCAGTTGGCATAATGGCTATGTCGCTGGACTCCCACGTAGTTGACCGCGGTTTGAGTCCCGGACCCGGTGACTTAAACTCACGCTGGGCGTGAGTGCGTGCCTGTCCAGGAACCAGAGAGCAGAGTGGAGGAGAAGGGATTGCGGTATGGCCATCCCCCCTGGGGGGTGATTT